>OX424466.1:18672686-19259232 GCA_949152455.1 Lithophane leautieri | reverse complement strand
CAGATTTTTCAGTCGAAAAACACGTTTTTCGGCAAAAACACAAAATTTTTGCACTAGATAAATTCCAATAACCCTATAGATCGCTAGCCCGCGCCGAGACGCGTCTTATGACACCTCGCACGTGCGTCTGGCGAACATAGAACTTCAAAAAATTGCCCTCCCACCCACCCTGTTGCGTCTAGCCAGGTAAACTTTTCAGTTTTGGCAAAAAAATATTTTCAATTTTTTTTTTGCATTTACAGTTATTAGTCAGACGCTGACTAATTTTATTATTATTATTTAAAAGAAAAAATTGACCGTTTGGGTGTTTAACACGCTGCACGAGACTACAGATCGCATATAGCGGCGAACCTGTTAAACACATCGATTGCGACTGGAGTTAATTCATAATTCCTGGCTACATCTTTGTTGATTCGACATTTTTTCTATTGACACTTGACATATAATTCTTTATAACTTCTATTTCAAACTATTCTACTTCTGTACAACTTTTCTAATATAATAAAATCCTTTACAATTTTATTATATTATATTGTTATTACAATTTTATATTGAATTTGCTCGATTTTTACAACTTATACAAATTTTAACTCGAGATAATTAAGGCATTCCTCGGATAATTCAAACATGTTTAGGACACCATCAAAGGAAAAAACGGGTAATAAGGACCCCGCCAAATCACCGACGGTGGGAAACAAGACCTATATAAAAATTGCCTCACCGAACAAACAACCTGAAGCTATTTCAGTAGTCAGGAAAAGCATTGGAGAGTGGGAGGCTGGGAAGTTGGATAGTCAAACACTGGAGAAGCCTCAGACCACCACCAAGGAGGCCTCGTCTTCACTTTCCTCCCTGTCAACAGAGCCAAAAAATCCAAAAGCAATGCCAACAGACTCACAAGAGCCAATAAGGGCTACACAGAGATCCCCAAACAAGCCAGAGGGAAGTGCCCCTGAAGTGGCAGAGAAAACACCTAAATTCGCTAACAGGATCTCAGAAGCACGAGCCTGTCTCTTAAAAGCGAAAATGCATATGCAGAGCTCACGAAACACGAAGACGGAAATAAAGACGGAGGTCATCCAGGCACTAGAAAGACTCTTTCAGCTTGTTAAGGAGGCAGAAGCCGATAAAGGGAAGTGTAAGGAACCTCGAAGAGACATACAGAATGAACAGAAAGTGTCGCAGAGCGGAGAAACAGAAAGAAAGAAGGAAGGGAATAAGGAGATTACGGATCTCATCGGAAAACTGAAGGAGCATGCTAACCTCATCAAAGAAAATACCGAGAGCATGGGGCAACTAAAGGAGCAAATAGAAAGTATGGAAAAGCGGTCTTACGCTGGTGTAGCCGCGACCCCTATTGGTAAGCGGATCCCAGTGCAGACCGCTCTGCACTCCTTCATAGTAACCGCAAATGATGACCAAGAAACAGGAGAAGAAGTCATGAATAAGATAAGGAAAGCTGTCAACGCCAAAGAAGGAGGATTCGCGGTAGAGAAAATAAGGAAAGCCAAAGACAGAAAAATAATAATCGGCTGTAAAACCGATGAGGAAAGAGAGCGAGTCAAGAACAGAATAAAAGAATCCGGTGAAAGTCTCATAGTCGAAAACATCCAAAATAGAGACCCCCTCGTTATCTTAAAGGACGTGCTCAGTTGCAACAGTGACGGTGACATTTTAAATGCGTTGAGAAACCAAAACAAAAGAATGTTTTTGAACCTGGATGAGCAAGAAGACAAGCTTGAAATTGCATATAAAAAACGCACCAGGAACCCCCACACGAGTCATATCGTGATGAGGGTATCCCCCAAAATGTGGCAGAGACTGACAGAGGCTGAGTCGGTCCTCATCGACCTACAGAGGATAAGAGTGACCGACCAATCTCCGATAGTACAGTGCTCGCTATGCCTTGGCTATGGACACGGGAGGCGCTTTTGCCAGGAGACCCAAGCAAAGTGCAGTCATTGCGGGGGACCCCATATGAGGGCAGAGTGCCCCGAATGGCTTGCGGGTGCGACCCCGTCTTGCTGCAACTGTGTGCGCTCAAAGATAGACAAGACAAATCATAATGCTTTCAGCCAGGAGTGCCCAATCAGGGTAAAATGGGATGCGATAGCTAGATCGAAGGTATCGTACTGCTAAGGTGGTCCCCGGCAAAAACTCTGACTCCCAAAGAAGGCCATACCTCGTGGCACAAGCAAACTTGCGGAGGAAGGCTCTTGCCACAAACGAGATTATGCTTGAGGCTCACAAAAAGGGGGTGGCTTTTGCACTGCTCCAGGAGCCGTACATCGGAAGTTTGGGTAAAATGAAAGATTACCGCGGTGCTAGAATATACCAGCATACCGGCGATGGAGACAGCGTCATCAAGACTGCAATCGCAGTCTTTGATGGCGATATAGACGTCATCCAGTGTCCAAACTTCACCACGCCCAACATCACAGTGGTGAAGATGAGGACAAGCGCCTGGGAAATCGTGGTAGTCTCATTCTACTTAGAACCGAAACCAGCACCGATAGGGCTATACCTGGAGCAACTCATAAATATAGAGAGGAGTTTTGGCGGGAGAATCATCCTGGGCGGAGACGCCAATGCGAAAAACTCCTGGTGGGGAAGCCAAAAAATCGATCAAAGAGGTATCGAAATGGCCGGTGCCCTGGAAGAGATGGGATTGCAGGTGCTTAACATAGGGGACACTCCGACTTTCCATACAGTAAGGGGAACTACACTGTACACCAGCTTTGTGGACCTCACGGCATGTACGGCTGATCTGCTCGACCTGGTTGGGGACTGGAGAGTAGACGAAGGCATGACGAGCTCAGACCACAACACCATCATTTTCAAAATTAATCTAGAAAGAGCAAAGGGATTTGGCATAAGTAGAACAACTAGACAATATAACAGTAAAAAAGCAAACTGGGAGCAATTTCATGAGAAACTGGGCCAGTTGCTAGAAGTAAATAAATTAAGTAAAACGGAATTTTTAAAAATTAATAATAAAACTGAATTGGAATTTAAAATAGAATCATATATTAATATAATTATAGAAGCATGCAATAGTAGTATACCAAAAATAAAGACTAATAGCGAAATTAAATTACCTTGGTGGTCCAATGAGCTCGCATCGCTGAAAAAGGCGGTCGCCACTAGGAAGCGTAGAGTCCGCTGTGCAGCGCCCATCCGGAGGGCGAAAGTCGTCGATGAGTACCTGCAAATGAAAGAAAAATATGAGCAAGCAGCAAAAACGGCCCTAACAGAAAGCTGGAAAAGCTTCTGTGGGAAGCAAGATAAAGAGGGACTCTGGGAGGGTATTTATAGAGTTATAGGCAGGACTATGAGAAGACAGGAGGATCTACCCCTGACCAAGGAAGGAAAAGTACTGAACCATCTTGAATCTGCCACATTGCTGGCTGAAACATTCTACCCCGAAGACAGGATGGAAGAAGACAATGAGGAGCATAGGCGTACCAGGTTTTTAGCAGAAAAAGTTAACGAGTTGGGCCATGATGAAGAACATGACCCACCGTTTACTCAGGAAGAGCTAAACTCCAGTATACGAAGCTTCAACCCTAAAAAAGCCCCGGGGGCAGATGGCCTTACGGCCGACATCTGCCAGCAATCTGTAAGTCATGACCCGGAGCTATTCTTATCACTGGCAAACAAATGCCTAGAGCTGGGCTACTTCCCCAAGATCTGGAAGGAAGCTACAGTAGTGATCCTGAGGAAACCCGGAAAGGACAGCTACACAATTCCTAAATCATATAGGCCAATAGGACTGTTGCCAGTGATGGGGAAAGTTCTGGAAAAAATGTTAATAGGTAGAGTAAAATGGCACATTATACCCGGACTCAGCACACGCCAATATGGCTTTATGCCACAAAAAAGCACCGAAGACTCCCTCTATGATCTGCTGGAACTTATACGCATTAAATTAAAAGACAAAAAACTGATTGTCATGCTATCGTTGGACATAGAGGGAGCCTTCGATAGCGCATGGTGGCCAGCCATAAAAACCAGGTTGGCGGAAGCGAAGTGTCCAATAAACGTCAGAAGAGTGGTGGACAGTTACTTGGAAGACAGGAAGGTCAAGATAAGGTACGCGGGAGAGGAGGTCACCAGGGAAACTAACAAAGGCTGTGTGCAAGGATCGATAGGGGGCCCTATTCTTTGGAACCTCCTACTCGACCCCCTATTAAAAGGCCTGGTACAAAGGGGAGACTACTGCCAAGCCTTCGCCGACGACGTAGTCTTAGTATTCGACGGGGACTCCGCGATGGAGGTCCAGCGACGTGCCAATGGCGCTCTCGAATATGTTCATCAGTGGGGAGTCAGCAATAAGTTAAGATTCGCACCGCACAAGACAAATGCAATGGTCATCACGCGGAAACTTAAATATGACACCCCACTGCTGAGCATGGGCGGGGTCGACATTGGTATGTCGCGGGAAATCAAAGTCCTGGGACTAGTCATTGACGACAAGCTGACATTTAACAGCCATGCATCTGGTGTATGCAAAAAGGCATTAAACTTTTACAAGCAGTTGTCAAGGGCAGCCAAGATCAGTTGGGGACTAAATCCGGAGGTAATACGTACCATCTACACGGCAGTAGTTGAACCGACAATTATGTATGCGGCAAGCGCGTGGGCACCAGCAGCCGGAAAACTGATGATACGCAAACAACTAAACGCCGTTCAAAGGGGATTTGCACAAAAACTCTGCAAATCGTATCGCACAGTCTCCTTAAACTCGGCACTGGTGTTGGCTGGGATACTACCCCTTGACCTCCGAATACAAGAGGCAGCAGCCCTATACGAGGCAAGGAGAGGGGTACCCCGGGCAGAGCTAGGAGACAGGGAGATTGAGCGATGTACCGCTTTCAACAGAACACCCCATCCGGCAAAACATACAAGCCTGCAGTTCATATGCCTGGCGGACCAGGAGCAAGTTAACAGCCACTGCACTCAAGCAGTTAGGATATACACGGACGGCAGCAAAATCGAGGGCAAGGTCGGGGCATCATTATCCCATTGGAGTAATGATGCAGAAACCAAAAGCCAAAAACTGAAGCTGTGTCCCCACTGTACCGTCTACCAGGCGGAACTGCTGGCTGTATGGAAGGCCACACAGGAAATTTTGCGTAGCTCACAAAACAGTTTCGGCATCTACAGCGACTCCAGGTCGTCGTTAGAAACGGTCACCAACCACCGCTCTCTCCATCCCCTCGCAGTCGAAATTAGAGAAAACCTGCGACATTGCAAGGATCAGTCCAAAAAAGTTGAACTTTTTTGGATCAAAGCTCATGCAGGACTAGAGGGTAACGAGAGAGCCGACCAGCTGGCAAAGGAAGCTGCCCTAAAAACAAAAACAAGGCCAGATTACGACCAATGCCCGATTTCATTCGCCAAGCGGCAGATACGTTCGTCCACGCTTGGGGAATGGAACCGGAGATATAGATCCGAGGATACAGCCAGTGTTACCAAAATGTTTTTCCCGGACGCCATTCAGGCGTTCAGCCATATCAAAAATTTGAAACCGACTGGAACATTGACGCAAATACTGACAGGGCACGGTGGGTTTTCTGAATACTTGAGCAGGTTTAAGTGTAAGGAAAGCCCATCGTGCATATGTGACTCTGACAAACAGGAAACTGTTATACATATTTTAACAGATTGTCCCGCCTATTGCCTGGAGAGATACGAGATCGAACAGGAATTAGGCGTCGAGGTTACGATTGGGACCTTAAATGCCCTAATAACCAGTAAAAGAACAAAAACCAGGTTTATTGGGTTTTGTATAAAGATAGCCAACAAGGCCATTAGGAGGAACAAGTAAATGAACTTATGCTTAGTATTCATATTTGAACATAATATATAACAGTAGCATAACTTATTAATAAGATCTTTGAAAATGTCCGAACTAGGATAACTGTCAAACCCAATAAACATTGTACCTGGATGTATGCACAAAAAGTGAACAAAAATGTACATAACCAAAAGTGCTCAACTAAAAAAGTAAAAGAAATAACGATAGAATTTTTATATAAATTGTAAGAATTACCTGATGGAACGACAAAAATGTAAATAAGGTCTCAGACAATGTCCGAGGAAATTGTAAGGCAGGAAAAAAAAAAAAAAAAAAAAAAAAAAAAAAAACCTAACCTAACCTAACCTAACCTAACCTAACCTAACCTAACCTAACCTAACCTAACCTAACCTAACCTAACCTAACCTAACCTAACCTAACCTAACCTAACCAGTCGCGCGGCACCCCTCGCCGCGAGCAGATCATTTTTAAGTCGCTCCGCGCTCGAAAAATCATTAAAATAAGTGAAAGTGCGAATTTTAACCCAAAATTAATATCAAAGTGATCGTTTCTGTGCGTCCCATAAAAATAGTGCAGTGCACCGGAGGAAATCCTGCTGATTTTCCCAGGAAATCCCGAAAACCGTATTTTTTGAGGTTAACCTGCAAAAAATCACGTGTTGAAAACAGTTTTCTGCGTGCGGCGCCTGATTCATCGCGGTACCCCCCTGTTTTTGTACTGCGGTTTTGAGGGAAATACTTTGCCCCACACTTTGGCAAAGTTCTGGATTTTTTCCGCTTCGCCCCTCTGAGCTACGGGGTAAAAACCAAAAACCGCGTGCAACGCGACTTCGAAACCAGTGCTCTCAGGAACGCAATCACCATCTCATCCGACAGAGGACCCTGTAAGCATTCTATTACAGTTTCTTGCATGCTGATAGCTGCCCTGGAAGCGAAGATATAATTTTTTTAATATATTTCAAGACACACCAATTTTGTGACAGCCCTAGCTTGAAGGAACGATCTTTTACCCCTACTTTTTAATTTATTTTTAGACTATCTACCTTGTAGACAATATATTTGTAAATTTTCAGATTTTTCTCTCACACATTTGCTGAGTTATTTAGATTCTCAAATACCTATTAAAATACCTAACTTTTACCTAAATTTTAAGTATTAATTTTATAGAAGGGGGATAGGAGTATTTGGAATCATAATAAGTCCCTTGTCCTTATTTAAAAAATTTAAGATCATACTTTTAATTTTTCATTTACAAAATTCAGAAAAACTGTCTTTTTGCGGTTGTTGGTTTTGCTAGCTTGGTTTTTATATAGGTATTAACCAAAATATTTGTATATAACATAAAATAATTTTTAGCATATTTTAATAACGCAGTTCATTGACACTCATAGAAATTTTTTCTAAAATTTTCTGGCTTGTCGTTACCAAGTCGCGATTTTTTAATCTTAATGGGAGCTGTCCTGAAAACCGCACTATAACTGTGTTTTCAGTTTACAGGAGAACCGAGCGTCCTAGACAAATTCTGACGATTTTTACGGGGTCCCCCCCCCTAACAACCCCCCCCACGGTTTGTACGGAAGACAAACCCTTTGAGACCCCTCCTATCATTTGGACTAAGTTTCATCCCCCTACCCCAAATTTTGTACTTCAACTTAGTTTCTGGGGATGAAATTACCTTATTGTATATTTTTAGCCATATCTCCTAGACCCGTGGTCCGATCCACTTGGGGTCTTCAGTTTGGGATAGAAGAGGTTCTAGGCTCCTTACAAGGAGGGAGCGTCTCTAGGTAGAGTCTCGGGGAGTGTTGACAAAATAAAAATAAAATAAAAATAGAAATTGCACCTTTGATTGGTTTTCTCTGTAGAGCCGGACTATACGTAGAGTCTGAGAGTCGACTCTAGGTAGAGTTTAATTTATTTGTTCATATCGTTTTTGACACTTAATAAATGCAATTTTCAACATCGTTATAACGGACTCTGTTTAGAGCATACTATTTTAAAATTATTAGTTTCCCTCTAGAATTTAACTTGACACATAAATAGTACTTAGGTTATGTTATTGGACTAAGGGTCTGGGACCCAGTTCGTAAGTTATTTTCGCTCTATTGAGTGACTATAATTATTATTAGGTATGCGCATTTGATTAATGTGACTGGATCTCTAAATTGAGACTGAAACATTTTGCGCAATTTTATTAACAACTAGAGGGTGACTCACACCTCTCTAGCCGAGGCTTGACACACTTGACCTGACCGTAATAGATGCGCTACTATTAACGCATAACTTGACCTCTTAGGTGTAAAGAGCTTACTTATTCAAATTGACTAGTTTAATCCTAAAAACTTACACTTTACATTTTTACTTTTTGTTTGTTTTTCTTTTATCTTTATTGCTTAATTATTTACTTGTCGGTCAACTTGCTGCCATAATTATATGCTTGTGAGGTCCTATACAACCACGTAAGCATCTTGGCAGACAACTTGGCATTAAATCTATACATTATCTCCTGAACCAGGCACACAATTTTGACTGAGCTTTAAGGAATACAAAGCATATTTTCCCTTAACGAACTATTAGTAATATGTTCGGATTCCGTACACCTGCAAAAACGACAAAGGTCACAGACGAGGACCTCATTAACACGACGATGACCATAGAGCAGGAAACTCAGGGGACGGGACCAGAAAAAAAGGGAAAGGACACTAGCCCGAGTTCGGGATCACACGCGAGCCAGACCTCGAGCGTGAGAAGGAGTATCGGAGAGTGGGAGTCTGGAAAACCGGATACACAACCTGGGATATCGACTACCCCAAAGAAGGCAGTTCCAACGGAACCACTTCCACATAAAACGAAAATGACATCCTCACAAGCGCCAACCTCCTCGAGGGCACCCGCTGGGAAAGTATCGATGGAGACTGTAGTGAGCCCATCTAGGCCCCAGGAAAAGCAAAAGTACACAGACCGGCTCGCGGAAGCAAAAGCCTGCGTGACAAAGGCCAAGCTGAACCTCGGAAATTCACGTAACATTAAAACCGAGATTAAGGCAGGAGTCATACAGGCTGTTGACAGGTTGTACCAATTGGTAAAGGAAGGAGAAAGCGTGAAAGCCAAGAGACAAATCACGGAACCAGAGAAAGGAAAAGAAAAAGAACCTGAAAAAGAAGAGAGAGTTGAAGAAAGAGAATTGGCCAGGAAGTTAGACGAACATATGAAGCTCATCCAAGAGAATAACGAAAGAATGGAAAAATTAAAGGAAGTCATCGTGAAACAACAAGAAGAACAAGAAAGGCGCACCTACGCGAGTGTAGCGGCGGTGACCAGGAGGCAGCCCCTCGAACGGTCCGCACTACACTCCGTAGTAATAACTGCGAAAGATGAAACGGAAACAGGAGATGAAGTCCTGAAGAGGATAAGAGAAGTTGTAAATGCCAAGGAGGGCGGAATAGCGGTGGAGAGGATCAGAAAAGCGAAGGACAGGAAGGTGATCGTGGGTTGTCGAACAGAAGCAGAAAGGCAACAAATAAAAGATAAACTTCTAAGAGCCGGAGACCACCTAAATGTCCAGGAGCTAAAGAACAAAAATCCTCTCGTTATTCTTAAGGATGTTTTTCAGTACAATAGCGATAGCGACATACTGGGTGCTTTATGGAACCAGAACCAAAAAGTCCTAAGAGATATAGAAGGAGAGGACAGAAAGGTGGAAATAGTCTATAAAAAACGAGCACGGAACCCCCAGACTAACCATGTCATCATGAGAGTGTCCCCCAAAGTGTGGAATCGGCTGGTCGAAGCTGAATCCATCCTGATCGACCTCCAACGAGTGAAAGTAGCAGACCAGTCTCCACTGGTCCAATGCTCGCTCTGTTTGGGGTATGGGCACGGGAGGCGTTTCTGCACGGAGACCATTGAAAAGTGCAGTCACTGCAGTGGGCCACATATAAAAGCAAACTGCACTGACGTCCTCGCCGGTATGGCCCCAGTATGTTGCAATTGTACGCTCGCAAAAGTGGACAGGAGAGATCACAATGCGTTCAGCAGCGAGTGCCCAATACGCAGGAAGTGGGAGGCACTTGCTAGAACAAACGTTGCGTACTGCTAAGGTGGTCTCCGGCGGAAGACCCGGCTCAGACCTAAGGCCATATATTGTAGCCCAAGCAAATTTGCAAAGAAAGGCATTGGCAACAAACGAACTAATGCTTGAGGCAAGCAAGAGGAATGTGGCCTTTGCACTGCTCCAGGAGCCGTACATCGGAGGCATAGCTAGAATGAAGGACTACCACGGCGCGAGAATTTACCAGTGCAACAGGACGGAAGACGGAGCCGTCAAGACAGCAATCGCTGTCTTTGACGGCGATATAGACGTCGCCCAATGCCCGGAATATACCACACCCAACATCACGGTGGTAAGGATGAAGACAATTGCATGGGAGATCGTGGTGGTCTCATTCTACTTCGAGCCAAAGCCAGAACCGGTGGGGCCATACCTGGAACAGCTCAAAAGGATAGAGCGGAACTTTGGCCGAAGAATTATTATGGGAGGCGACGCTAACGCAGAAAACTCCTGGTGGGGCAGCCGAAGCACAAATGGCAGAGGGCGAGAAGTACATGGGGCCCTCGAGGAATTGGATTTGCAGGTTCTGAATGTCGGCAGCACTCCAACATTCCACACAGTACGGGGAAATAAACTATACTCGAGCGTCGTGGACATAACGGCCTGCACGGAGGAGCTGCTTTGCCTGGTGGATGACTGGAAGATAGATGAGGGCATGACGAGCTCGGACCACAATACCATCACCTTCAGCTTAGGTTTGGAGAAGGCTAAGGGTATACAAATAAGTAGAACCACCCGTAAATTCAACAGTAGAAAAGCAAACTGGGACCAATTTCATGAGAAATTGGCCCAGTTGCTAGCAGAACATAATATAAATAGTACAAAAATAGAAAAAATTACACTTAAAACAGATTTGGAAGAAATAGTGCAGACATATCAAAATTTAATAGTAGAAGCTTCAATTAATAGTATACCCTTAGTAAAACCGAAAAACAAAATTAATTTACCTTGGTGGACAGAAGAGCTCGCCACGCTGAAGAAAGTAGTCGCCACCAAAAAGCGTAGGATCCGTTGCGCAGCGCCTGTCCGAAGAGAGGCTGTCGTCGCTGAGTACCTGCAAATAAAAAATCATTATGAGGAAAAGGCTAAGACTGCCCTCACCGAAAGCTGGAAAACTTTCTGTGAGAGACAAGATGGAGAGGGACTCTGGGATGGAATATACCGGGTCATAGGCAGGACCATGAAGAGGCATGAAGACTTGCCCCTGATCGCGAACGGAAAGGTACTGGACAATCTCCACTCTGCTGAATGTCTGGCAGATACTTTCTACCCGGAGGACAGAAGGGAAGAGGACAATGAAGAGCACACGCGTATCAGGACGATAGCTGAAAAAGTGAACGCAATAAGTCATGATGAAAAACATGACCCACCGTTCACCACTGAAGAGCTAAATTCCACAATACGCACCTTCAACCCCAAGAAAGCCCCGGGAGCAGACGGTCTGACGGCCGACATCTGCCAGCATTCGATTAACCACGATCCGGGAACTTTCCTAGCACTGGCAAACAAATGTCTCGAACAGGGCTACTTCCCGGGGACCTGGAAGGAAGCAACAGTCGTCATCCTAAGGAAACCCGGGAAAGAGAGCTACACAGTTCCAAAATCGTACAGGCCGATTGGTTTGCTGCCAGTGCTGGGAAAGGTCTTGGAGAAAATGGTAATAAACAGAGTGAAATGGCACATTATACCACAACTCAGTACTCGCCAGTACGGGTTCATGCCCCAAAGGAGCACGGAAGACTCCCTCTATGACCTAGTTGGATATATACGTAAAAAACTAGCAGAGCGCAGACTTACCGTAATGGTGTCACTAGACATAGAGGGAGCCTTTGACAGCGCATGGTGGCCAGCTATCAGAACCAGACTGGCTGAGGAAAAATGTCCGGTAAATGTGAGGAGAATAATGGACAGCTACCTCAATAACCGAAGGATCAGGGTCAGGTATGCAGGCGAGGAGGTCATAAGGGAGACTACAAAAGGCTGTGTGCAGGGATCAATAGGAGGCCCAATCCTGTGGAACATCCTCTTGGACCCTTTACTAAAGGGACTGGAACAACGGGGAGACTACTGCCAGGCCTTTGCTGACGACGTGGTGCTGATATTTGATGGCGACTCAGCGACCGAGGTCCAGCGGAAAGCGAATGACGCCCTCGCCCATGTATACCAGTGGGGTGTCACGAACAAGTTGAAGTTCGCACCGCAAAAAACAAATGCGATGATTATAACGCGGAAACTTAAATATGACACCCCGCACTTGAGCATGGGTGGGGTCGCCATTTGCATGACGCAAGAGATCAAAGTCCTGGGACTAACCATCGACAGCAGCTTGACATTTAACAAACACACTGCAAATGTATGCCATAAGGCACTAAGCTTCTACAAGCAGTTGTCGAGGGCTGCAAAGATTAGCTGGGGACTCAACCCCGACGTCATCCGCACCATGTATACGGCAGTAGTCGAGCCAGTAATATTATACGCAGCAAGCGCGTGGGCATCCGCAGCCACAAAGCTGTGCGTAAAAAAGAAGTTAAATGTGGTCCAAAGAGGATTTGCACAGAAATTGTGCAAATCCTATCGCACCGTATCCCTAAACTCGGCACTGGTGCTGGCTGGGATACTACCCCTCGATCTCCGATTACGTGAGGCAGCTGCCCTGTATGAGGCGAAGAGGGGGGTACCTCAATCAGCACTAGGAGACAGGGACGTTGAGCGACGTACCACATTTACTTTGCACCCCGCGGAACATATGAGTCTGCAGTTCATTTGCCTGGCAGACCAAGAACAACTGGAAAACCACTGCACACAAGCAGTGCAGATATTTACGGACGGCAGCAAGATCGATGGCAAGGTTGGAGCAGCGTTGTCTTTCTGGAGAAATGGTGCCGAAACCAAAAGCCTAAAATTGAAGCTGTCGTCCCACTGCACAGTCTACCAGGCCGAACTGCTGGCCATATGTAAAGCCACGCGGGAGGTACAAAAACGCACCGAAGAGTCTTTTGGCATCTACAGCGACTCTAAATCGTCATTAGAAACGGTCGTAAACCACCGCTCTCCTCATCCCCTCGCAGTTGAAATTAGGGAAAACCTGCGTAAATGTAAATTACAGCACAAACATATTGATTTGTTCTGGATTAAGGCCCACGCGGGACTGGAGGGAAATGAGAGAGCCGACCAGTTGGCTAAAGATGCAGCACTTAAATTAAAAAGAAGACCGGATTACGACCAGTGTCCGGTTTCATTCGTCAAGCGACAAATCCGAAAGGATTCGCTTGCCGAATGGAATCGGAGGTACAAGACGGATGACACAGCCGCCACGACGAAACTTTTCTTCCCGGACGCTGTCGACGCCTTCAAAACAGTAAAAAAGCTAAAGCCGACAGGGATATTAACACAAATATTAACAGGACATGGTGGGTTTTCCGAATACTTGAACAGGTTCAAGTGTAAGGAAAACCCATCATGTATATGCGACCCTGACAAGGACGAGACAGTGACCCATCTACTTACTGACTGCCCAGCCTATGGCCTGGAGAGGTATGAGCTAGAGCAGAAACTAGACGTTGATATAAAGATAAGTAACTTAAATGAACTGATAATAAACAATAAATACAGAACAGAATTCTTAGGATATTGCATAAAGGTGGCACAAAAAACCATAAATAGGAATAAATAGATACATAAGAATGCTCAAAATTGTATAATTATGTATATAATAGGAAGCATTAAATAAAAAGAATAGATGTAAAGGAATTATTGATAAGATATGTAATAATAAACCGAAGTGTTAAAGTAGTATAAGGTAAAATAGCAAAAATTTGTAAATGTGCTAGTAAACATAAGAAGAAACTTGAAACTTGTCAACGATAGAAATAAATAGAATGTAATAGAACGTAAGGATACTGTAAAAACATGATAAAGATTTAATAAAAGAAGCCCAACAAGGTCTCGGATAATGTCCGAGGAATCTTAAAGCTCGCAACGCCCTGTGATGACGGGTGCTTGTAATAAAAAAAAAAAAAAAAAAAAAAAAAAAACCTAACCTAACCTAACCTAACCTAACCTAACCTTTTTTTTTTTTTTTTTTTTCCGAGGTGGAAAATCCTCATGGATGTCCTCCGCCCTGGGGTGGGCGGAGGGGTCTGTCAGACTCTTACTGACTAAAAACCACCCCGGTGTTCCGACTCACACCTACGCCGGGGGTCGCGGGAACGTAAGAATCTTCCGCAACCCCCGACTGGTGCCGGCCCGCCACTGCGGGCCTCCTCGGGTCAGGGGGGGGAGTGAGGTGTTTAACTCCCCCCGTGACGTCTAAGAGGGGCGCGCGTGGAACACTACGCGCCGCCACCTCGGGTCCTGATGTGTGGGGGGCGACGGACGTCCCCGAGTCCGTCACCCCTGGACCCATTTAGGGGGGCTGGAAGAGGGCGTTATCCGCCCTCCGCCGACGCCCGGTGCGCCTGCTGCGGGCCGGGTGAGTGGACGAGATCTCCCTCTCCCTTTCCGCAGCCTCCTTCTGCGAGACGACCGTCTCGCAGCAGGAAACCACCGCGTCCCAGGACTCCCCGCTGCCGACCATGGCATTCACCACAGCCGACAGCGACAAGTCACCGCCTACTTCTGAGATGAGGGCACGGCGCGGCTCCTCCCAAGCGGCACACTCTGCCAGCGTATGCCGCGCCGTGTCCCCCCGGCAGTCGACGCAGTGGTGACACCGGGCGTCCGGCCCCCTGTTAATGCGACACAGGTACTTCCCGAAGCAACCATGCCCCGAGAGCACCTGCGCCACCCGAAACGACAGGGAGCCGTGCCTCCTCCCGAGCCAGCGCTCGAGCACCGGCCGGACCGCCTCGATGATGTCGAGGCCGGCGGTAGGGCGTGAAAGCCTTTCCCGCCATTCCGCCACCAGGACCTCGCGAAGCTGAGACCGATGCAGCTCTATGTGTCGCTGCATCGGTTGCTCACCCCGCGCCCTCGCTTCCTCGCGCCACCGATACGATGACGCGAGTACTTTCGCCTCGAGGTCCCAGGGCGGGGATCCGGCCAGTGCACAAGCCGCCTCGTAGGAGATCGTGCGATACCCCCTGATGACTCTGACGGCCATCGCTCTCTGCGGCTTGCGCAGGACTGCGATACTACCGGCCGTCAGGTCAGCCGCCCAGATCGGGGCCCCGTAAAGGGCCATCGATCGCACGATCCCCACGTAGAGCCGCCTACAAGCGGCGCTCGGGCCCCCCAGATTGGGAAGCAGCGTTGACAGCGCCCCAGCAGCGCCCAGCAACTTGGGCGCCAGCCGTCGGAAGTGGGGCCCGAAGTCCCACCGGCTGTCGAGCACCAATCCTAGGTACTTCATGGTAGACTCGACAGCGATCCGAGCCCCCCCGACCACGATGTGTGAGCCGGGTGGCGGCGCCCGCCGGGGGCCATGAAACACCATGGCCTCTGACTTGCTGAGGGCCACCTCCAGGCCTAGGCGACGTATGCGGCTCACCACCTGTGAGACCGCAGCCGTCGCCAGCAACGCTGCCTCCCTGTGCGAGCTCCCCCGGGCAGTGACCAGCGTGTCATCCGCATAACACGTCAGGTCTACCCCCGGACTGAGCTCGCCCCTCAGCACCCAGTCGTACCCGATGTTCCACAGGAGTGGGCCTAAAACCGAGCCCTGTGGAACACCGCACGACATGCGGCGCTGGTTTCCGCCATCACGTCCCATGTAGGTGACACACCTCTCTGACAAATAAGCCCCAACGATGTGGCGGAGGTAGGGAGGCACCCCATGGTACCGCAGTGCCTCCCGAATACAACTCCAGGGCAGGGTGTTGAAGGCGTTGGAAATGTCCAAGGACACCGCCAACATCACCCCGCCCCGGGACACCGCTTCCTCCGCCAGGACTCTTACCCGCGACACAGCGTGGATTGTGGAGCGCCCGTGCCGAAACCCGAACTGGCTGTCGTCCAAGTCCGGCCCCTCTCTGCACAAGTGGCCGACGAGGCGGGCTGCGATTATCCGCTCAAACAGCTTGCCCACCTCGTCTAGCAGCACTATGGGCCGGTACGCGGACGGCGAGTCCGCAGGGCGCCCCGTCTTCCTGAGCAGGACCAGACGACCAGATTTCCACAGAGTGGGAAACTGGCCCCGCTCAAGGCACGCTGTGTAGAGTCCTCTCAGTTGGGGCTCAAGCTCCTTCAGAGCGAGGGCTAACACGCAGCCGTGGACCCCGTCGGGCCCCGGGGCCACGTTCTTAACCTAACCTAACCTAACCTAACCTAACCTAACCCTTATGCCCGGTCTCATTCATCAAGCGACAGATCAGAAATGGGTCGATTGATGAATGGAACCGACGATACCAAGATAGTGCTAGAGCAGGAGTCACAAAATTATTCTTTCCCGACGTTTCAATCTCCTATAAAATCGTCAGACAAATTATCCCAACCAACCTTACCACCCAAGTACTAACAGGGCACGGTGGGTTCTCGGAGTACTTGAACCGATTCAGGTGCAAAGAGAGCTCATCGTGCATTTGCCAACCCGGGACACCTGAAACGGTGGAACATATTCTGACTGACTGCCCGGTTCATGCCCTAAAGAGACTCGAGGTTGAGAACAAGCTCGAATGTAGAATGTTGGCTAAAAATTTCCCAAAGCTAATATCAAGTAGGAAACATAGGGAAACATTCATGGAGTACTTCATAGAAATTGCAAGTAAGGTAATAAATAGAAACAAGTAGGGTAATAAATCTATGCTACATATATATATTAGTATAAAATATATTGACTAGCATATAATGAACATAATGTATATGTAAACAAAGGCATAAAACCAAGAAAACAGAAACGAATGCATATGGAAAAGTCGAACCTGTTAACCAACTTGGAAATATAAAAATAAATATGTGACTAGAATAAGAATGAGTATATAATGTAAGAAAGCGTGTATCCCATCTGGAAAAATTTAATAATGTGTTAGAATAAGTGACTGTATAGAATAATAGAGAAGTTTGTTTTGTATAGAGGCATTATGGGATAAAGAAAAATATGACTAGAATAAGCATTGAGTAAATTTAAAGATTTTTGTATCCCATCTGGAAATATTAACGATGTCTTAGAATAAGTGAATGTATAGGATAATATAGAAGGTTGTTTTGTATAATGGCAGATTGTAAGGTAAAGATACTGTAAATGAAGATAGAAGCTAAACGAATAAAGAAAACCTGTAGATACACCCCATCCTACCAATAGTTAAATAAGGACTCTAATTATGTTAGAGGAAGCTCGCAACACCCTGTGATGACGGGTGCTTTTAAAAAAAAAAAAAAAAAAAAAAAAAAAAACCTAACCTAACCTAACCTTTTTTTTTTTTTTTTTTGTTTGCGCTGGGAAAAAATGCATTACGCATACCCTCCCATCGGGGGATGGGGGGGGTATGTGGGACTCCCCGGTCTGACCCGGTATACCCACTAAAATAACCCAGCGGCATTCCCGCTTCGTCTTAGTGGCGGGGGACTGGGAAACCGGCACAGCCTTCACGTCCAGTCCTCCGCCGACGATCGCCCTTCATGGCGGGCCCCTCACGCCCTCCCCGTGGGGAGGGGGATGGGCCCGGGAATGACCCACGAAGGTGGTGACGGGAGCAATGCGGGCGAAGGCACCCCCGTGCCTGTAACCCGCCCGTCGCCACTATAAGGAGGGAGAGGACGGCGCCCTCTCCGACCCCTTCTTCGTCTGCGGAGCGGCGCAGCGAGAGGGTCGTCCTCCCGCACGCGCTCCGCCTCCTCCTTTTGCGAGATTACGTCCTCGCAAAAGGAGGCAACCGCCGCCCAGGCCTCCTCGCTCCCCAGCATGGCGCTGACCACGCCGGGAAGCGAGAGGTCCTGTCCAATCACCGCCGTCAGACCGCGGCGCAGCCCGGACCAAGCTGGGCACACCTCGAGGGTGTGCTGCGCCGTATCCTCCGCCGCACCGCAGTCGTGGCAGGCCGCGGTCTCCTCCCTCCCTATCCGGCACAGATGCGATCCGAAGCAGCCATTGCCGGACAACACCTGCACCAGACGGAACGAGAGGAAACCGTGGGACCGCTCGAGCCAGCCGCGCAGGACCGGACCGAGCGCGTCCAGCGTTCGGCGGCCAAAGGCGGCGTTGGCGAGGTCCTCCGTCCAGTGGAGGACGACGGCATCCTGCATTTCCCGTCGCACGGCCTCTTGCTCCTCGGCGACGGGGCGCTCACCGAGCGCCTTCCGGCGCGCCTTCCACTCGTACACCCTGGCGAGCACCCAAGCCTCCAACTCCCAAGGAGGGGTGCCGGCCAGGGCGCACGCCGCCGAGAAGCCCACCGAGCGGTAGGCCCTCGCCACCCGCAGTGCAATGGCCCTTTGGGGCTTGCGGATGGCGGTCGCATTCTCCCTCCTGTGGAGGGAGTCCGCCCAGATGGGGGCCCCGTATAGGGCCATGCTCCGCAGGATGCCGGCATACAGGCGCCGGCATTTCGCCTTTGGCCCCCCCAGGTTCGGGAGGAGCCATGAGAGGGCGTCAGCGGCTTTCAATAGGCGCGTCGACAGCCCGCTGAAATGCGGACCGAAGCGCCACCTATCGTCCAGCACCAGGCCCAGATACTTCATCTGGGGCTGGACCCTTATCCTGACGCCCTCTACGACGATGTGGGCGTCGGGAGGGCAGCGCTGCCGAGGCCCGCGAAAGAACACGGCCTCGGTCTTGTGCAGCGCCACCCTCAATCCCAGGCGGCGGATCCTCTCTGCAACCAAGGATCCGCCAGCCGAGGCCAGACAGGCCGCGTCCACAAAGTTCCTCCCCCGGGCAGTGAGGAGAGTGTCATCCGCGTAGCAGATGACACTCGTGCCCTGGAGGAGGGCTCCCCGCAGGAGCCAGTCGAACCCGATGTTCCACAGGGGCGGCCCCAGCACTGACCCCTGCGGAACACCGGACTCTGCGCCGTACCGCCTCACCGTGGCCGTCTTGTCCGCGAGGAGGACCTCTCGGTCCTCCAAGTAGCTGGCCAGGAGGTTCTGCAGGTATTGGGGCACTCCGTGATACCGAAGCGCCTCCAATATCGTCGAGTGGGGCACGGAGTTGAAGGCATTCGAAATGTCGAATGACACCGCCAGCACTCCGTCCCCCGCCTCCACCGCCTCCTTCACCTGGCCCTTGAGTAGGGCCAGCGCATCGATCGTCGAACGCTCTCGACGGAAGCCGAATTGGGCGTCCGACAGGTCCGGCCCTACCCCACGCAAATGGCTATTAAGCCGGGAGGCGACAATCCCCTCGAACAATTTACCGACCTCATCGAGCAGAACGATGGGCCGGTATGCCGAGGGGGAGTCTGCTGGGCGGCCCTCCTTGCGAAGGAGGCACAGCTGCCCCTCCTTCCACGGTTTCGGGAACCTTCCAGACGCAAGGCATGCGCTGAAAAGGTCCCGAAACCTGTTCTCCATTGCGGAGGCGGCGATCGCCACCACCCGTGCGGGGACACCGTCCGGTCCGGGGGCCGTCTTCTTCGCGCGGAGGCTGAGAACCCCCGCGTAGAACTCCGCCGTCGTCACCGGGGGGACTTCCTCCTCCAGCGGAGCCGCCGCCTGCGGGGGATCCATCGTTGGTGGGGTGAAGTCGGTCCTGCGCGGAAACAGGGACCGGACCACCCCATCCAGCAACGCCGGCTCGAGGGTCTCCGTCAGTGGGGGACCATACGGGCGCAGCTGGTTCCGCGCCGCTTTGTACGGTCTCCCATAAGGGTCCCTATCGAGGCCCTCCAGCATCTCGGCCCTCGCCGAGTCCTCTGCGGCGAACATTGCAGACTTGAGGACCGTCGTCGCCTCTCGGTAAGAGGCGTATAGGCGGTCCTCTTCTGCCCGGACTCGGTTTTGGGCGCTGCGCCGTCGGCTTCGCGCGTAGGCCCTTCTGGCCGCCACGCAGGCGTCCCGGAGCCCCGCCAGCTCCTCCGTCCACCAATAGACGGCACGACGGGGAGGCGGACGACGAGACCGAGGCATGCTGGAGTTGCACACCTCGGTCAGGGACCTCCTGAGCCGGACCGCTGCGGCGTCCACGTCCAGGACCTCAACAGGAGGCGACAGCCAGTCCTGGAGAAAGGCCGCCTCCTTGGCTGCCTCCCGGTCCAGGCGGGTGAGTGCCCACCGCGGGAAGGGAGATTGCCCAGCACGGGCCATCCCACCCCCCTGGGTGGAGATGTCGAACCGCACATATCGGTGGTCCGACAAGGTCTCCACCATCTCAACTCTCCAGTTGACGACGCGGGCGGCTAGTGCAGGGGTGGCAAACGAGACGTCCACCACCGACCCACCCTGTTGCCGCACACACGTGTGGACCACCCCCCTGTTGAGGAGGGACACACCGCATGAGGCCGCCCAAAACTCGACGGCGCGTCCCCGGACGTTGCAACCGGCGGCTGGGTTGCCCCAGGCCACCGACTTGGCGTTCAGGTCACCCAACACCACGACCTGGCGTGGCGCCGCCCTCCCTACGACTGCGGTGAGGATCTCGAGGAAATCCTCAAAGTCCGAGAGAGGGCGGTTTGGGGAGAAGTAGACCCCCACCAGGGCCATGTCTCCCCACGCGGCGGCCACGTATCCCGGTCCCCTCTCTAAGAGCGAGAGGGGAGGGGAGTCTGTGGAAGACCGCGAGACCAACGCCACCAAGCCGTCTCGGTCACCCAGCCAACGGCCAGGGACCGAGTAAGGTTCGGCGACCACCGCCAAGTCCACCAACCACTCAGCCATGGTCTGCATCAGCAGATCCTGGGCTGCCCTGCAGTGGTTGGTGTTCGCCTGTAGTATGCGATGTTCGACCCTATCCATCAGTCGGACATCGCACCCTCCTCCGCTGTCGCCGCTGCAGGAACAGCGGTGCTAGCGGCGGCAGCAGGCCCGGTCGGCGCCTGCGCTTTGCCCCGCTTTGGGGGAGGATTGCAGTTCCTCCCCTTCATAACGTGGCCTGCCGGGCAGCCACTGGCGGCACACACCGCGCAGTGCGGCGCGGCGGCCTCGCAGGAGGCGGCTTTGTGGCCCTCCCTGCCGCAGCGGAAGCACGCGTCCGTCCTGTCGACCGTGGACGGACACAGAGCCCGGGTGTGTCCGATGCCGAAACACCGGAAACACCGCAGAGGCTGGTCCTCGAGTGCCCGGACTGCACCCGAGCTGAACCCGACTATGATCCGCCGCTTGGCAAGGATGGCTTTGGCAGCGGCGATTGGGCATTCGAGGCGAATGGTGCCCATGCCACCGCGGCCGGGCCTTATGTCCCGACCTTGGACCGCCGCGACGCCACAGCCTCCCATCGCCGCAACCGCCGCCACCACCTCCTCCTTGGTGACTGAGTCATCTAGCTCAGTCACCTCTATGGCCGCCGACTTGACCGGTCGGGCCACCTTGGCCGAATCTGCGATGACCTCCTGCAGCTTGGCTGCAAAGAGGTCCGCATGGGCACTCCCCTCTGTCCCCGGGAACTCGAAGATTCGAGCCCCGGCTTGGGTCCGTCGGCAAGACACACTGCCGATCCCCAGCTGGGTGGGATCGGCATTGGCACGCGCCCGCACCAAAATGGACGCGTACGTCTCCCCTCGCTCCGCAGCCTCCGCGGTGAGCGTCACCACGACGGCCGCGGTTTTTGGGGGGACCAATTTCCCTCTTCGCTTCCCATTCCCTTTCCCCTTCCCCTTTCCCTTGTCGGTCGTCTGAGACCGGCTGGGAGCGGTGGTGGCGGGGGCGACAGGGGCTGCCGTTGCCGACTTTTTTCCTTTGCCCTTCCCCTTACGGACCACTTCCGTCCACTCGTTGGACGGGGTGGTTGAAGGGAGAAGGGCGTCTTCCGCCTGGGAGGAGGAGGACGGCCCCGGGTCGCAGTGCCTCTTTTCCGCTGCAAGCGGTGGTCGGAGGCGCTTCTCCGGCAAGAGCCGGTCCTCAATACCTGCTAAGCAGGCTCTTGTGAAGGCCCTCTCCTCCATTACAACCTTGCGGATGATATCCTCAAGGTTGGAGGAGGGGCCCTCCGCCGCAAGGCTCGTCTCGGCTTGTGGTGGTGGCCGGGCCGTGGCTTCAGCCAGCTTCTGATGAAGCTGGCTGACCTCCGACTGCAGGCGATCTATTTTCGCCTGCATTTGCCGCGTCTCGTCGGTGGCCTTCCGTCGGACCAGCTCCGCGACGACGCCACGCATGCTCGCGGCCCGGCTCTTGAGGGCCTTTTGGAAGGTCCCCTTTAGATTTGAAGATTTGGAGGCAACCTCCACAATCTCCTCTTCGTCCTCCTCCGCCATCCTTTCCAGCTCGGCCAGAGAATGGTCTGCGTAGAGAACACGGGACGCACCGTACCCGGCCCTGGCCCGGGCGACTTGCGCCCGTTTCTCTTTCGCAGCGACCCGCTCTTCCAGCTCTTGCTGGAGCTGCACCCGCCGAGCCAGGTCCAACTGGCGTTGGGCGTCCGCGAGCCCAACGACATGGGTATCCGCGGCCGCCGTCGGCTTTTTTGCCTTCGGCAACCTCGTCGACCCAGAGGCCGAGGAGCCCTCGGACCCTCTTACTCGGACCCGCTTCCGCGACCGAGAGTCGTCCGCATCCGACACAGTCATAAGCGAGTCGTTGTCGGACGACTCGCTTATGTTAGCCCCTCCAAATAGGCTAGCCGCAGACGGCGCGCGGCTAGTCTCTGACGCTGAAGCGTCGGAGTGGCCCTGAGAAGGGCCTTTGGGTTGGCCCTGAGAAGGGCCTTTTGGTTGGCCCTGAGAAGGGCCTTTGGGTTGGCCCTGAGAAGGGCCTTTTGGTTGGCCCTGAGAAGGGCCTTTGGGTTGGCCCTGAGAAGGGCCTTTGGGTTGGCCCTGAGAAGGGCCTTTTAGTTTTAAAAATCGCCCGCAGGCGTCTCTCTCCAGTTTCGGCATAGCCTCCGCAGTTTCGTATGCAACACGACAATAGGGTTAAAATAGCTACGAATGCACAGTGCACTTTGGCCAACCCAATCTGCCACTCCGTTACGGTGGTCAGACTGGGTCGTTTCCAGGGGACGCGACGTGGACGCAAGCACTGTGGGGGGTCCCCCAACCTAACCTAACCTAACCTTTTTTTTTTTTTTTTTTTTGTTTGCGCTGGGAAAAAATGCATTACGCATACCCTCCCGTCGGGGGATGGGGGGGGTATGTGGGACTCCCCGGTCTGACCCGGTATACCCACTAAAATAACCCAGCGGCATTCCCGCTTCGTCTTAGTGGCGGGGACTGGGAAACCGGCACAGCCTTCACGTCCAGTCCTCCGCCGACGATCGCCCTTCATGGCGGGCCCCTCACGCCCTCCCCGTGGGGAGGGGGATGGGCCCGGGAATGACCGACGAAGGTGGTGACGGGTGCAATGCGGGCAAAGGCACCCCCGTGCCTGTCACCCGCCCGTCGCCACTATAAGGAGGGAGAGGACGGCGCCCTCTCCGACCCCTTCTTCGTCTGCGGAGCGGCGCAGCGAGAGGGTCGTCCTCCCGCACGCGCTCCGCCTCCTCCTTTTGCGAGATTACGTCCTCGCAAAAGGAGGCAACCGCCGCCCAGGCCTCCTCGCTCCCCAGCATGGCGCTGACCACGCCGGGAAGCGAGAGGTCCTGTCCAATCACCGCCGTCAGACCGCGGCGCAGCCCGGACCAAGCTGGGCACACCTCGAGGGTGTGCTGCGCCGTATCCTCCGCCGCACCGCAGTCGTGGCAGGCCGCGGTCTCCTCCCTCCCTATCCGGCACAGATGCGATCCGAAGCAGCCATGGCCGGACAACACCTGCACCAGACGGAACGAGAGGAAACCGTGGGACCGCTCGAGCCAGCCGCGCAGGACCGGACCGAGCGCGTCCAGCGTTCGGCGGCCAAAGGCGGCGTTGGCGAGGTCCTCCGTCCAGTGGAGGACGACGGCATCCTTCATCTCCCGCCGCACGGCCTCTTGCTCCTCGGCGACGGGGCGCTCACCGAGCGCCTTCCGGCGCGCCTTCCACTCGTACACCCTGGCGAGCACCCAAGCCTCCAACTCCCAAGGAGGGGTGCCGGCCAGGGCGCACGCCGCCGAGAAGCCCACCGAGCGGTAGGCCCTCGCCACCCGCAGTGCAATGGCCCTTTGGGGCTTGCGGATGGCGGTCGCATTCTCCCTCCTGTGGAGGGAGTCCGCCCAGATGGGGGCCCCGTATAGGGCCATGCTCCGCAGGATGCCGGCATACAGGCGCCGGCATTTCGCCTTTGGCCCCCCCAGGTTCGGGAGGAGCCATGAGAGGGCGTCAGCGGCTTTCAATAGGCGCGTCGACAGCCCGCTGAAATGCGGACCGAAGCGCCACCTATCGTCCAGCACCAGGCCCAGATACTTCATCTGGGGCTGGACCCGTATCCTGACGCCCTCTACGACGATGTGGGCGTCGGGAGGGCAGCGCTGCCGAGGCCCGCGAAAGAACACGGCCTCGGTCTTGTGCAGCGCCACCCTCAACCCCAGGTGGCGGATCCTCTCTGCAACCAAGGATCCGCCAGCCGACGCCAGACAGGCCGCGTCCCCAAAGTTCCTCCCCCGGGCAGTGAGGAGAGTGTCATCCGCGTAGCAGATGACACTCGTGCCCTGGAGGAGGGCTCCCCGCAGGAGCCAGTCGAACCCGATGTTCCACAGGGGCGGCCCCAGCACTGACCCCTGCGGAACACCGGACTCTGCGCCGTACCGCCTCACCGTGGCCGTCTTGTCCGCGAGGAGGACCTCTCGGTCCTCCAAGTAGCTGGCCAGGAGGTTCTGTAGGTATTGGGGCACTCCGTGATACCGAAGCGCCTCCAATATCGTCGAGTGGGGCACGGAGTTGAAGGCATTCGAAATGTCGAATGACACCGCCAGCACTCCGTCCCCCGCCTCCACCGCCTCCTTCACCTGGCCTTTGAGTAGGGCCAGCGCATCGATCGTCGAACGCTCTCGACGGAAGCCGAATTGGGCGTCCGACAGGTCCGGCCCTACCCCACGCAAATGGCTATTAAGCCGGGAGGCGACAATCCCCTCGAACATTTTGCCGACCTCATCGAGCAGAACGATGGGCCGGTATGCCGAGGGGGAGTCTGCTGGGCGGCCCTCCTTGCGAAGGAGGCACAGCTGCCCCTCCTTCCACGGTTTCGGGAACCTTCCAGACGCAAGGCATGCGCTGAAAAGGTCCCGAAACCTGTTCTCCATTGCGGAGGCGGCGATCGCCACCACCCGTGCGGGGACACCGTCCGGTCCGGGGGCCGTCTTCTTCGCGCGGAGGCTGAGAACCCCCGCGTAGAACTCCGCCGTCGTCACCGGGGGGACTTCCTCCTCCAGCGGAGCCGCCGCCTGCGGGGGATCCATCGTTGGTGGGGTGAAGTCGGTCCTGCGCGGAAACAGGGACCGGACCACCCCATCCAGCAACGCCGGCTCGAGGGTCTCCGTCAGTGGGGGACCATACGGGCGCAGCTGGTTCCGCGCCGCTTTGTACGGTCTCCCATAAGGGTCCCTATCGAGGCCCTCCAGCATCTCGGCCCTCGCCGAGTCCTCTGCGGCGAACATTGCAGACTTGAGGACCGTCGTCGCCTCTCGGTAAGAGGCGTATAGGCGGTCCTCTTCTGCCCGGACTCGGTTTTGGGCGCTGCGCCGTCGGCTTCGCGCGTAGGCCCTTCTGGCCGCCACGCAGGCGTCCCGGAGCCCCGCCAGCTCCTCCGTCCACCAATAGACGGCACGACGGGGAGGCGGACGACGAGACCGAGGCATGCTGGAGTTGCACACCTCGGTCAGGGACCTCCTGAGCCGGACCGCTGCGGCGTCCACGTCCAGGACCTCAACAGGAGGCGACAGCCAGTCCTGGAGAAAGGCCGCCTCCTTGGCTGCCTCCCGGTCCAGGCGGGTGAGTGCCCACCGCGGGAAGGGAGATTGCCCAGCACGGGCCATCCCACCCCCCTGGGTGGAGATGTCGAACCGCACATATCGGTGGTCCGACAAGGTCTCCACCATCTCAACTCGCCAGTTGACGACGCGGGCGGCCAGTGCAGGGGTGGCAAACGAGACGTCCACCACCGACCCACCCTGTTGCCGCACACACGTGTGGACCACCCCCCTGTTGAGGAGGGACACACCGCATGAGGCCGCCCAAAACTCGACGGCGCGTCCCCGGACGTTGCAACCGGCGGCCGGGTTGCCCCAGGCCACCGACTTGGCGTTCAGGTCACCCAACACCACGACCTGGCGTGGCGCCGCCCTCCCTACGACTGCGGTGAGGACCTCGAGGAAATCCTCAAAGTCCGAGAGAGGGCGGTTTGGGGAGAAGTAGACCCCCACCAGGGCCATGTCTCCCCACGCGGCGGCCACGTATCCCGGTCCCCTCTCTAAGAGCGAGAGGGGAGGGGAGTCTGTGGAAGACCGCGAGACCAACGCCACCAAGCCGTCCCGGTCACCCAGCCAACGGCCAGGGACCGAGTAAGGTTCGGCGACCACCGCCAAGTCCACCAACCACTCAGCCATGGTCTGCATCAGCAGATCCTGGGCTGCCCTGCAGTGGTTGGTGTTCGCCTGTAGTATGCGATGTTGGACCCTATCCATCAGTCGGACATCGCACCCTCCTCCGCTGTCGCCGCTGCAGGAACAACGGTGCTAGCGGCGGCAGCAGGCCCGGTCGGCGCCTGCGCTTTGCCCCGCTTTGGGGGAGGATTGCAGTTCCTCCCCTTCATAACGTGGCCTGCCGGGCAGCCACTGGCGGCACACACCGCGCAGTGCGGCGTGGCGGCCTCGCAGGAGGCGGCTTTGTGGCCCTCCCTGCCGCAGCGGAAGCACGCGTCCGTCCTGTCGACCGTGGACGGACACAGAGCCCGGGTGTGTCCGATGCCGAAACACCGGAAACACCGCAGAGGCTGGTCCTCGAGTGCCCGGACTGCACCCGAGCTGAACCCGACTGTGAGCCGCCCTTTGGCAAGGATGGCTTTGGCAGCGGCGATTGGGCATTCGAGGCGAATGGTGCCCATGCCACCGCGGCCGGGCCTTATGTCCCGACCTTGGACCGCCGCGACGCCACAGCCTCCCATCGCCGCAACCGCCGCCACCACCTCCTCCTTGGTGACTGAGTCATCTAGCTCAGTCACCTCTATGGCCGCCGACTTGACCGGTCGGGCCACCTTGGCCGAATCTGCGATGACCTCCTGCAGCTTGGCTGCAAAGAGGTCCGCATGGGCACTCCCCTCTGACCCCGGGAACTCGAAGATTCGAGCCCCGGCTTGGGTCCGCCGGCAAGTCACACTGCCGATCCCCAGCTGGGTAGGATCGGCATTGGCACGCGCCCGCACCAAAATGGAGGCGTACGTCTCCCCCCGCTCCGCAGCCTCCGCGGTGAGCGTCACCACGACGGCCGCAGTCTTTGGGGGGACCAGTTTCCTTTTTCCCGTCGTTTTCCCCTTCCCCTTCCCCTTTCCCTTGTCGGTCGTCTTGGACCGGCTGGGAGCGGTGGTGGCGGGGGCGACAGGGGCTGCCGTCGCCGACTTTTTGCCGTTGCCCTTCCCCTTACGGACCACTTCCGTCCACTCGTTGGACGGGGTGGTTGAAGGGAGAAGGGCGTCTTCCGCCTGGGAGGAGGAGGACGGCCCCGGGTCGCAGCGCCTCTTATCCGCTGCAAGCGGTGGTCGGAGGCGCTTCTCCGGCAAGAGCCGGTCCTCAATACCTGCTAAGCAGGCTCTTGTGAAGGCCCTCTCCTCCATTACAACCTTGCGGATGATATCCTCAAGGTTGGAGGAGGGGCCCTCCGCCGCAAGGCTCGTCTCGGCTTGTGGTGGTGGCCGGGCCGTGGCTTCAGCCAGCTTCTGATGAAGCTGGCTGACCTCCGACTGCAGGCGATCTATTTTCGCCTGCATTTGCCGCGTCTCGTCGGTGGCCTTCCGCCGGACCAGCTCCGCGACGACGCCACGCATGCTCGCGGCCCGGCTCTTGAGGGCCTTTTGGAAGGTCCCCTTTAAATTTGAAGATTTAGAGGCAACCTCCACAATCTCCTCTTCGTCCTCCTCCGCCATCCTTTCCAGCTCGGCCAGAGAATGGTCTGCGTAGAGAACACGGGACGCACCGTACCCGGCCCTGGCCCGGGCGACTTGCGCCCGTTTCTCTTTCGCGGCGACCCGCTCTTCCAGCTCTTGCTGGAGCTGCACCCGGCGAGCCAGGTCCAACTGGCGTTGGGCGTCCGCGAGCCCAACGACATGGGTATCCGCGGCCGCCGTCGGCTTTTTTGCCTTCGGCAACCTCGTCGACCCAGAGGCCGAGGAGCCCTCGGACCCTCTTACTCGGACCCGCTTCCGCGACCGAGAGTCGTCCGCATCCGACACAGTCATAAGCGAGTCGTTGTCGGACGACTCGCTTATGTTAGCCCCTCCAAATAGGCTAGCCGCAGACGGCGCGCGGCTAGTCTCTGACGCTGAAGCGTCGGAGTGGCCCTGAGAAGGGCCTTTTGGTTGGCCCTGAGAAGGGCCTTTTGGTTGGCCCTGAGAAGGGCCTTTGGGTTGGCCCTGAGAAGGGCCTTTTGGTTGGCCCTGAGAAGGGCCTTTGGGTTGGCCCTGAGAAGGGCCTTTTAGTTTTAAAAATCGCCCGCAGGCGTCTCTCTCCAGTTTTGGCATAGCCTCCGCAGGTTCGTAACTAACAAGACAATAAGGTTAAAATAGCAACGAATGCACAGTGCACTTTGGCCAACCCAATCTGCCACTCCGTTACGGTGATCAGACTGGGTCGTTTCCAGGGGACGCGACGTGGACGCAAGCACTGTGGGGGGTCCCCCAACCTAACCTAACCTAACCTAACCTAACCTAACCTAACCTAACCTAACCAATAAACGTCAGAAGAGTGGTGGACAGTTACTTGGAAGACAGGAAGGTCAAGATAAGGTACGCGGGAGAGGAGGTCACCAGGGAAACTAACAAAGGCTGTGTGCAAGGATCGATAGGGGGCCCTATTCTTTGGAACCTCCTACTCGACCCCCTATTAAAAGGCCTGGTACAAAGGGGAGACTACTGCCAAGCCTTCGCCGACGACGTAGTCTTAGTATTCGACGGGGACTCCGCGATGGAGGTCCAGCGGCGTGCCAATGGCGCTCTCGAATATGTTCACCAGTGGGGAGTCAGCAATAAGTTAAGATTCGCACCGCACAAGACAAATGCAATGGTCATCACGCGGAAACTTAAATATGGCACCCCACTGCTGAGCATGGGCGGGGTCGACATTGGTATGTCGCAGGAAATCAAAGTCCTGGGACTAGTCATTGACAACAAGCTGACATTTAACAGCCATGCATCTGGTGTATGCAAAAAGGCATTAAACTTTTACAAGCAGTTGTCAAGGGCAGCCAAGATCAGTTGGGGACTAAATCCGGAGGTAATACGTACCATCTACACGGCAGTAGTTGAACCGACAATTATGTATGCGGCAAGCGCGTGGGCACCAGCAGCCGGAAAACTGATGATACGCAAACAGCTAAACGCCGTTCAAAGGGGATTTGCACAAAAACTCTGCAAATCGTATCGCACAGTCTCCTTAAACTCGGCACTGGTGTTGGCTGGGATACTACCCCTTGACCTCCGAATACAAGAGGCAGCAGCCCTATACGAGGCAAGGAGAGGGGTACCACGGGCAGAGCTAGGAGACAAGGAGATTGAGCGACGTACCGCTTTTAACAAAACACCCCATCCGGCCAAACATACAAGCCTGCAGTTCATATGCCTGGCGGACCAGGAGCAAGTTAACAGCCACTGCACTCAAGCAGTTAGGATATACACGGACGGCAGCAAAATCGAGGGCAAGGTCGGGGCATCATTATCCCATTGGAGTAATGATGCAGAAACCAAAAGCCAAAAACTGAAGCTGTCGCCCCACTGTACCGTCTACCAGGCGGAACTGCTGGCTGTATGGAAGGCCACACAGGAAATTTTGCGTAGCTCACAAAACAGTTTCGGCATCTACAGCGACTCCAGGTCGTCGTTAGAAACGGTCACCAACCACCGCTCTCTCCATCCCCTCGCAGTCGAAATTAGAGAAAACCTGCGACATTGCAAGGATCAGTCCAAAAAAGTTGAACTTTTTTGGATCAAAGCTCATGCAGGACTAGAGGGTAACGAGAGAGCCGACCAGCTGGCAAAGGAAGCAGCCCTAAAAACAAAAACAAGGCCAGATTACGACCAATGCCCGATTTCATTCGCCAAGCGGCAGATTCGTTCGTCCACGCTTGAGGAATGGAACCGGAGATATAGATCCGAGGATACGGCCAGTGTTACCAAAATGTTTTTCCCGGACGCCATTCAGGCATTCAGCCATATCAAAAATTTGAAACCGACTGGAACATTGACGCAAATACTGACAGGGCACGGTGGGTTTTCCGAATACTTGAGCAGGTTTAAGTGTAAGGAAAGCCCATCGTGCATATGTGACTCTGACAAACAGGAAACTGTTATACATATCTTAACAGAGTGTCCCGCCTATTGCCTGGAGAGATACGAGATCGAACAGGAATTAGGCGTCGAGGTTACGATTGGGACCTTAAATGCCCTAATAACCAGTAAGAGAACAAAAGCCAGGTTTATTGGGTTTTGTACAAAGTTAGCCAACAAGGCCATTAGGAGGAACAAGTAAACGCACTTATGCTTAGTATTCATATTTGAACATAATATATAACAGTAGCATAACTTTAATAAGATCGTTGAAAATGTCCGAACTAGGATAACTGTCAAACCCAATGAACATTGTACCTGGATGTATGCACAAAAGTGAACAAAAATGTACATAACCAAAAGTGTTGAACTAAAAAAAAAAAAAAAAAAAAAAAAGTAAAAGAAATAATGATAGAATTTTATATAAATTGTAAGAATTACCTGATGGAACGAATAAAATGTAAATAAGGTCTCAGACAATGTCCGAGGAAATTGTAAGGCAGGAGTGCGGTTTTAGCCGGTAAGAGTCCGGCACTGCCCGGACTGGCTCGTCTGAGCCAGTCCGGGCGTCCATGAGGATTTCCCACTCCTGCCAAACCAAAAAAAAAAAAAAAAAAAAAAAAAAAAAAACCTAACCTAACCTTTTTTTTTTTTTTTTTTTTTTTTTTTTTTTTCCGAGGTGGAAAATCCTCATGGATGTCCTCCGCCCTGGGGCGGGCGGAGGGGTCTGTCAGACTCTTACTGACTAAAAACCACCCCGGTGTTCCGACTCACACCTACGCCGGGGGTCGCGGGAACGTAAGAATCTTCCGCAACCCCCGACTGGTGCCGGCCCGCCACTGCGGGCCTCCTCGGGTCAGGGGGGGGAGTGAGGTGTTTGACTCCCCCCGTGACGTCTAAGAGGGGCGCGCGTGGAACACTACGCGCCGCCACCTCGGGTCCTGATGTGTGGGGGGCGACGGACGTCCCCGAGTCCGTCACCCCTGGACCCATTTAGGGGGGCTGGAAGAGGGCGTTATCCGCCCTCCGCCGACGCCCGGTGCGCCTGCTGCGGGCCGGGTGAGTGGACGAGATCTCCCTCTCCCTTTCCGCAGCCTCCTTCTGCGAGACGACCGTCTCGCAGTAGGAAACCACCGCGTCCCAGGACTCCCCGCTGCCGACCATGGCATTCACCACAGCCGACAGCGACAAGTCACTGCCTACTTCTGAGATGAGGGCACGGCGTGGCTCCTCCCAAGCGGCACACTCTGCCAGCGTATGCCGCGCCGTGTCCTCCCGGCAGTCGACGCAGTGGTGACACCGGGCGTCCGGCTCCCTGTTAATGCGACACAGGTACTTCCCGAAGCAACCATGCCCCGAGAGCACCTGCGTCACCCGAAACGACAGGGAGCCGTGCCTCCTCCCGAGCCAGCGCTCGAGCACCGGCCGGACCGCCTCGATGATGTCGAGGCCGGCGGTAGGGCGTGAAAGCCTTTCCCGCCATTCCGCCACCAGGACCTCGCGAAGCTGAGACCGATGCAGCTCTATGTGTCGCTGCATCGGTTGCTCACCCCGCGCCCTCGCTTCCTCGCGCCACCGATACGATGACGCGAGTACTTTCGCCTCGAGGTCCCAGGGCGGGGATCCGGCCAGTGCACAAGCCGCCTCGTAGGAGATCGTGCGATACCCCCTGATGACTCTGACGGCCATCGCTCTCTGCGGCTTGCGCAGGACTGCGATACTACCGGCCGTCAGGTCAGCCGCCCAGATCGGGGCCCCGTAAAGGGCCATCGATCGCACGATCCCCACGTAGAGCCGCCTACAAGCGGCGCTCGGGCCCCCCAGATTGGGAAGCAGCGTTGACAGCGCCCCAGCAGCGCCCAGCAACTTGGGCGCCAGCCGTCGGAAGTGGGGCCCGAAGTCCCACCGGCTGTCGAGCACCAATCCTAGGTACTTCATGGTAGACTCGACAGCGATCCGAGCCCCCCCGACCACGATGTGTGAGCCGGGTGGCGGCGCCCGCCGGGGGCCATGAAACACCATGGCCTCTGACTTGCTGAGGGCCACCTCCAGGCCTAGGCGACGTATGCGGCTCACCACCTGTGAGACCGCAGCCGTCGCCAGCAACGCTGCCTCCCTGTGCGAGCTCCCCCGGGCAGTGACCAGCGTGTCATCCGCATAACACGTCAGGTCTACCCCCGGACTGAGCTCGCCCCTCAGCACCCAGTCGTACCCGATGTTCCACAGGAGTGGGCCTAAAACCGAGCCCTGCGGAACACCGCACGACATGCGGCGCTGGTTTCCGCCATCACGTCCCATGTAGGTGACACACCTCTCTGACAAATAAGCCCCAACGATGTGGCGGAGGTAGGGAGGCACCCCATGGTACCGCAGTGCCTCCCGAATACAACTCCAGGGCAGGGTGTTGAAGGCGTTGGAAATGTCCAAGGACACCGCCAACATCACCCCGCCCCGGGACACCGCTTCCTCCGCCAGGACTCTTACCCGCGACACAGCGTGGATTGTGGAGCGCCCGTGCCGAAACCCGAACTGGCTGTCGTCCAAGTCCGGCCCCTCTCTGCACAAGTGGCCGACGAGGCGGGCTGCGATTATCCGCTCAAACAGCTTGCCCACCTCGTCTAGCAGCACTATGGGCCGGTACGCGGACGGCGAGTCCGCAGGGCGCCCCGTCTTCCTGAGCAGGACCAGACGACCAGATTTCCACAGAGTGGGAAACTGGCCCCGCTCAAGGCACGCTGTGTAGAGTCCTCTCAGTTGGGGCTCAAGCTCCTTCAGAGCGAGGGCTAACACGCAGCCGTGGACCCCGTCGGGCCCCGGGGCCACGTTCTTGGCCCGGAGCCGCATCACGGCTGCCCTCATCTCTGCCTGTGTCACCTCTGGGACGCTGATGGCGTTCTCCTCCTCTGTAGACTCTGCGGCTGTGGGCAAAGCCATCGGTGGTGGAGTATGCTCCGCTCTTGCCGGGAAGAGGGCTGCGACCACCTCCTCCAGCAGCTCGGGTTGGAGACTCTCCGTAAGTGGGGGCGCCGCGGCTCGAAGTTTCCCTCGGACCGCGCGATAAGGGCGCCCCCACGGATCCCCGTCTAGAGTCTCCAACATCTCCTCCCTGGCTCGTGTCCTCGACTCGCCGATGGCCAGCCACAGAGTCTCCTTAGCCGCGCGGTACACCTCATACAGCGCGGCCTCTTCGTCAGGGACCCGAAGACGTCTCCTCCGGTAACGAGTGTACTGGCGTCTAACCGCCACGCATGCGATACGCAGCTGCGCGATTTCGGCGGTCCACCAGTACACCTGGCGCCTTGCGGACTGTGCGTGGACCCGGGGCATGGACGCGTCGCAAATTTGCGTCATCGCCCCGCGGAACCACAGCGCCTCCTGCTCGACGTCGACGGGTCCATTCGTTGCCGACTCCCGGCTCCAGGCCTGGACAATAGCGGCCTCCTCGAGAAGCTCCCTGTCGATGAGCTTACGCGCCCAGCGCGGACCGTCCATTCGTGGGGCCGGTGGACCGCGGCCGCCAGCGGTCTGGGCGGAGACGTCGAAGCGGATGTATCGATGATCCGACAACGTCTCCACCTCCACGGCGACACGCCATTCGCGGACACGGCTCGCGACAGCGGGGCTAGCGAACGAGACGTCCACTATAGAACCGCCCCGCTGCCGCACGCACGTGTGAACCGAGCCCCGATTCAGGACGGTCAAGCCAGTCGTGACCGCCCACTCCTCCAACACCTCACCTCTAGCATCGGTCACAGGGGATCCCCACGCCGCAGACTTGGCGTTGAGATCCCCCAGCAACAGCACCGGGCGAGGGTGGAGACGGCCCACGACGGCACCCAACTCGACAAGGAACCTCTCGAAGTCGGCGAGACTCTTGTTGGGCGAAAAATACGCCCCAACCGTGCCAATGCCGTCCGCGAGGGCGGCTACCCAGCCGTGACCTCGGGACGGGTTGACAAGAGCCCCGCCAATGATGGCCACTAAACCGTCCAAGTCTCCCACCCAGTTATCTCTGGGGGGGACAAAATACGGTTCGGCGACCACAGCCACGTGAATCGACCACTCTGCTATGCTCTGGAGCAAGAGATCCTGAGCTCTAGCAGAGTGGTTGATGTTGCCCTGGAGGAAATGGTAGAGCGCAATTATGCGCAATCCATTCCCTCCGCACCATTCCTAGGCCGGGAGTCGGCCGAAGGGCAGTCAGGCTGCGGCGGGGGTAAAGCGCCCCCGGCAGCCCTGGCAGCCCCTCTCTTTTTTCGCCTGTTGGTGGCGGGCGCGCCACAGGCCTTTCCACCCGCTCTGTGTTCGGCGGGCCTCCCTGCAGCTGTACAGAGGCTGCAGTTTGGCACCGCGGAGCACTGGGCTGCCTTGTGGCCGGGCTGGCCGCAGCGATAGCACTGTTCGCTGCGGTCAATTTCGGCGGTGCACCGTGCCCTGACATGCCCAATGTCCAGGCAACGGTAGCACCGCATGGCCCTGGGCTGCAGCAGCTTGACCCTCGCTGCAACCCAACCCACCAACAAACGTCCACCGTCAGCGGCTTTATTCGCCGCCGCCACCGGGCACCGCACCCAAATCGTGCCGAGCCCGGAAGCGTCGGCGCGTATCTCGCCCGTCCGGACATCTTCGGGCGGACAGCCACCAACTTTGGCGATGGCCGCCACGACCTCAGCCGGGGTCGCCGAGTCGTCCAGGCCATCGACACGCAACTCAGCGGTCTTCATTGGCCTGGACACCCGGACGTCCTCCGGGTTGAGGACCTCTCTCAGCCTGGCGGCCAAGATGTCCGCCTTCTCACCGCTGGAGGCACCCGACACCTCGAGTAGCCGCGCCCCCGTCATCGCCGGCCTCATTTTGAAGCCGGACGGTGTGCCAAGGTCGGGGAACGCGACATTGGCCTTCGCCGTTGTAAGGACCGCCTTGTATGTGACGCCCCTTTCGACGGCTCCGGGCTGCAGCGTAATTACTACAGCCGCGGAGCGTGGGGCTCTGACCTTAGGCGGTCCTTTGATCTTCCTCGGTGGTGCCGATGCCGGTGCTCTAGCGGGTGCCGGTGGAGCTGTCGTCCTCCCGTGACGGCGGCCTCTTTTGACGACTGTCGCCCAGGCCTCCGTGGTAGGCCCAGGCGCGGCCGCCGGCGGTGCAGCTGGTGGCGCAGCTAATGGCACAGCCGCCCGTGATGCGGGCACGGACGTCCCTTCCGCAGGCTTTTTGGTCCCCCTCCCGGACCGGCCCGATGCAGCCGCCACGCTCGCTGTTGGCTGCCCCTCCTTCCTTCGCTTGTCCGCAGCGAGCGGTGGGCGGAGGTTTTGAGCCGGGAGGAGCCTCGCCTCTATCGCCTCCAGTCGGGCACCCACCATCTTCCCACACTGCATCATGCAGATGCGCGCGATCTTTTCGACCTCCGCATCCGCAAGTGCAGGCGTCGAGGATGGGACCGGCGATGGTGCCACTATAGGGCAGGAGGCTGCCGCGGGGGCTGCCCTCTGGGCGGCAAACTGCCGCTTGAGGTCCTCCAACTCGGATCGGAGACGGCCATTCTCCTCCCATAGCTTCGCCGTCTCCTCCGTGCTAGAGCGATTAAGGAGGACCTCAACCGCCTCCTTGATGCCGTCCGCCGCCTCTTTAAGAGCACGCGTGAATGTGCCCTTCAGATTGCCCGATTTGGTGGCAACCTTCAGGACGACATCCACGCCGTCCAACACTTGGCGACTGAGAGCCACCGCCGTTACGCTCCCGCCGTCAGCCATGCGAGCAGAGCGCCGCTCTCGGGCCTGTCGGGCCAACTCGCCGACTTCGTCAGCCGCGACAGTCCTTTGCTGCGACCGTTTTGCAGCATTGGCCTCCGCTTTATTGGCTTCCAGCAGGGAGACAGTGAAGTTCTCCCCAGGGTCCGCCACCGCGGGCTCGAGGGCTACTTGCCTGGACCCCGAGTCACTTCCTGCGCTGGGCACCGGCGTTTCAGGGCGCTTAAGAAAGCGCCCCAGAGAGTCGCGCGACCCCGCTCCACCAGCTGCACGACCCCGTCCTCTCTTGCCCTTCGGCACCTTAGCAGCCGGTAGGTTCTCCTCGCTAGAAGAGAACCCCGCGTGCTCCTCCTTATCATTAGGGTGTGCGTGCTTTTTCCAAAATTTGGAAGCACGCTCAACCCCCTCCCCTTTTGTCCGCGAGCGCTTTGAGCTTACGCTCGCCACGCTCGCCACACTCATCCTATCAGATGTGGTGTCAGAATCTGACACCACACCCACACCCATCTGCTCGACCAAAACGATCGGCAACTTATCTTGGTTTTTGTTGTTTTTATTTATTTTATCCATATTTAATCCCACGAGTAGATATAGGTACTAAATGTCCACCGGGCAGAGCCTAGATACCCGGTAAGCCTATATACTGTAGAGTGCGGCAGGTATCTACAGGGGAAGCGCTAGCGACTGGTCCCCCACCAGCCACTCATCCTCTCGCCGCGCTTCAAAGCTTAGGATTAGGTGGTTTTTTATCTTAGAGGTAGCCTTCCTCTGGGCCAGGCAATTAAGCCAAGCCCCCGGCGGCGGCATTAGACATGCCTCCGTCCGCTGTCCGGCCAACCCGACTCAGCGAACCCGCCGAAAGTTCTCTCGTTGAAGATAACTCCTCAACGAGAGAAACACGCGCCGCTTTGGTGCGCCTGCACCGCAGCGGCATGGTCACATCAACTGTCGATCGACTATCGTCGATCGATCAGGAGCGACCCCTTCCCGGTATCTCTCTTAGTCTGGTCTCTCACTTGGGCCTTTCCGGCATGAGTAACTCTACCGGCAGAGCCCCAAGATCATTGAGACGCGCAAGCCCCACCACGACGACAACGTGGAGACACCCTCGGTGGGGAACCTAACCTAACCTTTTTTTTTTTTTTTTTTTTTGTTTGCGCTGGGAAAAAATGCATTACGCATACCCTCCCATCGGGGGATGGGGGGGGTATGTGGGACTCCCCGGTCTGACCCGGTATACCCACTAAAATAACCCAGCGGCATTCCCGCTTCGTCTTAGTGGCGGGGGACTGGGAAACCGGCACAGCCTTCACGTCCAGTCCTCCGCCGACGATCGCCCTTCATGGCGGGCCCCTCACGCCCTCCCCGTGGGGAGGGAGATGGGCCCGGGAATGACCGACGAAGGTGGTGACGGGTGCAATGCGGGCGAAGGCACCCCCGTGCCTGTCACCCGCCCGTCGCCACTATAAGGAGGGAGAGGACGGCGCCCTCTCCGACCCCTTCTTCGTCTGCGGAGCGGCGCAGCGAGAGGGTCGTCCTCCCGCACGCGCTCCGCCTCCTCCTTTTGCGAGATTACGTCCTCGCAAAAGGAGGCAACCGCCGCCCAGGCCTCCTCGCTCCCCAGCATGGCGCTGACCACGCCGGGAAGCGAGAGGTCCTGTCCAATCACCGCCGTCAGACCGCGGCGCAGCCCGGACCAAGCTGGGCACACCTCGAGGGTGTGCTGCGCCGTATCCTCCGCCGCACCGCAGTCGTGGCAGGCCGCGGTCTCCTCCCTCCCTATCCGGCACAGATGCGATCCGAAGCAGCCATGGCCGGACAACACCTGCACCAGACGGAACGAGAGGAAACCGTAGGACCGCTCGAGCCAGCCGCGCAGGACCGGACCGAGCGCGTCCAGCGTTCGGCGGCCAAAGGCGGCGTTGGCGAGGTCCTCCGTCCAGTGGAGGACGACGGCATCCTTCATCTCCCGCCGCACGGCCTCTTGCTCCTCGGCGACGGGGCGCTCACCGAGCGCCTTCCGGCGCGCCTTCCACTCGTACACCCTGGCGAGCACCCAAGCCTCCAACTCCCAAGGAGGGGTGCCGGCCAGGGCGCACGCCGCCGAGAAGCCCACCGAGCGGTAGGCCCTCGCCAACCGCAGTGCAATGGCCCTTTGGGGCTTGCGGATGGCGGTCGCATTCTCCCTCCTGTGGAGGGAGTCCGCCCAGATGGGGGCCCCGTATAGGGCCATGCTCCGCAGGATGCCGGCATACAGGCGCCGGCATTTCGCCTTGGGCCCCCCCAGGTTCGGGAGGAGCCATGAGAGGGCGTCAGCGGTTTTCAATAGGCGCGTCGACAGCCCGCTGAAATGCGGACCGAAGCGCCACCTATCGTCCAGCACCAGGCCCAGATACTTCATCTGGGGCTGGACCCGTATCCTGACGCCCTCTACGACGATGTGGGCGTCGGGAGGGCAGCGCTGCCGAGGCCCGCGAAAGAACACGGCCTCGGTCTTGTGCAGCGCCACCCTCAATCCCAGGCGGCGGATCCTCTCTGCAACCAAGGATCCGCCAGCCGAGGCCAGACAGGCCGCGTCCACAAAGTTCCTCCCCCGGGCAGTGAGGAGAGTGTCATCCGCGTAGCAGATGACACTCGTGCCCTGGAGGAGGGCTCCCCGCAGGAGCCAGTCGAACCCGATGTTCCACAGGGGCGGCCCCAGCACTGACCCCTGCGGAACACCGGACTCTGCGCCGTACCGCCTCACCGTGGCCGTCTTGTCCACGAGGAGGACCTCTCGGTCCTCCAAGTAGCTGGCCAGGAGGTTCTGCAGGTATTGGGGCACTCCGTGATACCGAAGCGCCTCCAATATCGTCGAGTGGGGCACGGAGTTGAAGGCATTCGAAATGTCGAATGACACCGCCAGCACTCCGTCCCCCGCCTCCACCGCCTCCTTCACCTGGCCCTTGAGTAGGGCCAGCGCATCGATCGTCGAACGCTCTCGACGGAAGCCGAATTGGGCGTCCGACAGGTCCGGCCCTACCCCACGCAAGTGGCTATTAAGCCGGGAGGCGACAATCCCCTCGAACATTTTGCCGACCTCATCGAGCAGAACGATGGGCCGGTATGCCGAGGGGGAGTCTGCTGGGCGGCCCTCCTTGCGAAGGAGGCACAGCTGCCCCTCCTTCCACGGTTTCGGGAACCTTCCAGACGCAAGGCATGCGCTGAAAAGGTCCCGAAACCTGTTCTCCATTGCGGAGGCGGCGATCGCCACCACCCGTGCGGGGACACCGTCCGGTCCGGGGGCCGTCTTCTTCGCGCGGAGGCTGAGAACCCCCGCGTAGAACTCCGCCGTCGTCACCGGGGGGACTTCCTCCTCCAGCGGAGCCGCCGCCTGCGGGGGATCCATCGTTGGTGGGGTGAAGTCGGTCCTGCGCGGAAACAGGGACCGGACCACCCCATCCAGCAACGCCGGCTCGAGGGTCTCCGTCAGTGGGGGACCATACGGGCGCAGCTGGTTCCGCGCCGCTTTGTACGGTCTCCCATAAGGGTCCCTATCGAGGCCCTCCAGCATCTCGGCCCTCGCCGAGTCCTCTGCGGCGAACATTGCAGACTTGAGGACCGTCGTCGCCTCTCGGTAAGAGGCGTATAGGCGGTCCTCTTCTGCCCGGACTCGGTTTTGGGCGCTGCGCCGTCGGCTTCGCGCGTAGGCCCTTCTGGCCGCCACGCAGGCGTCCCGGAGCCCCGCCAGCTCCTCCGTCCACCAATAGACGGCACGACGGGGAGGCGGACGACGAGACCGAGGCATGCTGGAGTTGCACACCTCGGTCAGGGATCTCCTGAGCCGGACCGCTGCGGCGTCCACGTCCAGGACCTCAACAGGAGGCGACAGCCAGTCCTGGAGAAAGGCCGCCTCCTCGGCGGCCTCCCGGTCCAGGCGGGTGAGTGCCCACCGCGGGAAGGGAGATTGCCCAGCACGGGCCATCCCACCCCCCTGGGTGGAGATGTCGAACCGCACATATCGGTGGTCCGACAAGGTCTCCACCATCTCAACTCGCCAGTTGACGACGCGGGCGGCTAGTGCAGGGGTGGCAAACGAGACGTCCACCACCGACCCACCCTGTTGCCGCACACACGTGTGGACCACCCCCCTGTTGAGGAGGGACACACCGCATGAGGCCGCCCAAAACTCGACGGCGCGTCCCCGGACGTTGCAACCGGCAGCTGGGTTGCCCCAGGCCACCGACTTGGCGTTCAGGTCACCCATTACCACGACCTGGCGTGGCGCCGCCCTCCCTACGACTGCGGTGAGGATCTCGAGGAAATCCTCAAAGTCCGAGAGAGGGCGGTTTGGGGAGAAGTAGACCCCCACCAAGGCCATGTCTCCCCACGCGGCGGCCACGTATCCCGGTCCCCTCTCTAAGAGCGAGAGGGGAGGGGAGTCTGTGGAAGACCGCGAGACCAACGCCACCAAGCCGTCTCGGTCACCCAGCCAACGGCCAGGGACCGAGTAAGGTTCGGCGACCACCGCCAAGTCCACCAACCACTCAGCCATGGTCTGCATCAGCAGATCCTGGGCTGCCCTGCAGTGGTTGGTGTTCGCCTGCAGTATGCGATGTTCGACCCTATCCATCAGTCGGACATCGCACCCTCCTCCGCTGTCGCCGCCGCAGGAACAACGGTGCTAGCGGCGGCAGCAGGCCCGGTCGGCGCCTGCGCTTTGCCCCGCTTTGGGGGAGGATTGCAGTTCCTCCCCTTCATAACGTGGCCTGCCGGGCAGCCACTGGCGGCACACACCGCGCAGTGCGGCGTGGCGGCCCCGCAGGAGGCGGCTTTGTGGCCCTCCCTGCCGCAACGGTAGCATGCGTCCGTTCTGTCCACCGTGGACGGACACAGAGCCCGGGTGTGTCCGATGCCGAAACACCGGAAACACCGCAGAGGCTGGTCCTCGAGTGCCCGGACTGCACCCGAGCTGAACCCGACTATGAGCCGCCCCTTGGCAAGGATGGCTTTGGCAGCGGCGATCGGGCATTCGAGGCGAATGGCGCCCATGCCACCGCGGCCGGGCCGTATGTCCCGACCTTGGACCGCCGGGACGCCACAGCCTCCCATCGCCGCGACCGCCGCCACCACCTCCTCCTTGGTGACTGAGTCATCTAGCTCAGTCACCTCTATGGCCGCCGACTTCACTGGTCGGGCCACCTTGGCCGAATCTGCGATGACCTCCTGCAGCTTGGCTGCAAAGAGGTCCGCATGGGCACTCCCCTCTGTCCCCGGGAACTCGAAGATTCGAGCCCCGGCTTGGGTCCGTCGGCAAGACACACTGCCGATCCCCAGCTGGGTGGGATCGGCATTGGCACGCGCCCGCACCAAAATGGACGCGTACGTCTCCCCTCGCTCCGCAGCCTCCGCGGTGAGCGTCACCACGACGGCCGCGGTTTTTGGGGGGACCAGTTTCCTTTTCCCCTTCCCTTTCCCCGTCCCCTTCCCCTTTCCCTTGTCGGTCGTCTGGGACCGGCTGGGAGCGGTGGTAGCGGGGGCGATAGGGGCTGCCGTAGCCGACTTTTTTCCTTTGCCCTTCCCCTTACGGACCACTTCCGTCCACTCGTTGGACGGGGTGGTTGAAGGGAGAAGGGCGTCTTCCGCCTGGGAGGAGGAGGACGGCCCCGGGTCGCAGCGCCTCTTATCCGCTGCAAGCGGTGGTCGGAGGCGCTTCTCCGGCAAGAGCCGGTCCTCAATGCCTGCTAAGCAGGCTCTTGTGAAGGCCCTCTCCTCCATTACAACCTTGCGGATGATATCCTCAAGGTTGGAGGAGGGGCCCTCCGCCGCAAGGCTCGTCTCGGCTTGTGGTGGTGGCCGGGCCGTGGCTTCAGCCAGCTTCTGATGAAGCTGGCTGACCTCCGACTGCAGGCGATCTATTTTCGCCTGCATTTGCCGCGTCTCGTCAGTGGCCTTCCGCCGGACCAGCTCCGCGACGACGCCACGCATGCTCGCAGCCCGGCTCTTGAGGGCCTTCTGGAAGGTCCCCTTAAGATTTGAAGATTTAGAGGCAACCTCCACAATCTCCTCTTCGTCCTCCTCCGCCATCCTCTCCAGCTCGGCCAGAGAATGGTCTGCGTAGAGAACACGGGACGCACCGTACCCGGCCCTGGCCCGGGCGACTTGCGCCCGTTTCTCTTTTGCAGCGACCCGCTCTTCCAGCTCTTGCTGGAGCTGCACCCGCCGAGCCAGGTCCAACTGGCGTTGGGCGTCCGCGAGCCCAACGACATGGGTATCCGCGGCCGCCGTCGGCTTTTTTGCCTTCGGCAACCTCGTCGACCCAGAGGCCGAGGAGCCCTCGGACCCTCTTCCTCGGACCCGCTTTCGCGACCGAGAGTCGTCCACATCCGACACAGTCATAAGCGAGTCGTTGTCGGACGACTCGCTTATGTTAGCCCCTCCAAATAAGCTTGCCGCAGACGGCGCGCGGCTAGTCTCTGACGCTGAAGTGTCGGAGAGGCCCTGAGAAGGGCCTTTGGGTTGGCCCTGAGAAGGGCCTTTTGGTTGGCCCTGAGAAGGGCCTTTGGGTTGGCCCTGAGAAGGGCCTTTGGGTTGGCCCTGAGAAGGGCCTTTTGGTTGGCCCTGAGAAGGGCCTTTGGGTTGGCCCTGAGAAGGGCCTTTTAGTTTTAAAAATCGCCCGCAGGCGTCTCGAACCGGTTTTGGCATAGCCTCCGCAGTTTCGTATTCCACAAGGCAGGGTTAAAATGAGCTACGAATTCACAGTGCACTTTGGCCAACCCAGTCTGCCACTCCGTTACGGTGGTCAAACTGGGTCGTTTCCAGGGGACGCGACGTGGACGCAAGCACTGTGGGGGGTCCCCCACCTAACCTAACCTAACCTTTTTTTTTTTTTTTTTTTTTTTGACGCTGAGGAATGCGTTACGCATCCCCGCTCGTGGGGGACGAGTCTGGGGTATGTGGGACTCCTGTCGCTAACGACAGTATACCCACTAAAACTCAGCGGTGTTCCCACATCGCCGTAATGGGAGGGCCATGGGAATCCGGCTCAGCCTTTACATCCACAACCCTCCCGGCGCATGCCCGCCTAGCTGGCGGGCCCCGCATGCCCCCCAAGATGGGGGGCTACGGGAATGGCCGGGAACACCTGGCCATTCCCGTCCGACACTGGTGGAGACCTGTGCAATACAGGCAAGGGTGCCCCCGCACCCATTGCCTGCTGGCCTCCACCTGGGAGGAGTCGGAGATGACTATCAAATTGACGTCTTCTTCGACCTCTCCTCCGCCTTCGGAGCGGCGCTGCGTCGGGATCGTCCTCCCGCGCGCGCTCTGCCGCCTCCTTCTGGGACATGACGTGTTCACAGAAGGAGGCGACTGCCGCCCAGGACCTCTCATCCCTCAGCATGGCGTTAACCAAGCCGGGGAGCGACAGGTCCGGTCCGATCACCGCGATGAGACTGCGGCGCGGCTCGGACCACGACGGGCACACCTCGAGGGTGTGCTGCGCCGCGTCCTCCGCCGCACCACAGTCGAGACACGACGGCGTCCTCCCCCGTCCGATTCGGTGCAGGTACGATCCGAAACAACCATGTCCGGACAGCACCTGCACCAGACGGAAGGAGAGGAATCCATGCGACCGCTCGAGCCAGTCTCGCAGGACTGGCCCAATCGCGTCGATGGTTCGGCGGCCGAAGGCTGCGGTGGCGAGGTCCCCCGTCCAATGGACGACGATAGCGTCCCTCGCCTCCCGCCGGACGGCCTCCCGCTCTTCTGGGGCTGAGCGTTGCCCCCTCGCCCTCCGCTCCGCCGTCCATTCATATACTCTGGCGAGCACCCACGCCTCGAGTTCCCAAGGAGGGGTGCCGGCCAGAGCACATGCTGCCCCAAAACTCACCGTGCGGTAAGCCCGCGCCACTCGCTGGGCTATGGCCCTCTGGGGTGCCCGCAAGGCGGCGGCGTTCTCTCTCCTTTGGAGGGAGTCCTCCCAGATAGGAGCCCCGTAGAGGGCCATACTCTTCAAGATACCGGCGTAGAGTTGCCGGCATCGCGCGCTGGGCCCCCCCAAGTTGGGAAGCAGCCAGGAGAGCGCGCCCGCGGTCTTCAGCAAGCGCGACGACAGCCCGCGAAAATGCGGACCGAAGCGCCACTTGCTGTCGAGTACAAGGCCCAGATATTTCATCTGGGCCTTCACCTCAATTCTGACGCCCTCCACGAAGATGTGGGCGTCAGGTGGTGGGGGGCGCTGCCGAGGGCCGTGGAAGAACACGGCCTCGGTCTTGTGCAGCGCCACCGTTAGACCTAGGCGGCGGATCCTCCCCGCGACCAAGGATCCGCCCGCCGAGGCCAAGTTGGCCGCCTCCCTGAAACTCCCCCCCCGGGCAGTGAGGAGAGTGTCATCCGCATAGCAGACGACACTCGTGCCTCGGAGGAGAGTTCCCCGCAGGAGCCAATCATAGCCAACGTTCCAGAGGAGTGGGCCTAAGACTGACCCCTGCGGAACGCCGGCCTCAACGGCATACCGCCGGACTTGGCCAGTCCTATTAACCAGGAGGATCGCCCGATCCTCCAGGTAGCCGGCCAGCAGCCTGCGCATGTATCGAGGCACTCCGTGAAATCGGAGCGCCTCTAGGATGGTGGAGTGGGGAACGGAGTTGAAGGCGTTGGCTATGTCGAATGACACCGCCAACAGTCCGTCCCCCGCCTCCATCGCCCCCTTCACCTGACCCTTAAGGCAGGCCAGCGCATCCACCGTCGAACGCTCAGCCCGAAAACCGAACTGAGCGTCCGACAAGTCCGGCCCGATAGTACGCAGATGGCACTTTAGGCGGGCAGCGATTATCCCCTCGAACATTTTGCCGACCTCATCGAGCAGAACGATGGGCCGGTATGCCGAGGGGGAGTCTGCTGGGCGGCCCTCTTTGCGAAGGAGGCACAGTTGCCCCTCCTTCCACGGTTTCGGGAACCTTCCAGACGCAAGGCATGCGCTGAAAAGGTCCCGAAACCTCTCCTCCATTTGAGTGGCAGCGATCGCCACAACTCTTGCCGGAACACCGTCGGGGCCCGGAGCTGTCTTCTTGGCGCGGATACGGAGAATCGCCGCGCCGAGTTCCGACTCCGTGACAGGAGGGGCCTCCTCTTCTTCCTCAGCTGGCGGAGCTGTCTGCGGTGGGTCCATCACTGGTGGGGTGAAGTTGTCCCTGCACGGGAACAGGGACTGAACCACCCCACCAAGAAATGAGGGCCCCAGGGTCTCGGCCACCGGGGGACCAAACGGGCGCAACTTGTTGCGCGCCGCCTTATATGGTCTCCCGTAGGGGTCGTTGTCGAGACCCTCCAGCATCTCAGCTCTCGCAGAGTCTCTGGCGGCGGCGATGGCTCGATCGAGGACCATTTTTGCCTCCACGTATACCTCATAGAGGTGGTCCCCGACGGCCTGGTCCCTTCGGCGCCGCCGCCGACTCCGCGCGTATTCCCTCCTTGCCTCCACACACGCTGCTCGGAGCCCCGCCAGCTCCGCCGACCACCAGTACACGGCGCGTCTGGGTAGTGGTCGGCGGGACCGAGGCATGCTGGAGTTGCATACCTCGGTCAGAGACTCCCTCAGGTGCCCCGCGACGGTGTCGACATCCAGGCCGGTGGAAGGCGGCGAAAGCCAGTCCTGGACGAACGCCGCCTCCCGCGCCGCTTCCCTGTCCAGGCGGGAGAGAGCCCACCGTGGGAACGGTGAACGCATCGAGCGGGGCCGCGTCTCTCCGGGGCCACTGGTGGAGACGTCGAACCGCACGTAGCGGTGGTCCGACATAGTCTCCACCAGGTCCACCCGCCAGTTCAGCACGCGCGCGGCTAACGCAGGGGTGGCGAAAGTGACGTCCACTATTGAGCCACCCTGCCGCCGCACGCATGTCTGGACGCTTCCTCTGTTCAAGAGGGAGAGTCCAGACGAGGCTGCCCACATCTCTACTGCCCGCCCGCGTGCGTCGGTGGCCGGGTTGCCCCAGGTCACCGACTTGGCATTCAGGTCTCCCAGTACGGAGACCTGACGCGGCGCCGCCCTGCCGACCACGGCGGCCAAGACTCCGAGATAGTTCTCGAAGTCCTGAAGAGGGCGGTTTGGGGAGAAATAGACGCCCACAAGGGCTAAGTCTCCCCACGCGGCGGCCACGTATCCCGGTCCCCTCTCTAATAGCGAGAGGGGAGGGGAGTCTGTGGAAGACCGCGCCGCTAGAGCCACCAAGTCGTCCTCGTCACCCAGCCAGCTGCCGGGGATTGAGTAGGGCTCGGCGACCACCGCTACGTTCACCAACCACTCGGCCATGACCTGCACTACCAGGTCCTGGGCCGCTCTGCAGTGGTTGGTGTTCGCCTGGAGGATGCGGTAGTCTGAAATTATTATTCCGACATCGCACCCCCCTCCTCAGCTACCACCGCTGGAGCAACAGCGGCGACGACGGCGACGGCTTTAGCAGCAGGGCGAACCTGCATCGGCACCACACCCTTCCTCACGGGGGGCTTGCAGCTCCTGCCCGTCATCCTGTGGTCCGCGGGGCGGCCACCGGCGGCACACGCCGCGCAGTGTGGTGCGGTGGCGGTGCAAGCGGCCCACCCGTGTCCCTCCCGCCCGCATTGGTAGCACGTATCTCCCCAGTCGGACTTGGAGGGACACGTGGCCCGGGTGTGTCCGACAGCGAAGCACTTGAAGCACCGGACAGGCTGGTCCTCAAGCGGCCGGACCACAGCCGAGCCGAACCCCACTTGCATACGTCCCTTGGTCGCAGCAAGGACGGCCCCAGCCGCGGCGACTGGGCACTCGAGGCGGATGATGCCCATGCCGCGGCGGCCGGGCCTGATGGCTCCACCCTTCACCGCGCCAGCGTCACAGCCTCCAGCCGCTGCGACGGCCGCCACCACATCCTCTTTGGTGACTGAATCGTCCAGATCGGCCACCTCCAAGGCTGCGGTCTTAACAGGCCTGGTGACCTTTGCCGCATCCGCGATGACCTCTTGCAACTTTGTTGCGAAGAGGTCCGCATTTGTGCCTCGCTGCTCCCCAGAGAACTCAAAAATTCGCGCCCCGGTAAGGGTTCGGCGGCACGTGATGTTGCTGATCCCCAGCTTGGAGGGATCAGCATTGGTACGAGCCCGTCTTAGGACGGACTCGTACGTCTCGCCCCGCTCCGCGGCCTCCGGGGTGATGGTCACCACGACGGCCGCAGTTTTTGGAGGAACCAGCTTCCTCACCGCCTTTTTGCCGACTGCAGGACCAGTCGCAGCAGACTTGGGGGCCGACTTTTTGCCCTTTTTCCCTTTTCCCCTCCTGACCACTTCCGTCCACGACTGGTTGGATGGGGTGGTGGAGGGAAGAAGGGCGTCTTCCTCCTGCGAGTTCTGGGGGGCTGCTGGAGGGGCAGACGACCCAGACGCCACCTCCGCGCTTGTGGTGGGCGTATGAGGAGCCGCCCTGGTCCTCTTGCCCTTGCCTTTGCCCTTGGAGGGCTGCGATACCGGGCCTGCTAAAGGCGCAGGTTCCGGCTCCCTCGACGGTGGACTCTTGTCCGCCGCTAGCGGTGGGCGGAGCCGCTTTTCCGGCAAGAGCCGGTCCTCGATGCCTGCGAAGCAGGCTCGGATGAAGGCCCTCTCCTCCAAGATCACCCCGCGGATTGTTGCCTCAAGGCTGGCAGGGGAGGAGGAGGAGCCTCCTACCACCGGACAGACTGGGGCAGATTGGGCAGGCCTGGCCGTAGCCTCAGCCAGCTTTAGGTGTAGCTGGCTAACCTCCGCCTGCAGGCGATCCACCCTCGCCTGCAGCTGCCGCGTCTCGTCCGTGGCCGTCCGCTTCACCAGCTCCATAATAATGCCGTGCATGCTGGCGGCCCGGCATTTGAGGGCCTTCTGGAAGGTCCCCTTCAAATTGGACGACTTAGAGGCGACCTCCAGAACCTCCTCCCGATCCTCCAGCGCCATACGCTCCAGTTCCGCCAGGGAGTGGTCGGCATATTGTACATTGGATGCACCATAGCCAGCCCTCGACCTGGCAACTTGCGCCTGCTGCTCCTTGGCGGCGACCCTCTCCTCCAGGTCCATCTGCAGTTGCGCCCTTTTCGCCAGATTTAGCTGGCGCTCGGCGTCCACCAAGCCCACATTGTGGGAAGAAGGCGCAGCAGAAGTCGAAGCCTTTTTAGACTTAGACTTCTTCTTCGCCTTGCCTCCGGTCGACTCCGAGGAGCCCTCGGACCTCTTCCGCTTGAAGAGGTCACTTTCACCCGCTGACGTGTCCATATTGGAGTCGTCGGAGTCCGACAACTCGTATGGCCTTCTGAATAAGCTGGCCGCAGATGATGCGCGGTCAGCTTCCGACGCCAAAGCGCCGCCAGCGTGGCCCTGAGAAGGGCCGTTGGATTGGCCCTGAGAAGGGCCGTTGGATTGGCCCTGAGAAGGGCCGTTGGATTGGCCCTGAGAAGGGCCGTTGGATTGGCCCTGAGAAGGGCCGTTGGATTGGCCCTGAGAAGGGCCGTTTGAATCGCCCTGAGAGGAGCGATTCGAGATAAAACGTCCTGAAGGGTCACGCATTGGCTTTTTCGTCATATTCGCGGACGACTGCATGATGTCTGCGAATCACAGCGCACTTTAGCCGCCGGTCTGCCACTCCGTTACGGTGGTCAGACACGGCGTTGCCCGGGGGAAACTACGTGGAAGTATGCACTGTGGGGGATCCCCCCCCCCAACCTAACCTAACCTAACCTAACCTAACCTAACCAGGCTGGCCAGTCTGCGAGCGGATGCCCTCGTATAATCAGCGTGGACGCAATGGCGATTGGCTACGAGAGGGGAGAAGTTGCCGATCGCTATGGATGCATCAAGGCCGCACAAGATCACGAAGTGGTGGTCTACGAGGACAGGGGAGAACACCTAGACTTCCTCAAACCTCCCCGTAAGGATGCTGAACCGGGAATGCCCGCGACTGGACACCAGTCATCCTCTCTCTCAGCCCCGACCACGCCTTGCGGCTCAGAGCGACTGCAGCAGAGGCTTGCTGCAGAGAAGGCCGCTTCAGAAGGAAAAAGTGGATGTTCAAATGTAAAGATGAAGACCAGGGACAGACTGAAGGCCGTTTCGAACTTCTTCAGTAGGCTACTAGGCGTCAATGACAACAAGTCCGATAAACCCCACCAATTCAGCCAGGCGGCTGCAGTGCGGGAGTTCACGAAGGTCACTCCGAATCCACCAAAGGAGCAGCGACCAACTCCAACGAGGGCCGACAGAGGGCAGGTTAGCCCGCCAAAACTCAGATCGGTGACGGAGCCCGGAGACCATGTTGCGAATGCCTTTCTTGAGTTCCAAGCCATAACAAAAGCAACAAAAGCTGTCAGTCTCATGACTTGCCAAAAAATAATGCAGTCATACCATCTAGAGATTGAAGGTTTGCTTCAGGTGAGACTCAAGGAGGCCGAAGCAGCTATATACAACAACGTCACCTCCCAAGTCACCAAAGGAGAGATGAATGACCAGTACATGGCTGCATACAATGCAACGGATGGCTTCGTACCGTTGAATGAGGCAGAAACGTCGCGGACGGGCCGCATTACCTTCGTGACACCCGAAAGTGACCCAATAGTGGTAATAGCTCGATGCACCAAAATCATGCTGGTGGACAAGATCCTCGAACAGGCGGAAGCAATCTCGAGGACCATAGGTCAAAGCGCAAGTTGGGCATTGCCGAAAATAAACTGGGTAAACGGTGTTCCGGGGTGCGGGAAAACGACTTGGGTAATTAAAAATTTCGATAGGGAAAACGACGTGATCGTCACCACTACAACCGAGGCCGCAAAAGATCTGCGGCAAAAGCTAGCGCACCAAATTGGTAAAGACAACAGAACCAAGGTGCGCACTATGGCCTCAACACTATCAAATGGGTTCACAGGGTCTCACAAATGTAAGCGCATTCTTGTGGACGAGGCTCTAATGAACCATTTTGGGGCTATAGTAATGCTAGTCCGGTTGTCAGGTGCTAGTGAGGTGGTTCTCATTGGAGATATCAACCAACTGCCGTATCTAGACCGAGAAAATCTCTTCCCACTTAATTACGCTCGTCCAAACTCTGTGGCGACCATCAGCCAAGAGTTGTCCTGTACGCACCGGAGCCCGATGGATGTCACATACGCCCTCGGAGAAGTATATCCCGGCATCTACTCGTCAAGAAACCAAGTCCACTCCCTGCAGCTGAAAAGATTCACGGGCGCCAATATACCCAGCACCCTCCCCAACACACTGTTCTTGGTCCACACACAGGAGGAGAAAAAGACCCTCATTGACCAGGGATATGGAGTGGGCGCTGGGTCGAGCGTGTTGACAATCCACGAAGCTCAGGGTCTCACCAGCGAGTCGGTCATTATCGTAAAGACCAAATCTTATAACACCAGGATTCACGGCAGCGTCCCCCATGCGGTAGTGGCCGTATCCAGACACACAACAAACTGTGTATACTACGCCGACAACGCCGACGACACCATTGGGCGGTTTCTGAGGCGAGCACTGGAAGCATCAACCATGGACATCATTAACAACAACCTCAAGATGGCCATGAGGCACCGGGACATGGAAGTCGTTGAGGCACTGATACGCCTTCCAAAATAAACACCGACGATGCTTTTGACACAGCAGGTCCCCGTGGACTGAAATGACAACCCTGGATAGACGAGGCTTAAACACCAAGCCGCAGTACCTGGTTTGCGGTGGGAAACCCGCAGTTGACAAAATTAAAATGACTTATATAAATGAACTCATGTAAATCCAAAGTTTGTGTAGGTATTAAAATATTGTGTAATAATTAGATAAACTTATTTATAAGACGAGTTGGTGGTGCACGGCTGGCATCTGAAACCGAGAAATACTCTAGGTTCAGGGTATCAGCCGGGCACCAATGGTTTAAGGAATGAAGCATGTGTCTACATAAAAAGCATGGACATTTATGTGTGGATATATAAAAAAAAAAAAAAAAAAAAAAAAAAAAAAAAAAAAAAAAAAAAAAAAAATTCGTATTGAATATGTGATGGACTCAATCTAGTTGATAAGTGTATATATTAAGTAACGTTGCACTCTGGAGTCACCACTTGTACGTGGAGTTCTAAGAGGCAAAATGTATGTCAGCAAACAAAGGCACGGACGCCATGTCTGTGGAACAATTGTAAGGAAGGAGTGTGGTTTTAGCCGGTAAGAGTCCGGCACTGCCCAGACTGGTTCGTATGTGAAGCAGCTTGGGCGTCCATGAGGATTTCCCACTCCTGCCGAAAAAAAAAAAAAAAAAAAAAAAAAACCTAACCTAACCTAACCTAACCTAACCTAACCTAACCTAACCTAACCTAACCTAACCTGAGCGAACCTAACCTGAGCGAACCTAACCTGAGCGAACCTAACCTGAGCGAACCTAACCTGAGCGAACCTAACCTGAGCGAACCTAACCTGAGCGAACCTAACCTGAGCGAACCTAACCTGAGCGAACCTAACCTGAGCGAACCTAACCTGAGCGAACCTAACCTGAGCGAACCTAACCTGAGCGAACCTAACCTGAGCGAACCTAACCTGAGCGAACCTAACCTGAGCGAACCTAACTTGAGCTGAACCTAGGCTGGCAGAGACCTCCTACCAGAGGACCATTAAGATGATGTTCACGATGACCACCACTCGAGAAGCGGCCAGTTGTGTAAACGAGTGGGCGCATGATGAAGACCATGACCTAAGTACGGCGGTGGAAAGTTTTAACCCTAGGGAAGCAACCGGGGCGGACGGTCTCACAGCCGATATTTGTGCACAAGCCATATCCCGGGACCCGGGGTTGTTTCTTGCGCTGGCCAACAAGTGCCTCGAGCAGGGCCACTTCCCCGGAACCTGGAAGGTGGCCACAGACGTGATACTCCGGAAGCCTGAAAGAGACACGTATACTACCCCGAAATCCTATAGGCCGATCGGCCTCCTACCAGTCCTGGGCAAAATATTGGAGAAAATGCTTATGGCAAGGTTAAAGTGGCATCTGATCCCGCGGTTGGGTACTCGTCAATTTGGTTTCATGCCCCAGAAGAGCACCGAGGCACCCTCTACAACATGATTCAACATATCAAAACAAAGCTGAGCCAAAAAAAGCTGATCACTTTTCTCACTTGACATAGAGGGAGCCTTCGACAGCGCATGGTGGCCGGCAATCAGGACCAGACTGGCTGAGGAAAAGTGCCCGGTGAATCTCAGACGGATGCTGGACAGCTACCTGACTGGTAGGAGCGTTCGCGTTAGGTACGCTGGAGCGGAGTGCCAGAGGAACACGAGTAAGGGGTGCGTGCAGGGATCTATTGGCGGTCCGATCCTCGGGAACCTACTGCTGGACCCTTTGCCCTTAATTTGATTATGTTCACTGTGATAAACATTTATAAAAAACAAAATATTGAGCGACTATTATCTACCATTTTTTGGTTTTTATTTTAGTTATAGCAAGTTTAAAGTATATTTATCAGTATAAAAAATAATTCTACTAGTGGCAGCATCGTTCATCTATCATTATCGAGACAAAAAGTCAGGGAGGCGCGGGCACTCGATTCTTCGCAAGGTAAATGTTTTTATTTTATATGTTTTACATAACTAACTTTTTGTGGTTTTTATTTACTAAACAATGTTTATGCTATAGTTTGGAATGGGTTTTTAGTAATGTTTTGTGTTTTTGGTAACTTTTTTTTGGAGACAAACTTGTTTGTTCATCACAGTGAACACTGCCGAATACTCTAACAAGTATTGTAAATTTAGTACGTTCAAAGTGATGAACATTGCCAAATTAGGTATTACTTTTATTTACAAATAATTGCTTTTGCGTGGTGGGCTTTTGCTGGGCTTATTTGGGTTTTTCTGCTTGTTAACAGAATAAAATACAAGACCGCACGCGTAGAATACTAGCACTTGTTCCTGCCGAGCATGCACCATCCGACACTAGTGATAAATCCGAAAACAATAGTGACAACTAATTGCCGCCACCGTCTCCAAGCCCTGTTTCATATTCTGCGCCTTCCATTAATTCTTCTTTAGAACGCTTAGACATCAATAGCAGTCCGAACCTGAATATACTCAAAATGACGATGAACAGCCGTTAGAACCATCCAATTTATACCACTTCGAAACTCTCCAATTAACTCCAGTTTTGCAGGAAATTTGCCCTAATACACCATCTAGAGAACCAAACTATGATAATATTCCATCATTATCTTCAATAATATCGCTTCTATCTGAGATACAATCACCAACACCTGGTACGTCTTATACTAGAAAAACTTGAGCAAAAAAGCAGATAGCTCCAGCTGCCAAGAAATCGAAGAAAATTCTCATATGGGGCACAAATTGGGGTTCTCTTAACTGCTGAAAATTTTGGGCATAATTCGACTGTCCAATTTCAAAACCTAGCAACTGACATTTCTCAAAAAACGGTGTTTTTTTTATTTTGACTTGATAGATAACTATCATACAGGAAAAGTTTTTATCCACTGCGGAAATTTTGACATATTAACCTTAAACCAGTTTTATTAAACATAATTTTTTTATTTTGATGCGTCTTAATACAAAAAAATTAAAAAATCGTTAACGAAAGATGTTTATTTTAAAAGTAGTTGTATGGCTAACCGGCGCCGGCGGCGGCGCGCGGCGATGCGGAACGCGCGTAATTACCTATCTATCAGCTGTGCGGTCGCTCGATTCGCCGGCGTAGGTATTTACGTGGGTTACTGGCCCTTGGATCTCGCTCAAAGAAATCAAAAATGCTTTCTTCGATTTCGATCGCCAGTCGGGGTCTGCCAGACCCTCGTGCATGATTCGGGGTTCTGAACTGTCCGTGATCAAGCAGCCTTTGAGTGGCCGCTAAAATGGTCCTTTCATTAGGGACCGCGGGGTTAAGGATTCCATGGGCTCACATTAGAGGTATGCTCTCCGTCGCATACATTCTGCGAGCTGCTCGCAAACTTTCACCACTCAGTACATACACTCGCACCATCTCGTAAAACTCGCGGTTACTGAAGTCCGACATCGTGACCGGTAGGTACAAGCACGACACACGTGCGGCGCGGCGCTTGCGCGGGAAAGCGATTAGACGCGACGTCACAGGACAGCGCGTGCGATGAGCGAACTGTCGGCTACAACGCCCGGCGCTGCCCTGCCGTCCGGGAGGGGGTTGCACCCCCGTGCAACACCGCCGCTAATGCGCCGGCCGCCGCACGCGCCCATTGATATTATTACGAATAGTTTGTGTCCATATTTTGCTGATTTAAAGTAGGATAAAAAAACAAAAAAAAGTATTGAATAAATAATGGAAATGTGTTCTATTACTGATACTGAACCACCAAAAAAAATTTGCGCACTGGTCAAAAACTTTTCCTGTATAGTGTTTGATATTAAGAAATGTTACTTTCTAGGTTTTGAAATTGCACAGCCGAGTTGTTGATTCGCTTTAACAAATAATGCAATATCTAATACGTGTATAGATGGAAAAGTTAGGAACTTTAGTTTCTTTTTTAAAGAAACGCAACTTTCCGCTTTTCTCAGACCATACATTGATCGTATATCGTGTATCTTTTTTGCATCCTGAATATAAGTTCTCTATCAGTTGACTGTCCCCAAAAAACAACACCATATCTTAAAATAGATGCGACCAATCCATGATAAGCTGGTAATATGGTTTCACCAAAGGATGTTGCACAACCGACGCCGGTGTCACCTTAATACACATCTTTAATGCATGGTAAGAGGCACAAGATGCAATAGGCATCTATTGCGACCTATCTAAGGCTTTTGATTGCGTGAATCACGAAACACTGCTCTTGAAACTTGAGCATCACGGACTGGGTAAAATCATATTTGAACGATAAAGTGCAGCAAGTTCTAATAAAAGGTGTGAATTTATTGGGTTTAAAAATTAAAATGAATGTACCACAGGGCTCGATATTGGGTCCATTCCTCTTTTTAGTACAGTTCGATTCAAACTTAATGGCGGCTCGGAAGATAGCTTTTCGCTGCGCAGTACCCCACCCCTCACACCCGCTGACACACGAAATTGTTACTGCGCAGCGACTCGCCTCATATTCCGAGCCGCCATTGAGTTTCAATCGAACTGTATGTTTAATAACAGAGGGCGTTCCCTCAAACTCGATAATCTATATCATTAATAGATTCAAATAAAAAAATCAGCATATAAAAATGAGTTAAAAAAAATCCGAATAAAAAAATAAATAAATTGGCAATAAATTCGAAACGACCTGTTTAAAATCAAAATACTAACGCGGCATTGTACCTAGCGTAGTGGCGTAGCCCAAACCGGTAACGTCGCAATTTTTGTCTCGCGCGCGTAAAAGATAATGAAAACTAATGGTATTGAATCTTTTTAAATTCTCAGCCAATCCATATTAAAAATAGGAATTGAACCTATTTTTAATTTACTCAATGGAATCTAGTACTAATTAGGGTATTCTGTTGATAATAAATCAAAACCTTATATCGTTTTACCTTTCATATATTAGTAACAAAATTACACAAGTTACATATTTTAAATAGGACAGAATCTTGACCTAATTCTTTTTTCACAAATAGGGTACATGTATAACTATAATTATTAGATCTGAATCTAGTGGCCATAACATAATACCTATGTTACATTTTACATGGGAGGTTGCATAAAATGATCGAGACATGGTTTTTAGTAAAGGTAAATACTCATCTTTATCTTTGAGCAGAGGTCCTGTACTTCACAAGAAACCCAGCGTCAATTTTCTAGGCGTGGCTTTTAATACAGGTCAGGAACAGTCTTGGTGATGGCGGGAGATTTTTGGTAACTTACTTATGGCGGACCCTGGTTTGGGTTAGTACCGTCGAACAGTTCGCTCAGAAATTACTTAAGAATCCAGCCAGAGTTTCCACTTAGAGTGTACTATCTCCTTCACGGCGGAGGGGTCTCGTTTAGCAGCTTAATAATAACAGCAGACGCCAGAGGGTCTATACCGTTGACAGCTAGCTTATCGATTGCCCCGCGCCGTTTTTTTTTTTTTTTTTTTTTTTAACTATGGCATCTTGAAGTGTGATTTCGGAAATCATAACTTCTTAACCGGACTTTCCTGTGGCTGCCTTAAGCTTCTACACTCAGGGCCTCCAGCCAGGGGCATATAAACTATTCTAAATTAAAATTAAGTGTGCGCTCGCTAAGGGCACCCCCTGTGGGGTACGAACCTCGGCTTAGGGCGACATCACTGGCGGGGGGACAGCAAGTTGTTGGGACAGGCTGGATCAAAAGGTTTAGATCATCATTATTATTAAACGGGGAATTTAAAGCTACGTGCTCAGCTACGGCGCGGGCTGGCACTACTTCATCGGACAAGGGACGGGGGGGTGAATTTAATAATCGGGACGGACGCGAACGTGTTTTGCCTCGACGGCGAGGTCGGAATGACGGGAGGCGTCTGTATTTGTGCACTGTACTGGTCTCCCTACTGCTCTCCTGGAGGAGAGTTATGGGGTCGTCTGGCTCGGTGAGAACATGCCGCGGACGGCGAATGACGCTAATAGTAGATGTGCGATATCGGGAGGCCTCGACAACCAGAGGGTTGCGATGTGTGGCGGCTGACTCGAAGTAACGCTTTGAGAGGCGTTTGAGAAACTGGCGGATTGTGGGAATCTTTAAGTCGAGATGGAGGATCTCGTTACGAACATAAAAGGGAGCTCCCGTGGCCTTTCTAAGGAATCGATTTTGGAGTGTTTGCATCCAATGTATATGATGGGGTTTTGCATGAGCAAAGACGGAACCCGCATAGGTCATGATGGGGCGAATGCACGTAATGTAAGTACGCATTTTGCACTTGAGTGACAATTTGCTGCGTGCATTCAGAACTGAGTGGAGTCTACCTAGAGCGAGAGCAGCTCGCGAACGAACCTGCTTTATGTGCTCTCGAAACGTGAGATGTTGGTCCAGAGTTACACCTAAGTATTTGGCTTGCTTCTCCCAAGGGATCTGCTTGCCGAACATGGTGACTGGAGGAGGGGGGGGGAGGGGCCAACCGCCCCGCGGTTTCTGAAAGAATACCGCTTGACTCTTATCGGGATTGACTTCTATACGCCATTTTTGAAACCAGGCGCCAAGATTGTTGACCGCTCTCTGGAGAGTTATGCGTATATTATCATTACTAATACCCTTGTAGTAGATGGCCGTATCGTCTGCGAACAGAGCCAACTGTGCCTTACCATGTTTTGGGATATCGCTGGTGAACAGCGTGAAAATGAGGGGAGATAGCACGGAGCCCTGAGGGACGCCCGCGCGGATGGGTCGGGGGGAGGAGACGGCTCCTTCGATGCGATAGCGGAAGGTGCGATTCGTCAAAAAGTCCCGTATTATGAGTACGAGACGATCCGGCACACCGAGTTGGTATAACTTGTATATCAAACCGTTGTGCCAGACCTTGTCGAATGCTTTCGCTATATCGAAGAAGATTGCACCGGTCACATTGCCGCGCTGGAAGCCGGCGCTTACGTGCTCTATGATCCGGTGTACCTGATGCACGCTAGAGTGCTCAGTTCGAAAGCCGAACTGTTCGTTTGGGATGAGGCCTTTGGTCTCGGCGTAATCTCTGAGTCGCTTATAAATAAGTCTCTCATAGATTTTACCTATGACCTTGAGCAAACTGATGGGGCGGTAACTCGAAGGTGCCGACTTTGGCTTGCCGGGCTTCGGGATACCTATTACCGTGGCTTCTTTCCATGCCTGTGGGAAGATGTTATTGCTCAGAGCACCATTGAAGATGGTGGTCAGTAGCATTATAAGGTGGGCTGGGAACAGTTGCATCACCTTATTGGTGATGCCATCTGAACCGGGGGCTTTGCGAGTCTTAAGACCCTTGATGATCTCGTGCACCTCGTCTGGTGTGACGGGGGGCAAGGGATCGTCAGGGTCTTCTACTGGTGGTAAAGTAGACCTACGTTCGACTTCAGCGTCGACCTTATCGAGGTGAGCTTTGTCTACTGGTAGGGTACTGGGAGAGCATTGAGCCTCTAGGCTGTCTGCTAGGCATTCAGCCTTATCGGTGTCCTCGAATGCGATGGACTTATCGGGGCGTACTAGGGGGGGCATGCTCGCACACTGATCTGATTTCAGCTTCCTAGTTAGTTGCCAGAAGGCGAGATGATTCGGCTCTAGATCGCTCAACAACTTATCCCATCCCGCGTCACGCAGCTCCGCTACACGTTTCTTTACAGATCTCTGTAAATAGCGCATATGGGCTTTGTTTGCGGCACAGGGGAAGTTGCTGTACGCACGGGCGGACGCGTTCTTCTCCGTTATCAGATCACGTACATCCTGCGGGAGCCTCCAGCGACGGTCGTCCGTCGCCGGAACCTCCTTTGAACTATTGTTCAGCACAGTTTGTACGTGATCGGTAAGAGAGTCGATCGCGGCCGCCGTATCAGCGGTAGAGTCGAATTTATCTGGGATAGAGTCCAATTGGGGGGACGTGTTGGATTTCAGCTTTTCGCTTACTTTCTTCCAGTCCGTGACCCTTTTGGTGGCGAGGGGGTGAGAGGGGTCAGAGAGACCTATGCGGGGGGCGAGACTAATAATTATTGGGCGGTGATCAGAGTTAAGCTCGTCTACCGTTTCTATTGAATCTAATCTAAGGTTGACGTTCTTAAGGAGCGCCATATCAATAATATCGGGGGTGTGATTCGGGTTATCAGGGTAGTGAGTGGGAGTCATCGGAGCGATGATGTCGAAGATTAGGGAGGATGAGAGGTTGAACAATTGTCGCCCTCTAGTAGTGGTGGAGAGGCTATTCCACGCGGGATGTTTGGCATTGAAGTCGCCCGCTATAATAACGGAGCTACTCAAGCCGAGAAGAGCTGAGAGGTCATTTGAGAGGGCTAGAGAGTCCTCTGAGGGGGTCGGAGGGAGGTACGCCGATAGGAGAGTGATCGGTTGGTGACCGGTCATGCCTAAGCGGCATACGGATACTTCAATACGCGAGAGGGACGGGGGAGGGTCTATGGGGATGCAATACAACTCCTTTTTATAGTAAATGAGAGTGCCACCATTGTGACGGAGCGTTCTATCGTTGCGAACCAAGCGATAGTTAGCTAAAGAGGGATCGCGGTGATGGGGTTTTAAGAAAGTTTCCTGTATAAGGAGAATATCTAATTGATGGTCGCGAAGAAAGAGAGCGGTCTCTTCTTTTTGACCTCTGATGCCATTGGCATTGAAGATTCCTAGTCTGAGGGATCGGGGTTTAAACCTTTCTAAAGTGGCGTTATACATTATGGGATGTCATAGCTAAGTTCTCAAGGGCTTGCTTAATCTCCGGATAAGCATTATAGATGACAGCGATCTGTCCTATGTTGCAGCTAGTTCTAGCTGCCTTGATTTCGGCGGCCATACGTTTAGCGCGGGGGGAGAGGAACATCATATACGTAGATGTTATCTCGTTGAACGGGTCTAGCGGGGCCTGGGCCGCCACGGGAGTGGGGAGGGGAGTGGGGCGCGACGCTACGGGAGCGGGAGCGCGTTTTGCGGGGGGCGCTGAGGGCGCGGGGGCGGGGGTGGAGGGGGGCGCATAGTGCGCGGGGGGCGCAGAGTGCGCGGGTGGTGGTGGTGGGGGGTGGGCTTGGTGGGCACGGACACGCGGGTCCATGAGAGAGTAGAGAGGGGTGCGGGGGGGGGGAGGCCTAGTAGCAGCCAAGGCTGGGAAAGCCTGCTGGTGCTGTAGCATGTTCCAGGGGCTAGGCCTCTGGGGGCTAAGCCTCTGGGGGAGTTGAGAGGAGGGTATCGGAGGGGGGAATTCCCTAAACTGACGATTGTCAGCACGCTTTGTGAGCTTGGGAGAACTTGATTTGGGGGCTTTTGAACATCCGCGGTAATTCGCTGGATGTCCCTCTTGTCCGCATAGTACGCAACTAGGAGGACTGAGGCATAAGCTTCGGTCTTTAGGTCGGTTGCACTCAGCAGTGCCATGCTCGCCCAGGCACTTTACGCACCTAGGTTTCGCATGACAATGCTTCTGCGAATGTCCATATAACTGGCAGCGATGACACTGCCCTATGTTGCCATTCTTACGGGGTTTCTCTATTAGAAATCCCGTGAGATTGCACAGATTTTTAATGTTGAATATGGGGTGATGCCCCTCTACTGGCGAGCAGACGACAAGTACCATGTCGAATGCTTCGCCACCACGCGAGCGGTGCATACGGTGGACTTCGTCCACTGGGATGTTTTGCGACTGAAGGTCGGCTTTTATGTCGTCGGATGATATTTCCTTAGGGATGCGTTTGACCACAACCCTAATCTGTCTGTCCTCTGGGAGCGCGAAGGTGTGAAATGACACACCTCTAGCTCTCAGTAGCCTTGTCAAGTCGCGATAATCGTTCGCGGTCGGGACTATTACTTTAATACCCTGAAGGGTGGATCGGGCATTGGTGAAAGAGATTTTTTGCTCTATACACCATTTCGAAACGTCAGTCCACTTAGCCTTGTCCTGAATGAACACGGGGGGAGGGGGCTGAACTTTTTTAATGACTGCGCGCGGGACAGCGGGCGCAACTTGTGCGCCGGGCGCGGCGGGGGTGGTGGAGGGGGAAGTTATCGCGGCAGGTGCGGTAGCGCTGCTTGGCGCTGCGCCGGCTACTTGCGAGACGGAGGTAGGGGTGGGGGAAATGACGTCAACCGCGACTACTTTTGACGCTTGACTAGAGGTCTGTTTCTTCTTCTTCCTCTTATTCCCTTTTCCGACGACAGGGGTGAACCCATCGTCGTCAGACTGGGAAGGAGAGGAGGAAGGAGAGACATTCTCTTCGTCAGAGGCGTGCGCGAACTGGGTGATTGCTCTCTTAGAGGAAGAAGAGGAAGCGGGCTCGGTAGTATCCATGGCCTCTGTCGCCGCGGGGCTAGAGGGCGGGCTGAAGGCCGGGCTGGGGGAACGGATAGAGGGGTATTCTATCTGTAGAAGAGGGCGGGATTGAGAGGACAGTACGTCCGTAAAAGCGGCTAATTCGTCCGCACTGGGTTCTAAAAGGGGCAAAAGGAGGTCTACCTCCTTACCTATAAGTGCCATCTGTTTGTCAGATGGCTTGGCTAAGAGCCTGAGGACGATTGAAAAAAGTTTCCTGGATACAGGATCCATCTTTCAATCGGTTTAACTAACTAATAACTAACAAATAAGAGGGAATTTTTACTCCTAACGTAAATCCTACTCGCTAACTCCCCGGGAGGTTGGCCCGGGGATGTGTAAAACCCTCCCTGTCGGGTATAGACAGGGAGGTTGAGTACTTAGAGTGAGCCCTAAGCTTGCTTTTGCCCGTTGCCTATCTTATTTGTGCAACAGGGTCCTAACAGGTCTAGTGTGTCGGGGTAGACACACCCAACCACACCAGGTGTGTAGCTGTGAAAGGAAAACTGTCACCAATGCCGACTAGGAGATCCCCCAAGGCCGAACACTGGGACCCGTCCAACTTTCTGCCTCACCCTGAAGGGGATCGGCGGGTGCGTCTGGGTCAACACCCCCTCGGTTTCGTTAGCACCGTTAGGTATCCACCGGGGACCACGAAACTGTGGTTTTAATCCGTAAGGGATCAAAATACACGACGAACGTTTTGACAACAAACTCTGTTATAAGAATACCTTATTAGCTGTGCCTTGAAAAAGGCACTCAGCTAATAGATCGAAGTTAGTCACAATGACTAAGAAGCACTCGGGAATACTAGATTCCTGAATATCTGTAACGCACGAAAACACACACAGGGCAACACGACCGACCGCTGCCGCTGGCGCGCATCGAATGTCTGTGTTGCCCCGCGCCGTTCGTTACATGCCCTTTTATAGACCTCAGAGATTACAACTTTTCCCGCCTTTTTTGACCAATCACAGAGCGAGTAGGAGCGTTGTACACTTTTAGCTAAATATCTACTAACATAGTTATTATTAAACAAAACTTAAGTTATAAGATTACTTTGAAACTTAATGAGATAGTTTAGCAATATAGCTAGGATTTATTTATAATGTTTTAAAAGAGTTCTCATGAGATATTGGTATCCTCCAATCACAGGATTTCATACAGTTTTGGCTTAATAATTTTCTTACATGGGGTATAATAATCAAATCTTATAAGGTAAAACTGTTTAAAAGCTTATTAAGATAATTTAGGAAATTAGTAAGTATATAATTGTAATCTATAAGTAAGGTTGATAAAATATTAATATCATTGTCGAGTTTCGAGAATCGTTCACAGACGACTTGGTATATAGGAATTGCAATGTAAAATCTAAGAAATATTAAAGTATAATACCATTCATTATTACGTTAACAATTTGTAATGGTAAAATTAATAAACATTTGTTTTGATTATTCAGAACCCCAAACTATAACTTTCGTTCTGAAACTAGTCTTTTGGGTCGCAATATTTTTTCTACAACATAAAAGGCTTGACTTGATTATTAACATAAATTATATGTTTGTGAAATATTAATTCAGGAAGTGATAATTACATAGGTATTTTAAATTAAAACTTGTTTCACAAACTATTAATTTACAGTAAGAATGGAATGAATAAATAAAATGTTGAAATGAAACGTAACCATAAATCAATGCCATCTGTCATAATGACAGCTGGACATTGTCTTTGTTATTAACTAAAGTTAGTGTTTTACAATATCAACAAACAGTTATTGTACTATAAATATGAGCAATCTAACACGGCCATACTGACTGGTACTTTGCTCTCAAAGTACTTACAATATAATTACCAAAGTCTTAAAGCCTCATTTTGCTGCACTAAATCTAACAGTAGTAACAAGTTTCCTCTCTGTGACAACTTGCAACCCATTCTTAGCCTCATCGTATGTGAGCACCAGAATCATATATACTTGATGCCAGTTTCATCTTTGTGACAACTTGCAACCCATTCTTAGCCTCATCGTATGTGAGCACCAGAATCTTATATACTTGATGCCAGTTTCATCTTTGTGACAACTTGCATTTTGCGGATCAAATAATAATTAAAACTTAAATCAAATGGCTTAGCCAAAACATAACTTAATTTTTTTTGACAATATAATTAAAATGTTATACTTGAGACAATTATTGACTAATCTAACACGGTTAAAAAAAAAAAAAAAAAATTAAAAAAAAATGTTATGGCTAGTAACATCATTCATTAAAAAAATACAATGACAAAGGACAAGTACAATAAAGTTTCTAATCGCTTTTTTCTAAATCACTTTCAATAGAAACGTTCTGATCAACCCACTCGCCTACCCATTTTCTTAGTTTTTCCTTTGCAATTGTTATATCTCGTAAAGTTCCTTTTCCTTTTAAGGCAAATCTATCATTTTCCAAGATGTTAACAATCTCATAGGGGCCTTTAAATTTAGAACTTAATTTATCATGACGTCTATGATTTTGGTTAACATACACTATGTCTCCAATATTGTAGTCTATATTATCACGTCTAGGAGAATCAAAACGTTTCTTGAAACTTTCAGCAACTTGGTTAAGTTTTTGCATAGCCAAATTTCGTTCTGCATGAACATCGATAGTGTGTTCCGCATTATTTGGATTAATTACATCATTTAATCGAGCCTGTACACATGGTATATTTGCATCACGACCTATTAGTAGTCGCAAAGGGGCAAAACCGGTTGACTTTTGTATAGTGGAATTAATAGATTGTTGAACTTTCCATAGACCTCTCGGCCAGTCTGACTTATTACGGCATTCTATAGTAAGCATATTTATTATAGTCATGACATACCTCTCTACTTGACCGTTACTTCTAGGGGTACCTGTAGCTATCATGTGGTGATTAACTTGCCATTCACTAAACAAAGACCTAATATGGTTAGTATTAAAATTTGTGCCTCTATCTGTAACAACCAAGGACGGAGTTCCGAACATACTTAACGTATCACGAACTATGTCCGCCATTTCAGGGCCATTCAAAGTTTTTAATGCTTTTAGAATACAATACTTAGTGAATCCGTCAACTATGATCAAAATGTGTTTATAGCCTTCGAGTGATGTTGAAAACGGACCTGTGCAATCTAAATGAACCGTGTGGAATGGTATGGGCGTTTTTATTATGGGATGTAGAAGACCCTGTTTCGGACCAGAATGCGATTTACTTTCTGTGCATACTAAGCAATGAGTAATATATTTTTTTACAAACTTATACATTCCAGGGAACCAAAATGACTCACGAATTTTATGTATTGTTTTGTCATATCCTACATGACAATTTTCATCATGATAGAGTCGTAGAAGACTTAGTCTACTACCCTTGGGTACATACAGTTTGGGATCTGCAGAACGCTCAGTTTTGTAGTAAAGTAAATTATTTTTAAGGATATACTGATTCAAATCAATTTCACCGGACTGAACTTTTTCAATTAAAGACTGGGATTCAGAATCTTTCTGTTGAGCCAATTCAAGCCATGATATTTGAGATCCTAAGTTAGCGACATTCACTTTAAGAGAGTCGGGATCACTAATGCTATAATTATTATCAGGGGATTCGGGATTTCGGCTTAAATAGTCAACATGACTACAATATTTTCCTTTTTTATAAACAACTTCAAAACTGAAATCCTGTAAATAGGTCCACAATCGGGCAACTCTGGGTGTTAAGTCCTTTTTGTTTACTGTAGACTTAATTGCATTACAATCAGTAATTATTTTGAAGTTTATTCCTAACAAATAAACACGAAAATGTTTCAAGGCGTTATAAATGGCTAGAGTTTCTAGTTCGTAAGAATGGTAGTTCGATTCAGCTGGTGTAGTTCTACGGCTAAAGTAAGCAACGACTCTATTAGTATTATTAACTTTTTGCATCAAAATAGCACCGTAACCTATCGCACTGGCATCGGTATGCAGCTCAGTTTCTAAAGTAGGATCAAATATTGTAAGTAAAGGTTTGGAAGCAAGATGATTTATAACGTACTGTCGTGAAGTGTTCTGTTCAGATCCCCATTCCCATTTTTGGTCATTTTTCGTGAGTTTTGTTATACAGGCAGTTCGCGCCGCGAATTCTGGTATGTATTTTCGGAAATAACTAGCTAAACCCATGAATTGACGTATTTGCTTTACATTAGTAGGTAAAGGTGAGTTAATTAATGCAGAAACTTTACTCTCACTAGGACTAATACCTTCTTTTGAAATATTAGTTCCCAAGTATTCGATAGTTGTAACAAAAAAATTACTTTTTTGTAAATTTACCGTGAAACCCGCTTTACTTAGAGCACTTAGTGTAGACTCTAGATATTCTAGGCCTTCAGAGATACTTGAACAGGGTATTAACAGATCGTCTACATATACTAATAGGTATTTCAAATGCTGAACTGCTTTATTAATTGCTCTTTGGAAAACTGCCGGGCCATTGCATATGCCAAAGGGCATTTTCAAAAACTCATAATGCCCATCTGGAGTTATGAAAGCCGTGAAGCCAATGGAGTCCTTTGATACCGGTATTTGATGAAATCCATTTTTCATATCAATAGAAATGAAGTAAGTAGCTTTGCCTAATTTATCAATTTGATCCTCAATGAGAGGGAGAGGGTATCGATCTTTTTCAGTTATTTTATTTAAAGCTCTGAAGTCGATACACATTCTATCAGTGCCATCTTTCTTTTTTACCAATATTACTGGGCTTGCAAAAGAAGACTCACTTTCGCGTATTATTTTAAAATCTAAAAGTTCTTTAACAATCTCTTTAACCTTCTCTCTTTCTATCGGGGCGAGGCGGTATGGGCGATAATAAACAATTTGATCGCTTTTAAGTCTAATTTTAAGCTCACCAGTCTGTACAGTGCTAATTGAATCTAGGGAAGGTAATACAGATGAATGTTTCTTGAAAATATCCGCAATTTTAGTTTGTATGCTCTGGTCTAAGTGCCCTATTCTTTCAAATAGAGCTGTAAGCTCATGGGATGTTAGAGAAGGATTATCAATAACACAAACCCTATTTTCCTGTGAGAAAGGTATGCGAGTTATTTTACTTCCGGATAAATCGGTAATTATTTTTATGTCAGGGAATTGTACCGCATTTCTTCCGATAATACAATCATAATGAAAATCATTATCCCTTGCTACATGTATTTTCAATTCTAAACATACGTCTTCAAATTTAACGGGGACTACAATTTCAGCAAATATGTGTAATTTTCCGTTTCCAACACCATCAAGAGTTATTGAACACGGGCGTAAATGACACCCAAAGCGCCTAGCGATTGATTCTTTGACAATACTACAGTTAGCACCAGTATCTATTAGAGCTTTTATCGAAATTTCATTAACAGAAATTACAGTCAAAAAAGAGTCTGCACAAGCGACATAATTTACTTTGTTTTCGTTGGTACTTTGTTTTTCTTTGTATTGTTTGTGCCAACATTTATCTATTGCATGACCCTTTTTTTTACAAAAAGAACATACCTCTAAGTCTTTAACAGATTCAGACGTCCTAGATTTATTAAAAAAACAGTCATTTTTGAAATGCCCTAATTTGTTACAAATGTGACAACGTTTTTCTTTATTACTAGAATTTGTTTTATCAATGGCTTTATCGGATTTAATACGTTTAGCATCACTTGAACCCGAAGTAGTATCGCTACTTAATGATCTACTCTGATCAACGGATCTTTTAAGGTTTTTAGTCCAAGATGATAGAGAAGTGATTAGTTCAGAGGTAGAGGTCACATTACTGTTTAAAGATGCGGTTCTAATGTTAAAATCGCTAATACCGCCGCAAACAAGCTCGATTAATTGTGGTACTGTAAAACCAATTTTAGTACAGTTTAGTAATCTTATTTTTTCTCTAGCGTATTCACAATAACTATTTGCAGAGTCAGATGTATAGAGGACGGCCTTGGTTAGTTTTTCCGAAAGGTTTTTTCTTTCCGGATACAATGCAATGATATCGATCTTGAAATTATCCCAGTTACGACCATTTTCCGGCTCCCAAGATTCGAACCACCGTAATGCAGAGCCTCGTAAGGCCTTACCAGCTTTCGCCGCTGCCTGGATACTGCTCCAGTCAAATTCTTTGATGATAATTTCGATGCTTTTGCACCAAGATTCTGCTCCGTTTTGAGACGTCTCTGGATCAAATAATGGAAGTGCGACGTCATCGTGCCGACATTTTGTAGATACGGCATCACGAATGGCGCCAAGCAGGCCCTGCAGCAGGGTTTCGTCCATAATGAGGTCTGGTATCTGTAACGTGAATATACATAACCAATTAATTAATTTTATTACTTTTCATGGGGCGATCCCACTTCTGATAAAAGATAATGAAAACTAATGGTATTGAATCTTTTTAAATTCTCAGCCAATCCATATTAAAAATAGGAATTGAACCTATTTTTAATTTACTCAATGGAATCTAGTACTAATTAGGGTATTCTGTTGATAATAAATCAAAACCTTATATCGTTTTACCTTTCATATATTAGTAACAAAATTACACAAGTTACATATTTTAAATAGGACAGAATCTTGACCTAATTCTTTTTTCACAAATAGGGTACATGTATAACTATAATTATTAGATCTGAATCTAGTGGCCATAACATAATACCTATGTTACATTTTACATGGGAGGTTGCATAAAATGATCGAGACATGGTTTTTAGTAAAGGTAAATACTCATCTTTATCTTTGAGCAGAGGTCCTGTACTTCACAAGAAACCCAGCGTCAATTTTCTAGGCGTGGCTTTTAATACAGGTCAGGAACAGTCTTGGTGATGGCGGGAGATTTTTGGTAACTTACTTATGGCGGACCCTGGTTTGGGTTAGTACCGTCGAACAGTTCGCTCAGAAATTACTTAAGAATCCAGCCAGAGTTTCCACTTAGAGTGTACTATCTCCTTCACGGCGGAGGGGTCTCGTTTAGCAGCTTAATAATAACAGCAGACGCCAGAGGGTCTATACCGTTGACAGCTAGCTTATCGATTGCCCCGCGCCGTTCGTTACATGCCCTTTTATAGACCTCAGAGATTACAACTTTTCCCGCCTTTTTTGACCAATCACAGAGCGAGTAGGAGCGTTGTACACTTTTAGCTAAATATCTACTAACATAGTTATTATTAAACAAAACTTAAGTTATAAGATTACTTTGAAACTTAATGAGATAGTTTAGCAATATAGCTAGGATTTATTTATAATGTTTTAAAAGAGTTCTCATGAGATATTGGTATCCTCCAATCACAGGATTTCATACAGTTTTGGCTTAATAATTTTCTTACATGGGGTATAATAATCAAATCTTATAAGGTAAAACTGTTTAAAAGCTTATTAAGATAATTTAGGAAATTAGTAAGTATATAATTGTAATCTATAAGTAAGGTTGATAAAATATTAATATCATTGTCGAGTTTCGAGAATCGTTCACAGACGACTTGGTATATAGGAATTGCAATGTAAAATCTAAGAAATATTAAAGTATAATACCATTCATTATTACGTTAACAATTTGTAATGGTAAAATTAATAAACATTTGTTTTGATTATTCAGAACCCCAAACTATAACTTTCGTTCTGAAACTAGTCTTTTGGGTCGCAATATTTTTTCTACAACATAAAAGGCTTGACTTGATTATTAACATAAATTATATGTTTGTGAAATATTAATTCAGGAAGTGATAATTACATAGGTATTTTAAATTAAAACTTGTTTCACAAACTATTAATTTACAGTAAGAATGGAATGAATAAATAAAATGTTGAAATGAAACGTAACCATAAATCAATGCCATCTGTCATAATGACAGCTGGACATTGTCTTTGTTATTAACTAAAGTTAGTGTTTTACAATATCAACAAACAGTTATTGTACTATAAATATGAGCAATCTAACACGCGCACGTTGCCGAGCGAGCTTCTCACAGAGCCGGCCGGCCGGGCGGGGGGGCGGGGGGGCGGGGGGCTGGTGGCGCGACGGCACTGAATGGCGAGCGCTGACTTTGGTAAAGGCGGCAAAATTAAAATTGTACCTTTCTACAGACGATATTAGCCCTTTACTCCGTAAAATAGAGATTTTAATAGCGTGAGTCAACTGATGCAAATATGCATCAGTAGGGCTCAACTGTATTGATTGATGCAGCCTTGCATCACCGGAAAACGAGCGGAAAGACAGTGAAAAACACAGCGTCGTGTTGTTATCAGTAAAATAAAACATTTATGTATGTTTAGATTTAGCAATAACATTTAACAACCCGTCTCAAATGCCCGGCTGACAAAGGAACGCGTTACTGAGGCCCAATCTGAGGCCCCTTGGGCTTGTAAGTACCTATTCGCAAACAGCACAGACTACTTAGAGAACTAACGGCAAACAGTAAAAACATACTTTGTTTAGGGGCTTGGCTTCTGTTAGGGTGGAGCCAATGAGTTGGTACTGTTGGTGAAATAAAACCACTGATTATGTCGAAGGTTGAATTGACGATCTGACAATGAATTAATGACTGACTCTTTATTTTCCAAAACGCCCTACTTATATATATTTACAATTAATTAACTTGGCGCTAGTGTCTTACTATCTACAAATCAATCGACCAATAGCGATGCGCCATAAGGCGAGACGCGCGCGGGGTGCGGGGCGCTGAGCTGCTCGCGGCGCTACTCGCTGCGAAGGCATAAATAGGAGTCGCGAGCCAAGTGCGGTCCTTTTCGTCGGTCGCCGTCGTCGAGTGAAGACTGGTTGTCACCACCGTGTCCGCGTGTCGTCAGTGTGCTCCTGCCTGCTTGCTTGCGCTTACAAAACCGCTTCTTTCGAAGCGAACGAGTGCGGTGTTGTGATGATGCTTGAACCGCGTCGGTGTTTGCTATCTTGCTTCTTGGTGTGCACGTACTCGTCTTTTTCAAGATGATCCCTTTCACTGTTTCTTGCGGATTGTCAAAAACGTGGTAAGGTTATGGTACTCGTCTTTTTCAAGATGATCGCTTTCACTGTTTCTTGCGGATTGTCAAAAACGTGGTAAGGTTATGGTACTGGTTCGGTGGTATGTGGTAACTGGTGGTAACTGTTTTCCTGGTGACTGAGTGACAGGTACTGAGTCACTACATCACTCCCCCCTAAGCGAAGCGTACGTTTGGTTTCACCGCGCGGCCGGCTCGTGTGACGTATGAGTCGCGCGGTACGCTGGGGTTTGATAACTGCGGTTCGACGCTCGTAGGTATGCTCTTGGTGCGCGGTTCTTGGAATTGCGCGCATGTTGTTGTAGATGTAGCAAACTCTTCTTCGTTGAGTAGGTGCGCTGGCTTTAGTCTGTCTATTGAGACAACTGTAGTTCGAAGTGGCGTCTGTATGGTAAAATGTTTGCTATCCCGACGAATCACTTTGAACGGGCCGTCGTAAGGAGGGGTCAATGGGCTTCGCACGGTGTCATTGCGCACGAAGACATGAGTACACGTCGCTAGGTCCTTGTATATAAACGTGCGTGTGTTGTTGTCACGTGATTTGCGGCTTGGTGTGAGTGATGCCATTGTTTCGGTCAGCTGGCGAACGAATTCTGCGTCATCCTTTTTCGGCTGTGTAGGCGTGAAAAAGTCTGACGGTATTCTCAATGTCGATCCGTAGGTCATCAAGGCCGGGCTGACTTGTGTATCCTCACGAAGCGCTGTACGCAGTCCAAGCAGCACGGTCGCTATTTCATCGCTCCAGTGTGTGCCGGCGGCTCTCGCCATGAGCGCGGCCTTCAACGTTCGATGCCAACGTTCGACTTGACCATTTGCTTGCGGGTGGTATGCAGTAGTTCGAATCCTGGTGATGCCAAATTTCTTCATCAGTGCGTTGAATAACGACGATTCGAATTGTCTCCCTTGGTCCGTAGTTATACGTAACGGACAACCAAATCGCGATAACCAGCCCTCGTAGATCGCCTTAGCAACAGTGTCGGCGGTGACGTCACGTATAGGTATAGCTTCCGGCCATTTGGTGCAGCGGTCGATCATTGTTACTAGATATCTGTAGTCGTTAGATGGCGGTAGTGGTCCCACGATGTCAACATGAATGTGTTCGAAGCGTGATGATTTTTGAAACTCGCCGAGTGGACTGATAACGTGTCTTTGAACTTTCCCGCGTTGGCAACCGATGCATGATTTCGCCCACAATCCTACTTCTCTGTTCATACTCGGCCAAAAAAACTTTGTAGACATCATTCTTCTTGTTGTTCGCACACCAGGGTGACTTAGTTCGTGTTGCGCTTTGAATGCTAATACACGATAAGTCGCTGGAAGGTATGGCCGAACGTTGCCGGTTGATGTTTCGCATATGATAGGTCGCTGACCTCCGGGCAATGTCATAGGCGCAAATTTTAGACTTGGATTGGACATGCAGATCTTCAGTTCTTCATCTTTTTCTTGGTCTTGAGCGAGTTGGTTGTAGTCGATCGTAGAGTGTGACAAGTTGATTTCTTCGATGCGTGATAAGGCGTCCGCTGCTTCGTTCTTATCACCGTGAACGTATTCGATCTTTGCACAGAACTGACTTATGTAGTGAAGCTGGCGTTCTCTTCGAGGTGTATCGCTGCTGCTCGGCGTTCTTGTCAGCGCGTAAGTTAGCGGTTTGTGGTCGGTGAATATTGTGAGGTCACTGCCCTCAATTAGTCGTCGTAAGTGTTGCACAGCGGTGTACATCGCTAATAATTCGCGATCGTACACGCTGTAGCGTCGCTGCGTCTCACTCATAGTTTTCGAGTAGAATGCCAGTGGTCTCCACGTGTCGTCTACTGCTTGCTGTAGAACGGCGCCGATGCTCGTATTAGATGCGTCGGTATATAAACGTAGCGGCGCGTTAGGTATCGGGTGAGTTAATGTTGTTGCCTCGAGTACGCTTTGTCGGCATTTCTCAAAGGCTTGATCTGCTACTTGTGACCATTGAATCGGTGTTTTGTCGTTCTTCTTGCTGTTGTGTAGGTATTTGTTCAGTTCATGTTGGTACTCGGCTTGATGAGGTAAACAACTACGATAGAAGTTTAACATTCCTAAAAATCTTCTTAGCTCTTGAACTGTTTGAGGTTTCGGATAGTTGACTATGGCTTGTATTCGTTCTTGGGTAGGGTTGATTCCTGCTGATGACACTTCGTATCCGAGGAACTCGATGCTTTTCTTATCAAACTCGCACTTGTTGATGTTGAGACTGACGCCGTAGGTATTTAGGCGTTCTAGTACTAGTTCTAAGTGGCGGCGGTGTTCTTCTTTGTTTCTCGAATGTACGAGCAGATCGTCGACGAAACAGAATACGTTTTCATCTAGTCCTCGTAGAACTTCGTGCATGAAACGTTGAAATGTTTGACCGGCGTTTCTTAAGCCGAACGTCATGCAGGTAAATTCGAATAGTCCGAAGGGTGTTATGATAGCTGTTTTTTGAGCATCTTGTTTTTCGATTGGTATCCAGTAATATGCCATTTTCAGATCGAGCTTCGAGAATATTTTCTTGCCGTGAAGTTGGTATGTGAAATCTTGAATTCGTGGAATCGGGTATCGGTCAGGAACGGTGACGGCGTTGAGTCTTCTGTAATCGCCACATACTCGAAGTGATCCGTCTTTCTTTTGAACGATGTGAAGTGGACTCGCCCAAGGACTGTTCGACGGCTTGCATATTCCCATCTCGATCATCCGCTCGAATTCAAGTTTAGCCGCCTTATATTTGTCGGGCGGTAGAGGGCGCGGCCGTGAGTAGATCGGCGGCCCAGCTGTCTCGATGTGATGTGTGACGTCATGCTTGGCTGGAGTTTTGAGTGTCATTGGTCGAAGTACATCTGGATACTTCTTCAGTAGGTCGTGATAAGTGTGGTCGCGGTTGATGATGTAGATTGATTCTTCTTCGCTATTTATTCTGACGGCGTTAACACTGAGCTCGGTTACACGGTCGATGAGTTTTCTTTGGTGCAGGTCGACTAACAGTTTATGATGTACTAGGAAGTCGGCACCCAGTAACGAAGTCTTCACGTTGGCCACGACGAAAGTCCACTTGAAACTCCTTCGTAAGCCTAGGTTGAGCTCGAGTGTGCGCTCTCCGTAGGTACGAATCTCTGTTCCGTTGGCAGGCAATGTCATAGGCGCAAATTTTGGACTTGGATTGGACATGCAGATCTTCAGTTCTTCATCTTTTTCTTGGTCTTGAGCGAGTTGGTTGTAGTCGATCGTAGAGTGTGACAAGTTGATTTCTTCGATGCGTGATAAGGCGTCCGCTGCTTCGTTCTTATCACCGTGAACGTATTCGATCTTTGCACAGAACTGACTTATGTAGTGAAGCTGGCGTTCTCTTCGAGGTGTATCGCTGCTGCTCGGCGTTCTTGTCAGCGCGTAAGTTAGCGGTTTGTGGTCGGTGAATATTGTGAGGTCGTTGGCAGCGTAAAGTTTGTAACCTGCATTCTCCGCTGGTCTTGTATATTTCTGGTTTCGAGCGGCTAATACCGATATGTCGGCTCCTGTGTCGACAAGAAACCTTTCTCTGTTGTTGGTGTCGATTACACATAGGCGGCGGCTTGTTTGGTTTACATCGACGCCCGCCACTGTCGATGTACGTTCTAGTTTTCCCGCTTTGCTTTGGCACACGGTGATTCACATCGTCGAGCCTCGTTGCCAAATCTGTAGTGGTAGCGGCACAGCCAGTCGGGGTCGCCGGGCTTGCGGTCTTTATCGGTACGCTGTTTTGAGTGTGAGCGTGAGCGTGAGCGGCTACGATGTGCGTGGTTGTGGCGGGAACGACGATACGACGAATTGTTATGGTTGCGGAGTTCGGCGACTTCGAGTGACAATTTCTCTATTTGTTTCGTAAGCATGTTGATTTGAAGGGCTGTTATTGCATTTAGCTGTACTTCGTTTACAGCGGGACTTGCTGACGGAGGGTTTGCTGTGGAGACTGCGGCGACTGTCGCGGGTTCAAAATGCTCCATCATTTTGTCTGCCATCGCAGCTAGCACTTCGAGCGATGACTCGGTGTTGACGGAGAGCACGGCGCGAACTTGAGCGGGCAGCTGGTTGAGCCACATAACCTTCAGCGCTTCGTCCGATAGTAGCTTGCCACTGAGGTCTCGCATTTTTCGCAGTAGTTGGCTTGGCTTGTGATCGCCGAGTTCGAGGCCGCTGAGTAGCTTCTGTAACTGCCGGTGGTCTGACTCTTGGTACGTTGATATGAGTCTGTCTTTGAGCGCGCTGTACTTGCCGGTGGTCGGTGGATGCAAGATGATGTCTCCGATTTGTTCTAGGTCGCTGTTGCCGAGTAGTGGAACGACGAGGTTGAATTTCTGCTCCTCCCCTAACTTGCTGGCAGCGACGGCGGCTTCAAATTGCGCGAACCACAGGCGAGGATTTTGGCGCCAAAATGGTGGTAGACGTGCAGGTAGTGATACTGCTGCCACGTCGCTCTTCGCTGTTGAGATGCCCTGTGCGTCGCTGAAATCGTCGGCACCTGTCGGCATGGTGATGGTTCTTCTGTGATTCTTGCGGTATCTTGTAGGAGTTCAGGAACCGAGGCTTCGACTTCGGCTCGTGTTCGTCTTCGCGGGTCACCAATTTCGTAACTTTGTTTAGGGGCTTGGCTTCTGTTAGGGTGGAGCCAATGAGTTGGTACTGTTGGTGAAATAAAACCACTGATTATGTCGAAGGTTGAATTGACGATCTGACAATGAATTAATGACTGACTCTTTATTTTCCAAAACGCCCTACTTATATATATTTACAATTAATTAACTTGGCGCTAGTGTCTTACTATCTACAAATCAATCGACCAATAGCGATGCGCCATAAGGCGAGACGCGCGCGGGGTGCGGGGCGCTGAGCTGCTCGCGGCGCTACTCGCTGCGAAGGCATAAATAGGAGTCGCGAGCCAAGTGCGGTCCTTTTCGTCGGTCGCCGTCGTCGAGTGAAGACTGGTTGTCACCACCGTGTCCGCGTGTCGTCAGTGTGCTCCTGCCTGCTTGCTTGCGCTTACAAAACCGCTTCTTTCGAAGCGAACGAGTGCGGTGTTGTGATGATGCTTGAACCGCGTCGGTGTTTGCTATCTTGCTTCTTGGTGTGCACGTACTCGTCTTTTTCAAGATGATCCCTTTCACTGTTTCTTGCGGATTGTCAAAAACGTGGTAAGGTTATGGTACTCGTCTTTTTCAAGATGATCGCTTTCACTGTTTCTTGCGGATTGTCAAAAACGTGGTAAGGTTATGGTACTGGTTCGGTGGTATGTGGTAACTGGTGGTAACTGTTTTCCTGGTGACTGAGTGACAGGTACTGAGTCACTACATCACTCCCCCCTAAGCGAAGCGTACGTTTGGTTTCACCGCGCGGCCGGCTCGTGTGACGTATGAGTCGCGCGGTACGCTGGGGTTTGATAACTGCGGTTCGACGCTCGTAGGTATGCTCTTGGTGCGCGGTTCTTGGAATTGCGCGCATGTTGTTGTAGATGTAGCAAACTCTTCTTCGTTGAGTAGGTGCGCTGGCTTTAGTCTGTCTATTGAGACAACTGTAGTTCGAAGTGGCGTCTGTATGGTAAAATGTTTGCTATCCCGACGAATCACTTTGAACGGGCCGTCGTAAGGAGGGGTCAATGGGCTTCGCACGGTGTCATTGCGCACGAAGACATGAGTACACGTCGCTAGGTCCTTGTATATAAACGTGCGTGTGTCGTTGTCACGTGATTTGCGGCTTGGTGTGAGTGATGCCATTGTTTCGGTCAGCTGGCGAACGAATTCTGCGTCATCCTTTTTCGGCTGTGTAGGCGTGAAAAAGTCTGACGGTATTCTCAATGTCGATCCGTAGGTCATCAAGGCCGGGCTGACTTGTGTATCCTCACGAAGCGCTGTACGCAGTCCAAGCAGCACGGTCGCTATTTCATCGCTCCAGTGTGTGCCGGCGGCTCTCGCCATGAGCGCGGCCTTCAACGTTCGATGCCAACGTTCGACTTGACCATTTGCTTGCGGGTGGTATGCAGTAGTTCGAATCCTGGTGATGCCAAAATTCTTCATCAGTGCGTTGAATAACGACGATTCGAATTGTCTCCCTTGGTCCGTAGTTATACGTAACGGACAACCAAATCGCGATAACCAGCCCTCGTAGATCGCCTTAGCAACAGTGTCGGCGGTGACGTCACGTATAGGTATAGCTTCCGGCCATTTGGTGCAGCGGTCGATCATTGTTACTAGATATCTGTAGTCGTTAGATGGCGGTAGTGGTCCCACGATGTCAACATGAATGTGTTCGAAGCGTGATGATTTTTGAAACTCGCCGAGTGGACTGATAACGTGTCTTTGAACTTTCCCGCGTTGGCAACCGATGCATGATTTCGCCCACAATCCTACTTCTCTGTTCATACTCGGCCAAAAAAACTTTGTAGACATCATTCTTCTTGTTGTTCGCACACCAGGGTGACTTAGTTCGTGTTGCGCTTTGAATGCTAATACACGATAAGTCGCTGGAAGGTATGGCCGAACGTTGCCGGTTGATGTTTCGCATATGATAGGTCGCTGACCTCCGGGCAATGTCATAGGCGCAAATTTTAGACTTGGATTGGACATGCAGATCTTCAGTTCTTCATCTTTTTCTTGGTCTTGAGCGAGTTGGTTGTAGTCGATCGTAGAGTGTGACAAGTTGATTTCTTCGATGCGTGATAAGGCGTCCGCTGCTTCGTTCTTATCACCGTGAACGTATTCGATCTTTGCACAGAACTGACTTATGTAGTGAAGCTGGCGTTCTCTTCGAGGTGTATCGCTGCTGCTCGGCGTTCTTGTCAGCGCGTAAGTTAGCGGTTTGTGGTCGGTGAATATTGTGAGGTCACTGCCCTCAATTAGTCGTCGTAAGTGTTGCACAGCGGTGTACATCGCTAATAATTCGCGATCGTACACGCTGTAGCGTCGCTGCGTCTCACTCATAGTTTTCGAGTAGAATGCCAGTGGTCTCCACGTGTCGTCTACTGCTTGCTGTAGAACGGCGCCGATGCTCGTATTAGATGCGTCGGTATATAAACGTAGCGGCGCGTTAGGTATCGGGTGAGTTAATGTTGTTGCCTCGAGTACGCTTTGTCGGCATTTCTCAAAGGCTTGATCTGCTACTTGTGACCATTGAATCGGTGTTTTGTCGTTCTTCTTGCTGTTGTGTAGGTATTTGTTCAGTTCATGTTGGTACTCGGCTTGATGAGGTAAACAACTACGATAGAAGTTTAACATTCCTAAAAATCTTCTTAGCTCTTGAACTGTTTGAGGTTTCGGATAGTTGACTATGGCTTGTATTCGTTCTTGGGTAGGGTTGATTCCTGCTGATGACACTTCGTATCCGAGGAACTCGATGCTTTTCTTATCAAACTCGCACTTGTTGATGTTGAGACTGACGCCGTAGGTATTTAGGCGTTCTAGTACTAGTTCTAAGTGGCGGCGGTGTTCTTCTTTGTTTCTCGAATGTACGAGCAGATCGTCGACGAAACAGAATACGTTTTCATCTAGTCCTCGTAGAACTTCGTGCATGAAACGTTGAAATGTTTGACCGGCGTTTCTTAAGCCGAACGTCATGCAGGTAAATTCGAATAGTCCGAAGGGTGTTATGATAGCTGTTTTTTGAGCATCTTGTTTTTCGATTGGTATCCAGTAATATGCCATTTTCAGATCGAGCTTCGAGAATATTTTCTTGCCGTGAAGTTGGTATGTGAAATCTTGAATTCGTGGAATCGGGTATCGGTCAGGAACGGTGACGGCGTTGAGTCTTCTGTAATCGCCACATACTCGAAGTGATCCGTCTTTCTTTTGAACGATGTGAAGTGGACTCGCCCAAGGACTGTTCGACGGCTTGCATATTCCCATCTCGATCATCCGCTCGAATTCAAGTTTAGCCGCCTTATATTTGTCGGGCGGTAGAGGGCGCGGCCGTGAGTAGATCGGCGGCCCAGCTGTCTCGATGTGATGTGTGACGTCATGCTTGGCTGGAGTTTTGAGTGTCATTGGTCGAAGTACATCTGGATACTTCTTCAGTAGGTCGTGATAAGTGTGGTCGCGGTTGATGATGTAGATTGATTCTTCTTCGCTATTTATTCTGACGGCGTTAACACTGAGCTCGGTTACACGGTCGATGAGTTTTCTTTGGTGCAGGTCGACTAACAGTTTATGATGTACTAGGAAGTCGGCACCCAGTAACGAAGTCTTCACGTTGGCCACGACGAAAGTCCACTTGAAACTCCTTCGTAAGCCTAGGTTGAGCTCGAGTGTGCGCTCTCCGTAGGTACGAATCTCTGTTCCGTTGGCAGCGTAAAGTTTGTAACCTGCATTCTCCGCTGGTCTTGTATATTTCTGGTTTCGAGCGGCTAATACCGATATGTCGGCTCCTGTGTCGACAAGAAACCTTTCTCTGTTGTTGGTGTCGATTACACATAGGCGGCGGCTTGTTTGGTTTACATCGACGCCCGCCACTGTCGATGTACGTTCTAGTTTTCCCGCTTTGCTTTGGCACACGGTGATTCACATCGTCGAGCCTCGTTGCCAAATCTGTAGTGGTAGCGGCACAGCCAGTCGGGGTCGCCGGGCTTGCGGTCTTTATCGGTACGCTGTTTTGAGTGTGAGCGTGAGCGTGAGCGGCTACGATGTGCGTGGTTGTGGCGGGAACGACGATACGACGAATTGTTATGGTTGCGGAGTTCGGCGACTTCGAGTGACAATTTCTCTATTTGTTTCGTAAGCATGTTGATTTGAAGGGCTGTTATTGCATTTAGCTGTACTTCGTTTACAGCGGGACTTGCTGACGGAGGGTTTGCTGTGGAGACTGCGGCGACTGTCGCGGGTTCAAAATGCTCCATCATTTTGTCTGCCATCGCAGCTAGCACTTCGGGCGATGACTCGGTGTTGACGGAGAGCACGGCGCGAACTTGAGCGGGCAGCTGGTTGAGCCACATAACCTTCAGCGCTTCGTCCGATAGTAGCTTGCCACTGAGGTCTCGCATTTTTCGCAGTAGTTGGCTTGGCTTGTGATCGCCGAGTTCGAGGCCGCTGAGTAGCTTCTGTAACTGCCGGTGGTCTGACTCTTGGTACGTTGATATGAGTCTGTCTTTGAGCGCGCTGTACTTGCCGGTGGTCGGTGGATGCAAGATGATGTCTCCGATTTGTTCTAGGTCGCTGTTGCCGAGTAGTGGAACGACGAGGTTGAATTTCTGCTCCTCCCCTAACTTGCTGGCAGCGACGGCGGCTTCAAATTGCGCGAACCACAGGCGAGGATTTTGGCGCCAAAATGGTGGTAGACGTGCAGGTAGTGATACTGCTGCCACGTCGCTCTTCGCTGTTGAGATGCCCTGTGCGTCGCTACCTATCTAAGCCACGTTTCAATCATATTAGAATACAGAGTACAGCGAATTATTCTGCACACAGCGGCCGAGTATTAGACACGCGTCGGCAGCGCTTTGCGGACACGTCGTCGCGTCAGTCGTGGGCTCGCGGCCACAAAATAAACAGATAAAAGTACAGAAGGTCCACTCATGGAACAAGTACACGAATGTGTTTTACCTATTCACTTAGATCGGTGACTCCGGTGCCTTACAGTGCTAATAAAAAAGTAATTAGAAAATAAATTGTATCTAAAAAATAACGTAGTAGGTAACTACGCTAATAAATAGTGTGCGGTTAAGTATTAGAGAAAGTTTCATTGAAATCTCAGTTTAGGCTAGCTTTTAAATGATATTGACGGTATTGCACGTTAGCAATCACTGGCTAACGTTTTGTAATGTTTTCTGCAATGACATAGAAATGAAAAAAAAACTTTTTCTTTATGCAGTTGCTTTCGTAATAAATTACTTAATAGCAATCGTGTAACACCACAGAAGTAATACGCTCGTTGTACGGGGTAGGCACTCCTTGAGTGTAAAAGTAATTTTAGCAAACAGTGGGCCTTCTGATCTTATTTATTTTGTGGCACAGTCGTTTCTTAGTGTTATTTCTTTTTTCGAAAAGGTTTTAGGTATTATGATAGGTACATTTCAATAATGTTTAAAGACTTACTTAGATTTTGAACTGCTCAATATGCTGACCTCCTCTCTCTACACATTGCTTGTTGCAATCGCCGACGGCTGTTTTGGTGCACTCGTCGCATTAAATTGTGCATTGGGATACCTCTCAGCATACATCCTCAGAGCATGTGCACCATCATAATTACACAGCATAAATGAGCACCATGTTCATGTCCATACTCCTGAGCATTGAACTGATAACGCGGCATTTTTCACACACAAATGACGAAAGGACACAAGATGTTGCAATGCGAAAATAAATCCACATCCGGTATGCGCGCGAGATTAGTTCCGACTAAAATTAGGTGGACAATGTGGACATTCGAGGGGCAGGGGGCGGGGCTAGGTGCATCAATCAGATCGCCGCCGCACACGCGGCCCGCCATTCATAGGTTAATTGCGACATTGCCGTACTTACTTTGAAGGACAAGTGCGCGTGTACAGAGTGTTTCTTTTACGTATCAATTTAATATTTTTTGTGAATATTTTATTATAAAAAAAAAAACTTTTTTTTTTATGGTAATATTTTTTTTAGCTTGTATGGATGCTATACTATTGCGGGTTAACGGGAACGCCCTCTGTTAGTTAACATACTGTATATTAATGATTTACCTTATCTATTGAAAAACTGACCACAAATGGTGTTATTTGCTGCTGACACATCACTGATTTTTAAAGTGAACAGTTATGCACAGGAACTTGACGACGTAAATAACGCTATGATTAAGGTCCATAATTGTTTTACTATAAATAATTTGGTATTAAATGAGAAGAAAACGAAATACATAAGATTCACATTACCAAATGTTAGTAGTGAATGTCATGTTGTACCTACTGAATATTTTTTATATGACGTGTAAAAGTGTTTCCGATATCCTATTTACAGAATAAACAATTTCATTTCATTTCGATTCTATCTTTATTCTGCAAAAGAGGAGACTGTCCGAGCCATCTGCAACCTCCACAGACGCGAATCACTAAGGGAACTGTTTAAAAAAAATTACATCATGACGGTTCCTTGTCAGTATGTATATGAAAACATTATGTATGTTCGGAAAAATTTACATCTTTTTAGTAAGATAAGTGACAGGCATAATTTTAACACTAGAAATAGGAACAAACTAGATCAACCACGGTTTGGATTGTCTAAAGTACATACTTCTTTTATGGGGTACTGTGTAAAATATTATAATGAAATATCACTTGATATTCTTCAACTAAATGAGAAGAAATTTAAAACATGCATTAAACGCACACTATGTAGACAAGCATTTATTATAAGTTAGATGATTATATCATAGATAAAAATGCTTGGCTTAATGCAGCTGGTCCTGCTCCACAGGCACTTGAGCTCACTAGTTAAAATTTTAATTTTTGGAAGAGTTGCTTCCCCTTTTTACCCGACTGCCCCAGACAGAGGTGCCCTAGAATTTTTTTTTATCGGGTATAATCCAAACCCAACTTATGAGGATTCAAAAAATACGACGAAACGCTTCGAGGAAAGATAGGTAGTGCCCTTGCGCTTCGCTTGCTTCGTCTTGGCGGGGGCACTACCGTCCCCCTGATATGGACTCCCAACTGGACGGATGATAAAGTATAGCTTACCCGCAACTTTTATTGCATAGCTACGTAACATAAGGCGCGGGACCTATGCAACAGGTGAGGCGCGCGAGCGACCAAGTTGAAAAATTGTGGTTGTTACTTTGTTTCTGTAGCTGTGATGTCAACCGTAATAGTTACCTATTTTGTTTCTTTCTTGGGCATCTTTTGGCCAAAACCTCTTTATCAAATGGGCATTTCCCTTTCCTTCATTTTGTCACTGACTGACACACCGTACAGAACGATCATATTATTCGAGGGCTCCAAGAAAAAAACATAACTTATTCGTAGAAGTCATTTATTACTGTACTATCACAGACTACTTAGAGAACTAACGTTCAGATGCACAACCACAGAACATTAGTGCACAACTCCCATAGAAAAGATACTGGACACTAGTGATTAGTGATGGATTAATTAGCATTCGCATTCATTGTTAGCTTGTGAAAAATCATTTAGCATTTAGCTAATGAAATTTAGTTGCGAAATTTCGTGAAGTGCTAAGTGAATTATCGCTTCGTACATTTTCATTTTCATTAAAAGTGCGAATTAAAATGAGCGTTCACCATTTTAATTCGCACTTTTATAAAATTTTCATACTTCATTATTATCAATTATCATCATATTAGCTATTAGCATAGCAATAGCAATTATCATGCTAAGACTCAATAATTCACTTGCTAATGAAATTAATGAAAAATCGCATTAATTGCCATTACTACTAGTGATGGATTAATTAGCATTCGCATTCATTGTTAGCTTGTGAAAAATCATTTAGCATTTAGCTAATGAAATTTAGTTGCGAAATTTCGTGAAGTGCTAAGTGAATTATCGCTTCGTACATTTTCATTTTCATTAAAAGTGCGAATTAAAATGAGCGTTCACCATTTTAATTCGCACTTTTAATAAAATTTTCATACTTCATTATTATCAATTATCATCATATTAGCTATTAGCATAGCAATAGCAATTATCATGCTAAGACTCAATAATTCACTTGCTAATGAAATTAATGAAAAATCGCATTAATTGCCATTACTACTGGACACAGCAACTCGCTTCTGATTGGTTAGGGGAAAATGATACATGACAGTTGTTGTCGTTTTTAATTGATGGCTCATGTAGGCAAAGGTATGCATTATACAGCTACATACGGTATAGAAACCACCCATTTGAAAATTTTATTTTCATTTTATAGAAGGAAAATGCAAATTAAAAGATTTGATGTTTTGCAGTAAATAATATAATTTATTGGGATTTTTCTTCAATTTTTTCTTATATTTTCTTAAAGCTTTCGCTTGCATAACCGGCTTGCTACTCGAGTTTTCCAGACTGACAATGTCTGTACCTTTTAACATTTAATTAATTATATTGCACCAATTATGTATGGCTAATTTTGTAGTTACAGAAATGAATGCTTGAATGATAATTATCATTTTTATGTTTTTGGCACGCCACAAACTCAAATGCACACTTGTTTTGTATTATATTATAAATTTTGGTAGCGAGGTTGTGTTTATGTGCATTTGAGTCCAAAAACAGATTCGTTTCTTTAAATATTGTGCCAAAAAGCATAAGAAAATGTTTGGATGCATATATTAAACCCCTTTTATTATTTTTATACTCTTTTTGGGACACCCACCTATGTACATCAGTCTTTCTTACACTGCCGACAATTCGATTTGTTTAATATTTTTCTTAATACCCAGCCGGCAGTGTAAGCTCTTGCATGTACATTCAAGTGTTCACGTCTCGCCATATTGCTAAGGTTTACAGAGTCATTGTTAAGACTATTTGATTCTAAATGAGTATCACTGTCTAAAATTTCACTAATGTTGACATTTGTTTCAAATAGTGATTTCATTTTTAGTAACTGATAACAGGATTCATCTTCACTATTAAATGAATTGTAATGAAATTTTATGAATCCTGTTATCAGCAACGATTTAAAAGTATTTGTGAAGCTGTGGCAATCTGGGTTATTATTCCTTGAATTATAAGCCCTAACCCTTCCAAAAAAAAAATCTAGGCCATCTGAATTGAAATATCTAGGGTGCATAATTTTTACATTTTTTTCTTCAAAAAATTGCCACAATCTCTGAAAACTTCTAAGAGTTACAAGCCAGTTTCTTATACTAGGTACAGTAACTTCCTTGGAATTTTTATCAATAAATTTCATTTGTTGGAATTTTTCGATAGCTTCTCGCCAACATTTATGGTGAAGGGACGTTTTAGTCACGATGGAGCGTAATTCCTTTCCTTTACTCTTCTTAGGGAAAGTGCTGGCTCCATTCACACTGTCAAATAGATTGTCCAGGAAGGTCACTACTTGGGACGTATTTGACATTGTATTGCTGACTGGTTTGCCATCTGCATAATGCGCTAGAAAAAAAGTAGATACTTATTACTTTTTTTTTTTTTTTTAAGAAATATAAAATACTTATGTGGCCAAAATGTTTGCTATAAGTTAAGACTACAAAACATGAATTGTATGTTTAAGAGATAAGATAAGATAAAACTGCCACTGCATTGGCCTACAAGGCATAAATAGAAAAACAAAAAAAAAATTGTTAAAATCTTAGAAAGCCTAACTGATTTGTGAGGGATTAAACTAGGTAACTATCTATTATAGAGGCAGAGAGAGTGAACAACAGTTTGCATATTTCTATAAATAAAATAAATAATATACCGAGTATTGAAAACTAACACCAACCTGTAGGCCTAGAAGCAGCATAATTATGATCTACATGTAGAGTGCGGCAATAATTGTGTTCAAATTCAGAGCTTGGAACCTGATTTTCTGGAAAAATAAACATATAATACAAGTTAGTTACCATTTTGTAAGTTATTTGGGTTGATTTCAAGCAGAATGCCAATTGTAAAACCTTACCAAAACCCTGAGCAGCATGAATGTGGGTGGATTGTGTGAAAGATGATAATGGCTAGAGAGGGGTGAATAATGAGATGCTGGCTGATAGAAATGTATGGAAGAAGACTTGCTGCGCCAACCACAACTAAATTGAGATACGGGCAGGAGAATAATGATGATGATTTAGTAAGTTATTTATCATTACTGTAACAGCTACCAGCAACTAAAGCTAGAAATTGAAAAAATGTGAAAGTAATGTCTTGCTGTTTACTAACCAATTACAAACATAAGTATCAGGTGAATGGATTTGAATAAATATAGGTTTGTGACAGGATCGTTTTTAACCGGCTAGTATACATTAAAACTTTCACCATAAGTATACTTTAGCAATCCGACAATTACCTGAGTTAGAATGTGTTGGAACTCCAGTAGAGGTTTCATGTTCAGTGAACAAAGTAGGATAGGCTTGCATCAAAAGACGTGATTTCTGGGTGAGAAACCTTGCCTCAAAATGTTTATGACACACACATTGTTTGCCCAATTCAACCACACTCAGAACACGCAGGGAAGCACAGTTTATAGTATCTAACCACTTATTGCATCTATTTTCACAAGTTGGGATCTTGTGTATTACAGCCCGCCTAGTATTACAGCCCGGTACACAACATTTGTTATAGCGCATTATGAAAGAAGTCTCGACGCTACTAGGGAGGGACTAGTGCTCAACTCAAAGTAATTAGCGGAGAAAGAAAAATAATGTATAATATCGGAATCATCACGAAAAACAACTTGTGTTCACGAAACCCGACATAAAACAATTTATGTCAACAAATAACAAGATGGCGGACAGGCCGGCAGCCACAGGCGACACAGGGGCATGAAGAAGTTGCAGAGGGGGTACAAACGTCATGTATCATTTTCCCGCTGTCATTCGTATGTCTTCGTTTTTTTCTTAGAAGATTACGGGACCAGTGTACTATTCATCTATTATTTTAAATTTATTTTAGTTCAGGGTAAAGTGTTGCCAGGTCTGGTTTTCATTTTACCTCAGGCTTAGTTTCATTTTACCCCAGATTCAATGATAATTAATTTGAAAAAATATCCTATTATAAAAAATAAAAATAAATTGTTACAATTTTAAAACGTTTACAAACGTCAGGTTTGTAGGTTCAACGTGATGAGTATTGTGCGTGAGACGTTTTTGAATTGACAGAAAGATCTGAAGATAAGAATGAATATTGCAATAAGGACAAATTAATCGTAATTAAAAAAAATATTTTAAAGTAATCAGTTAGGTGCATTTAAAAGCACTTTTTGACCTACATTTTGAAAGAATACCTCCTGTTTAAGATAATGGAGCAGTTTTTTGTATATTCGGTAACAAAAAAAATCTTTTTCCTAGCACTTTTGATCCTTTACACTTCAAAAAACTATTGATTGCGAATCATTTTGTGTCAGGCGTGAAAAAAAAACTCGTGTAAGTGTATAAAAACACGAGTTTTTTTAGTTCAATATCGAATTCCAATTAGCGCCAGAAACACATATACTCACCTCGTAACCTAGTAGGGTTTGCTAGATTTTGCAACATAAATAACTAGGAACCAGCCTAGGATGCACCCAGACTGTACTGTGTTGAGCCATAAGTATATTTTTTAAACTTGAGAATTAGGCGGGTTGTCCATCTGAGATGAGTGAGGTAACTAAGTGGACAAGCTAAGCTACGAAACTATAATTAACTTTGTTTCATTTTAACCCTTTTCGAGCAGACTTAAACCAAACTGCGCTATGAATATCAATCGATCCTATTGGACATGTAACATATCCATCTCATCTCTTATAGTAGTTATATACATCTGGCGTGGACCTACCAGATGTTTATATTAAAGCCTCTTTGGCACGTTACAGCTGCAGTGACATAACTAATAAAAAAAAACTTTGTGTCAGTGTGGTGTATGTCAAGTTGTATTCTCTAATTCTTTTTGTACCTACGACTTTCCTAAATATATTATTATTTTCCATCCAGTCTTTCCACTGAAATAGGCACCTGCATTAGGTTATGGGCCCAGAATACTCAGAATACCCAGGATACCCAGGTTACTGAAGATAAGACAAACGAAAAAAAAACATTTTTTTTTTCGGTGCTGTCAAAATGGAAAATTTTGCCACCACCAAGATTCAGATCGGTCAGCTTATAGGTAGTCAGAATTGGGCTACATGGAAATATAAGGTGTCCATCATGCTGCAGGGTACAGAAGGTGCCATGGAGGTGGCAGAAGGAAAACTTAGAAAGCCAATTTTAGGAACAGGCGATGGTGCACTGATGACCTATAATGCAGAATTAGTAAAATATAGGAAGGCAGACAGCAACGCTCTACTTATCATTACAAGCAACATGACCGAAGAGAATCTAATGAAAGTCATGCGATTTGAAACAGCAAACGAAGTATGGCAGGAACTTCACCGCTTGTTTGACGGTCAATCAGAAGACAGAGCATACACATTATGCATGCAATTCTTTAGTTTCAAAAATAATTCCGTTGATGACGCATCAACCATGATGTCAAAACTTAAAAACATTTGGAACAATTTGAATGCTGAGATTTGGAAGACCGATCCTAACATGAAGTTGCCGGAAATGTTCTTGATCTGTAAAATTTTAGATTCCCTCAGTGAAAAATTTTTCAGTTTCAAGTCAAGTTGGATGCTGCTAAACAAACAAGAGAGGACAATTGAATCACTGACAGCACAACTGTGCGGGTACGAGAGAGCGCTAGGTGGTCATATTGAGGAGACTCAGGAAGTGCTCGCCTCTACCTCAAAGGTGCAGCATAAATCACAGTTAAGAGACGAGAACATAAGATGCAGGTACTGCTCAAAAATAGGCCACCGCATTAAAAATTGCAAGGAATGGATTAATGATGGCAGACCGAAGAAACCTACACAGTCTTCGTCCAAGCAGCAGCAAGTGCAGAATATAACGTTGATGATTTACACTTGCTCTGAAGAAAGCGATACAGAAAATTGGTATGTAGATAATGGTGCTACGACTCACGTCACCAATAGGGGAGATATATTCACATATTTTGAGGACTTTGGATCGAACCACACCGTTACAACGGCAGATGGGACTGTAGTTCCTGCAAAAGGGAAAGGGTCTGTGGTAGTTCAAACCAAAGTTAACGGCAAAACGCTGAATTTAACTCTGAGTGATGTCTGGTATGTACCGAAGCTTACCAAGAATTTGTTATCCATGTTAGCTGCACAAGATAAACTGCAAAATAGCACATTTATTTCCACCACGAAAGAGTGCAGGCTAGAATTAAATGGTCAGATTTTAGCAGTTGGAAACAGGAACCAGAGTGGAGGACTGTATAAGTTACAAATGAAGACAGTTCTACCAAGCAAACCTGTAGAGATTAATGCTGTTAATCCATCGAGCTTACTCCAGTTATATCATGAAAGATTTGGTCACCAGAACAAGAAATACATCAAAGATCTTGTCAAGAGGGAACTGGGGATTAATCTAACTGATAAAGATGATATACAGTGCAAAGGCTGCATTTATGGAAAGGCACAGCGTCTTAAATTTGGCAAAAGAGAAAGAGCTAGTATGCCTGGAGAGCTGGTTCACGCCGATGTATGTGGACCATTTCCTGAAAGTTACTCGAAATGTCGCTACTTTGTTCTTTTAAAGGATGACTTTTCCGCGTTTCGTCATGTTTATTTCATTCGAAACAAAAGTGAAGTTAAGGACAAGATTATTCAATTTCTTAAAGAAGCCTTAAATGCTGGACACACTGTCAAAACACTATTGAGTGACAATGGCGGGGAATTTAATAATAAAGCGGTTCGACAGGTACTTAACAGGCAGGGAATAATCCAACGGCTCACGATGCCATACACGCCCGAGCAAAATGGGTGCGCAGAAAGAGAGAACAGGACTCTTGTGGAAACAGCTCGTTCATATATGCACGCAGGAGACGAATTTCCACAGGCCCTGTGGGCAGAACTTATCAATACAGCTGCATACGTTCTCAATCGCACGGGACCCACAAGAGAAGAAGGGAAAGTACCGTATGAGCTGTGGCATAAGAAGAAGCCTAAGATCTCACACTTGCGTGTGATAGTGAGTGAATGTTTCTTTCACATTCCTAAACAGAAAAGGAAGAAGCTAAATAAGAAAGCTGTCAAAGGTAGACTTATTGGACACGATAACGACGATGGATATCGCATCTGGAATGGAAAACAGACCGAAGGATCTAGGGATGTCACCTTTTGTCCAACCATGGAATTGAGAATCCCAACGGCCTTGGGACCAGGCCTTCAGGAAGATGTGAATTTACCAGTAAGCGGTGAGATAGAGGGAGATTCTGTTTTGATAGGACAGGAGACAGAGGGAGTGATCTTTCCAGAAGATGTTTTTCCACAACATGTAGCTTCTCTTGTAAGAGAGTCAGTCCAATTAGAGGGAGAAAGTGAGATCATAGAAAATGAAAACGCATTTTCAGATTGTGAAACTGAAGAGTTCGTAGATGCTATTCCTCCTGGTGTTGAGATGCCGATGAATTCAGAGAACGATGTTTCTATACCGGACGTTCCAAGGTATAATCTCAGAGACAGAAGTACTCTACGACCTCCACAAAAATTGGATGACTTTAAATTATTCTTGGTCGATTCGATTCTAGAAAGAGAACCTTCAACGTATAAAGAAGCAGTATCAAGCAGTTCAAATAAAGGTAGATGGTTAGAAGCCATGAAGAATGAAATTTATTCTTTACAGAAGTTTAAAGTGCGTGCCTGTTTTGGAACACGGGTTGGTTTTAGTCAGTAAGAGACTGATCCTCCCGCTCCGCCCAGAGCGCGAGAAGTTATTTGATAATTTCATACCCAAAAAAAATAAGATCGGCACCATACACAATCAATAATCTGAATCGGTTTGAAACAAAAGGCTTCATAAGTTCGAAAAAAAAATCTGCTCAATAACAACATAAATAATGCAATGAATGTTGTTGCACTGTCAAAATGAAACAGATTAGTCATAATCGGTTATGAACATTAGTTACGCAATTAGATAGCGGTTCCCAGTACTGGTCAGCTCCTATCTTACTATGTAATCTCTAAATTATAACCGACTTAGCGTATTCGTTAAATTAAAATGCTATAGGTAATGGAAGATTTTAGGGCCCCGATCTGGGGGCCCAAAATATGGATAATTATTTTTAAATGATACTTCAATCTTATCCTTTCTGATACGTCTCTAGAATATTAGTTCGATAAAAATACTCCTATTTTTGTGTACATAATGGTCGAAAGACAAACTTACCTATCCGAGACGGGGTTCTAAAGTTTATGAGTGGCTTCGCTCGCTCTTCATATCTCTCTGTTCTGCGTCGACGAAGTAACTCCTATTTCTGAATACATTTTCAAAATTGTTATTACCAAACTAAAAGAATACCCTGAAACCCTTTATCTAATTTACACAGGCAGCACTGTCTCTCCTGTCAAAGTCAGTGAGTTCATGAGTTGTCTGATACGTAGTATCTCTAAGTAGTCTGTGGTTGTCAGTTGTCAGCTCTTGAGTACTAATGTTCTGTGGTTGTCAGTGAGCAAAATGTCACTAACACGTTGCATTGCCGTTGTGTCGGTTCCGGTTTGTTTGTCGTTATTGAGGCGAACATTCGTGACAGGCTCCGTTAGTTACGCGCAGACCTGTGCTAGCGGCATCATCAGTGCGACTACACCGTCACTCGGGGCCAACAAAATGTACATCGCAGAGGAACGAGGATCGGCTTATGCGCCCGACTACCGGGTGTATTTCAGTAAGTAGAGCCATAGTTTGAACTGCCTCGCCCTGGCCGCCCGCCGCCAGACCCATCACAAGTTTGGAGGCTGCTGTCTTTTACCTGAAACATTACATTCTTAAGCTAGGGCCGGACTTTGAACTTTTCTGTCATTATCATGTTTTAGTTGTATGGGTTTACTAGTGGGTTGGTATAACTATCTCCTAACCTTGAATTTTTATCATTCTGAAACACGTATGTGCTATCATTAATGTAATTTATTAACTACCTATGAGTGAATTTACTTTTTCTGGGTCTATTTTATGTAGCTTTTGTGTTTTAACTCAATCAAGAAAAAAAGCCAGTAATACCTTTAAAAAAATATGATTTCTATGTCTCTTTTATGATATTTTAGTATCACAACATGTTTTATATGGTGAAATTTAAATCATAGTTCAAAACACATTGTTCTGCAACTTCTTTCAGAGCATAAAATTACATTAACTGATAGGGTCAAGATTATAATAATCATATTATTATCACTTACATTCACTGCTGTGATAATAATCAGCTAAATAATTGTAGTTACATAAATACCCAGCATATTATGAGTGACTCTCAGGTCGATAGTATTGTTGAGGTTAGGTTCCCATGGTGTGGGTTCTGAACCATACCTGGGAGCCTTCTGGTTACGGAGATACTGAAGGTCGAAGTTCCAACTTTTTCAGACGTTTTTTAAGGAAAGCAGGTTTTAAATGTTAATGGTTGTTAACTTAATTTTAGAATACCTACACAATCCCTGAACCATTGCATACACCTGTAAACACAATGGTGCCCATTCTCTTGCCACAAATGCCTCTAAACTAGACTAAAAATCACCAAGTTTCAGTTTATTCCTGTGAAATGCACAACTTAACTATATTTTAGTTTGGCAGAACTAAGATGGCACTGCGTAGACAGGGAATGCTTTCTGTCGACGCATGTGACACTGTGATAATAATTTAGTGAAAATGGCAATTTTGCTTATACAATTTGACGTTTTTATATGACTGCACAAAAGGAGTGTAATGTTTTCAGGGTTCATGTAGGTATGTGAGTTTCTTTATTCCACCATAACTTTAAAATGCCTGAACGGATTTGGATGTGTGGGGTATCATTAGATCCTTACATCATCCCGAGTAACAAAAATTTATTATTTAAAAAACAAAAAATCCGCCTGTACCTTCCTTTCCCTTTTTTTGTATTTGTAGAAGCAATATATAAATATTATATGGCCTATGTCACTCCCACAATTAAGACGAATCTAATGACACCTCATTAGCTAAAATCCAACAAACCGTTTAGGCTACAGAGCATGCCAAAGAAATAGATATACATACATACAAAATACATACATACTCTCGAAAATAATTACCCTCCCAGGGCAGTCGGGTAAAAAATCTTCAATTATTAACATTATGGGTATCCAATTGAAGTCCTTGATGAGAACATTCCAAAACTATATAATTTATGCACAGAAATTTTACATAGGTATACATGCAACTTTTTTTTATTACCCGACTACGGCGAAGATAAAAGAAGGGTTATGATTTTGACCAGTATGTATGTAAATATGTATGTAAGTATGTTGATCTGTTCCCTCCTGTCTTCTAAACCACTCATCACAATTTGACAAATGAGGTATCGTTAGAAGCACCTTGATCGTCCGCTGGTTATAGGATATGTGGCGTCACATTAAATTAAAAATGTCCCCCTAGAGGACATAAAGTAAGGAACTAAAAAAGATGTTTAATCGTACCATGTTGGGTATCAAATGAAAAGGCTTAATGAGCACATTTCAAAAATATATATAAAACACCAAAAGTATTAAAAAAAAATTAAAGTAATGAAAACTAAAACCCAACTACGACTAAAAAGGTATAAATAAACAAGACAGTACAGACAGACGTAATCTGTTCGATTTATGCCCAAACACGTGTGACTCCGGATTTTTAATTTGTCTGTCTGTGCTGTCTTGTTCATACCTTTTTAGTCGTTGTTGGGTTTTAGTTTTTATTACTTTAATTTTTTTTTATCACATAATGAGTGGAACAATAAATATATTGGAGCCAAGGGACATTCTCTCAGATCAGTTAGGAAGCGTCGATGACGTAACGCAAGGTTACGAAGGTCGTTTAGTTTTAATAGTAACATGTTTTCTCACGAAACTGCATATCGTCTTCTCCTGCGTGTCACGTGTTCTATGAGATCCAGCGAAGTGAATTAGACTCACGAATGATGATGCATTAATAATTATTTTGAACCGTCTAGTCTTGGAGCGGCTGCGGGCGATAAGCACGCATTTTATTCTGAATTTGATGCAGCCGCGCGCTTTTTCTACAACATAATCTTAACTAATTTATACAGTGTGTCCGGACATGGACTAGCGTTATTCTAAATATTTAAATATAAACTGTTATTAAGTAAAATTGTAATTATTAAAAAAAAATGTTGTTTTTTTTTAAATTATTATTTCCTGTTTAGGGTTTCCGACAATTGCCTTGCAAAAAGCACAAAGCTTGCGCATTCGCTATGTTCAAACAATAAAAAATACAGTTGTTGATTTTAGGTTGTATTGTACGCCGGTTGAACGCGTCCCAAAGGGTCATGGCCATTCGGCTGGCCCGGGGATACCGCACGGTCTCCCGTGAGGCGGCGAGCCTCCTTGCCGGATTACCGCCATGGGATCTGGAGGCGAAGGTCCTCGCGCACATCTGGGAGTGGCGCGAGGAGGTGAAGCGCCGGGGTTTAACTCCGCTGCCGCGAGAAATCGCGGCACAGCGGCCAGAGCTCCGGCAAGATCTCATGGCGGCATGGAGAGTGCGATTGTCGCAACCCAGTGCTGGGCACGCCACAATAGCGGCGATAAGTCCCCTCTTTGAGGAGTGGCTAGAGAGGCGCCACGGAGTCCTCACCTTCCGCCTGACACAGGTCCTCACCGGACATGGCAGCTTCGGGAGGTACCTGTGTAGGATTAGGCGGGAGGAAACGCCCGGGTGTCACCACTGTGTGGATCGCCCGGAGGACACGGTGGAGCATACGGTTGAGGTGTGCCCTGCTTGGGCGGAGCACCGCCGTGTCCTCGCGGAGGCGATTGGCGGCAGTGACCTCTCGCGTCCGGCCCTGGTTCAGGCCATGGTACGGAGCGAGAGGGCATGGGAAGCCGTCACCTCCTTCTGCGAAGCAGTAATGCTCGCGAAGGAGGAGGCGGAACGCGTGAGGGAAAGGCAAAGTTTGCGCCCTCACGCCCCTAACCGCCGCCGTTGGAGACGCCCTGGGCGTCGGGAATCCCAGGCGGATTTCCGGCCACCATAGGCGCGGGCTTGCGGACGGCGAGCAACGGGCAGCTCGCCGTCCGATAAGGACCAGGCCCGGGTCGATGGCGCGTCGTGTTCCACGCGCGCCTCAAAGAGATGTCAGCAAAATTGACGGGGTCCAATAGGACCGATGCCTGCCAGGGTTGCGGGAAAGTCCGAAAGGGATACCGGGACCTTGGCAACAGGCAAATGAAGGAACACGGGTGGGTTTTAGTCAGTAAAAGTCTGACACGCCCTTCCGCTCCGCCCAGAGCGGGAGAAGTCATTGGATGATTTCCCACCCTCAAAAAAAAAAAAAAAAAGGTTGTATTGTAGCTTAGCTCAAAATCAGTCGACCTAGTAAAAAGAACTTAAAAAAGTTGTCGGAGGTGTTTTTTTAGTAATTAACAATTATTGGTTGAATTGCATAATTTATGGAATTGTGAACACATTGCTTTGTAATGCAGACGGTAGACAATATTATTGCCTTTCGAATAAGCCTATTTTTACCCGACTGCCCCAGAAGGAGGGTTATGTTTTTATCTCTCTAACTTAGCACCAGGAGACGGACATAGGATACTTTTTATCCCGTTCCCGGTAGGGTAGGGTAGGGTAGGGTAGGGTAGGGTAGGGTAGGGTAGGGTAGGGTAGGGTAGGGTAGGGTAGGGTAGGGTAGGGTAGGGTAGGGTAGGGTAGGTAGGGTAGGGTAGGTAGGGTAGGTAGGTAGGGTAGGTAGGGTAGGTAGGGTGGGTAGGTAGGTAGGGTAGGTAGGTAGGGTAGGGTAGGTAGGTAGGGTAGGTTAGGTAGGTAGGGTAGGTAGGTAGGGTAGGTAGGTAGGGTAGGTAGGTTAGGTAGGTAGGTAGGTAGGTAGGGCAGGTAGGTAGGTAGGGTAGGTGGGTAGGGTAGGCAGGTAGGGTAGGAAGGTAGGTAGGTGCGCCGTAGATAAGTACTTAGTGCTACCCGTGTGAAGCCGGGGCGGGCAGCTAGTATTTAAGTATTTAGAATATCGCTAGTCCATGTCCGGACACACTGTATAATATACACAACTAATACCTAATATAGAAATGCGAAAATGAGTTTGTTTGTTTCGCTTTCACGCTAAAGCGGCTGAACGGATTTGAATGACATTTGGGGCATGGATAGACCATGACCTGGAATAGGACATAGGATACTTTTATCCCGCTAGTACGTTCCCGCGGGATAATTTCTGAACTATACGCGGGCGAAGCCGCGGGCAAAAACTAGTTCATTACCATCACCACGACATTATGGTGCAATCAGAAGGCCAATTATCGTACTTAAAAAACGTACACATGCAAGTCGCAATTGCAATCTGTCTAACTTGTCAAAAATATTCAAACACAAACTCAAACTCAAAGCATTTATTTCAATTAAACCATTTACAGGCACTTTTTAATTGTCAAAGAGTCGGTCAGTTAGTCAAAAAGTTGAAGCTAGTTGCCCATTCCAATTCGTAGATCTCTATGGAGAAGAACGGGCAAGAAACTCCAAGGACACTCTTTTAAAAATGTATTTAGATATTACAAAATCCTGGGTACAGTATTCTTCGTGCTTCTATATGTGAGAACAATGTCAAACGAAAAATAATCAAAAATAATTCAAAATATAAGATTAAAAATAAGCCCTGGCAGATTAGAGATGACCAGTCTCAACTGACGGCGCCCGTTCACGAACATGACACGTGGATCAGCACCATCCAGCTCAACCATTTTGTAGGGAACCGAATGATCCAACACACGCGCCACCATCAGCGAGACATTTAAGTGAGTATGACATACTCTCATCTGCCAGGCTCTTTCAAGTCAACATACAATATGATACCATATGAAACGGCTCCATGGTACTCACATTTACAAAATTTAAAAAGATGTATTGATAAATTGCTTGTATTTTTGACAGATTACGAAAGAGACGCGAATGCGAACGTTCCTTCTTAAAAATTACGGGAATTGCCACTCAGATTGCTGTTGATTGACGTCGATTGATGACATCCACCGATCAGCACCCAAGTGAAACATGTTGAAGGATATTACTAATCCATTGCTTCATAATTATGTTCGAAAAAGGATATTGACCGATTTGGACCAAATGCTGCCCAGACATGGAGTGCTTCCAAATGGTTCCTTGCATCAATTCATACATAAAAAAATTAAAATAAATTAAATACGGTCCCAGCGTTTATAAGATAATGCCTGAGAGAGGTTAATGTTTTTCAGGTAGGTCCCTACCTAGTTTTATTTTTTATCTTTTTTTATTATTGGAAAAATGAGAGCGTCGTTGAGTTTGAACTCGTTAATTTTATCTTGACAAGTGCTATAGCCTCACATGGTGTCCAGGGTCTGATGATGGAGCTGGAGGGTGGTCACGGGCACTCCTCAAGTAAACCAGATAGCAACGTCGTATGTGGTTTCATTGGATAAGTATTGAAAAGTCCTACGAGTATTACACTAGGTGGTGTCCAGGGTCTGATGATGGAGCCGGAAGGTATCCATAGGAACTCCTTAACTAAAGAAGACAGCACCATCGTGTTTGGACTCGTTGAATGTATATTGATAAGTGCCTAGTATAGCCCAGGGTTGTATCCAGGGTCTGATGATGGAGCCCTGACTACCGGTAGGTTGGACCCTGTTACCGATTCCGGATATTTATATTTTTCAATGTTATTTTTTAATGTTCCAAAAAATAATGTGTTATTTAACATGATTAGAGTCATTATTTAATAGTATGCGCCATCGGTTGGTTGTTATTCATCAATAAAAAATACTCAACAAAAAATAGTTCGTCTCAAAACTCCTGGGATAGATTTTATTGAGCTTAGGTTTACAGACTGGTATATGTCCAAGGAACATAATGCACTATGTGTCCATTCTGGGCAGCACTTGGCCCAACTGCCGAATATGGATGGTCAGTAAAAATTATTTAATATGAAAATGATAATTATGCACACAAATGAAATATTAATGTGTTGTTTAACATAATTACAGTCATTATTTAATAAAAATGCACCATCGGTTAGTTGGTGTTCATCAAAAAGAAATTCTCAATAGAAAAGAGTTTTTCTCAAAACTCCCGGGATAGATTTTATTGAGCTTAGGTTTACAGACTGGTATATATCCAAGGAACATAATGCACTATGTGTCCATTCTGGGCAGCACTTGGCCCAACTGCCGAATATAGATGGTCAGTAAAAAATATTTAATATAAAAATGATATGCACACAAATGAAATAATAATGTGTTGTTTAACATAATTACAGTCTTTATTTAATAAAAATGCGCCATCGGTTGGTTGGTGTTCATCAACAAGAAATACTCAATAGAAAAGAGTTTTTCTCAAAACTCCCGGGATAGATTTGGTTGAGCTTTGGTTTACAAACTAGTATATGTCCAAGGAACATAATGCACTATGTGTCCATTCTGGGCAGCACTTGGTCCAACTCCCATATATGGATGGTCAATGTCCTTTGTCTGCTCAACAACAAATTTTTCGAACATAATTATGAAGCAATGGATTAGCAATATCCTTCAAAATGCTCAACAACGTAAATAACGCAATGAATTTTCTTGAACGGTCAAAATAGAACAGATTGTGATTGATCGTATGTTTCGCAATTAGGTGCAGTTTAAAGGACGATCCATTGTGGTGCATGGCAGTCGGATTATGGTCAGTCGACGATGTATTAGTAACGATCGCCCATCGCGCAGTGGCGTAGCGTGCCATATCGGCGCCCGCGCCCGGGGCGGGAGACCCATTTTGCCGCCCCCATTCAATACTTAATTAAAATTAAATTTCGAGGCATCAGTTCACAGGCAATGAGGTATCTTTTATTGAAGGTAAAATAGGATCAGCGGTTTCACAAATGGATTCTACGGGCCTTACGAGCAGCGAAGTCAGACATAACTTTATCAAAATCAATATTTGCAGCCAATTCTTGTTCAATCGACAATATAGCCAAGTTTGATAGTCTAGTAGAGCTCATATTTGATCTGAGAATTTTTTTGATTAGCTTCAACTTCGAAAAACTTCTCTCACAACTAGCGACACTAATTGCCAAAGTTATTGTCACGCGAGTCGCGAAACTAAAATGGAACGTTCCGAAACTCTCGCGAAACTGATAGGGAGCGTTCCGCAACATATGATATGCGAGACTGCTGGCGGCGCTGGCGGTTACCTACTTTACCTACTGTACATACTGTACATACCTATATATACGTGGTCAAAAGTCTGCCCGTTCGCAGCACCACCGCCATCGCCAGCGGTCTCGCACTCATGTTTCGGAACGCTCCCTTTCAGTTTCGCGAGAGTTTTGAAACGTTCCGTTTTAGTTTCGCGAGTCGCGCGACAATAACGAAATGCACCCTTACGTCCTTACTTCTTAGTCACCGTTTACGAATTCACGGAAATCAGCCGAGAGCGTCAACGACGAATCACAGGCAGGGTGGCAAATTTCTAATTTACGTCATTGTTGTTTGTTGACTTGTCAAACGTTCTGTCATGAAACATATGATCTCTACTCTACCCGCTTCACCGGCGACATTTTGCCGCCCCCGGCCTGCGCCCCGGGTTGCCGCCCGGGGCGGGCCGCCCCACCGCTCCACCCACGCTACGCCATGCCATCGCGGTCGATGATCGGTAGTTATGAAACATCGTTTTTTAGGGTCCGCACCCAAAGGGTAAAACGGGACCCTATTACTAAGGCTCCGCTGTCTGTCTGTGTGTTTTAATTTACAATATCGACTGGTCGACGTCGATCGACCGCAGTCTGGTTACACCTTTATTAACGCCAGCATTATGATGTTAACTGTTGAACGAACTGCATAAACATGTGCTCCACGCCTTCCAGCTGGCAGGCATGTCGTGTACTGGTGTGTATGTGAGAGTCTTGTTGCAGAGGACGAGAGCGGGCCGATCTCGCCGCTACACGACATCCCGCTGTGGGCGGACAAGGCGCGGCGGCTGGTCAACATGGTGGTGGAGGTGCCGCGCTGGAGCAACGCCAAGATGGAGATCAGCCTCGGCGAACCGCTCAACCCCATCAAGCAGGACGTGAAAAAGGGCGCGTTGCGTTTCGTGAGCAACGTGTTCCCACATCGCGGCTACATCTGGAACTACGGCGCGCTGCCGCAGACTTGGGAGAACCCGCACCACGTGGACCCGGGGACGCAGGCGCGTGGCGACAACGACCCCATCGACGTCATCGAGATCGGCGAGCGCGTGGCGGCGCGCGGGGACGTGTACGCCGTCAAGATCCTCGGCACGCTGGCGCTCATCGACGAAGGCGAGACGGACTGGAAACTGCTGGCCATCGACTCTCGCGACCCCGCCGCGGACAAGCTGAACGACGTCGCCGATGTGGAGGCGCACTTCCCGGGCCTGCTGCGCGCCACGGTGGAGTGGTTCCGCCTCTACAAGGTGCCCGACGGCAAGCCCGTCAATCGCTTCGCCTTCGACGGCGAGTGCAAGAACGCGGAATTCGCCTACAAGGTCATCGACGAGGTGAGCCACTGTCTGTCTTCATAGCGTGCGATTCGGTGCGATACGCCTCGAAGTCGAGCCTCCGATCGACTGACATTTTATGGCGATTCGTGTGTGATAGTATTACGTTTGCAGGTGCACAAATTCTGGCGCTCGCTGGTGGCGGGTGAGGTGGCGGACGCGACAGACATCAACAAGTAAGTCCGAGTCGGTCGTTACTTAACTATTATCCATGATCCGTGCGCGTAGTAACCGTGTGGCCCGCACTCCCGCAGGATGAACGTGAGCGTGGAGGGCGCGCCGACGCGCGTGGAGCGCTCGGAGGCGGGCGCCGTGCTCAGCAAGGCGCCGCCGCGCGGCCTGCCGCAGCCCATCCCGCTCAGCGGTCAGTATGGAGCACCCTACCAACTTAACCTACTATCACAAGTTTAAAATGTTACAACTTAAGGGCCTACCCTACCTCAAATTGCTTAGCATGATCCTCCGTTATGCCGAAAATACTGCAGCATCAATTTTGTAATAAATTGTATATATTAAAGTTGAGGAATTATAATGCTCTAGGTGCTATATTTGACGAAAACACGATTACATAAAATATTCTCGATATCATAAAAAACCAAAGTCACGTCTAAACCGAACTCCGCTGGTATTAAAAAAAATACTTCAATTTAGATTCTGAAACTTTGCATAATAACTGAACTAACTATAAAGCAGGTCTTATGTTTTTTTTTTTAGTTACCCTTATTTTCACCGTAAAACGCAATTACCTAAACTATTCCAGGCTTGAGAGATGCCAATACCCCACTCCGTCTGGCTCTCACTCATGCCGCTAGTAAGGTGCGAGCGAGATAAAGTAAGAGGTTGGGTAGGCCCTTAACTTTAAATAACCCCACAAATCCGGTACGATTGCATGCACCCGTAAGCCCTAAAGCTTCTGCATTATGTTTTGCGTGCGTTACATTGCGCGCTGCCGTAATCAGAGATTTCTCACAACAAAAATAAAATTCTTATCCTGTAGAAAAAAATGGCCCAATGTTACTAATATGATATGAGAGCCGACGATCAAATTTTTTTTACTACCAATGCCGTATAAAACTGTAGATTGAATTATTCTAAATCCAAAAGTACTAATAAAATCGCGTCACTTCTGACCTGACCGCATTTTTAAATATGTCAAAAAAAAACTGAACTGTTTATATCAATCTGTCTGGTTTTCTGAATGTAGTTGAACGATAGATTTTAGATACCGAAAACATAGTTTTCAGAAACCAGTAGCGTCACACGGAGGCCATTTGAGAAAGTTAAAATTAAAAAACCGGCCAATTGCGTATCGAACCACGCACAATAAAGCGTTTCGTAGTTGGGATGAATTTATCCCTAGAACAAACTTAACATTGCAAATGTAAGTTGGTCGGTTATTACTCGGTAACTTGCAGAGCCTACAAAGCTGTGATAGATTTCCTGCTGCCGTGAATTTTTCTCATATCCAAAACCAATCATTTAGCTGGCATAGGGGTGACACATGATTCTAACAAAAATTAGCACTTTATAGCTTAATATTTCCAAACGGATCCCTGAATCTAAAAATGTTTTTTTTACAGACTCCCAATTTTTTTTTAATGACCTTTCCAATTTTTTGAGGGTGGGAAATCATCCAATGACTTCTCCCGCTCTGGGCGGAGCGGAAGGGCGTGTCAGACTTTTACTGACTAAAACCCACCCGTGTTCCTTCATTTGCCTGTTGCCAAGGTCCCGGTATCCCTTTCGGACTTTCCCGCAACCCTGGCAGGCATCGGTCCTATTGGACCCCGTCAATTTTGCTGACAACTCTTTGAGGCGCGCGTGGAACACGACGCGCCATCGACCCGGGCCTGGTCCTTATCGGACGGCGAGCTGCCCGTTGCTCGCCGTCCGCAAGCCCGCGCCTATGGTGGCCGGGAATCCGCCTGGGATTCCCGACGCCCAGGGCGTCTCCAACGGCGGCGGTTAGGGGCGTGAGGGCGCAAACTTTGCCTTTCCCTCACGCGTTCCGCCTCCTCCTTCGCGAGCATTACTGCTTCGCAGAAGGAGGTGACGGCTTCCCATGCCCTCTCGCTCCGTACCATGGCCTGAACCAGGGCCGGACGCGAGAGGTCATTGCCGCCAATCGCCTCCGCGAGGACACGGCGGTGCTCCGCCCAAGCAGGGCATACCTCAACCGTATGCTCCACCGTGTCCTCCGGGCGATCCGCACAGTGGTGACACCCGGGCGTTTCCTCCCGCCTAATCCTACACAGGTACCTCCCGAAGCTGCCATGTCCGGTGAGGACCTGTGTCAGGCGGAAGGTGAGGACGCCGTGGCGCCTCTCTAGCCACTCCTCAAAGAGGGGACTTATCGCCGCTATTGTGGCGTGCCCAGCACTGGGTTGCGACAATCGCACTCTCCATGCCGCCATGAGAAGGAGAGGTACCCTAAAAAAAAAATATTTAAATGCATGTGCTCGAAAAGAGCGATTTTAAGATAGCCAAATCGTGCGGAAAGTGCCACTATTTCGCACTAGTGCTTTTTAATTCTCCGTTTTTTTTTAATTGAAATGAATCGTAATTGTTTATTCTATAAATACGATATTGGAATCACTTTTACACGTCACATTATAAAATAGTAAAAATAAGCTAGATGAGTTCGGCGTTTCCTATCTGACTACTCTGAGAAGAAAGGCAGATACAAACTTAGAGGTCGCAGACTCGCAGTCTCTTTTAAAGTCCAGACTTAATCTTGGTGAGGCCATATGAGGACCATGTAGATTAGCGTCTGAAATGATCTTTTGAGGAACCACACAGATTTGAGTGGACCAGTCCAGTCAGTGCAAGCATTTGTCAGTAATAGGGGAGCTCAACTCAGAACTTAAGGAGCTCAACGACTCGACGAACAATACCAAAGAAAGGGCATTTGGGTAGGCCGCATAAAGTACTCAAATTGCTAGACCATCTTTAACCTTTTCACCGCCCACGTATACAGAACGCTATGCCTCGACAGCGCCAAACTATAAATGTATAACGAAATCCCAACAAAAACATAAATGTGAAAATGGGAGCTAAGTTCAATATTAGGATTGGGTGGTTGATGACTTCGCCGTCAAAAGAATTGAGATCTAAATGGGTGCCAAGTTCTGTAGATAATCCTGAAATTGATTTGTAAGAACAAACAACATTCTTAAATAATTTTAAAACAAAATTTCTTCTTTTTTCTACTATAACTGTGTTTGCTCTATAAAAATATAACTCCTTTAATCTAAACAGTCGAAATATTTACACAAAGCACGATAAATTGTAGCTCAAGATTTGACTTTGCTAGTTTTAACATACAGGTTATCTTATATTTGGCTAATCAACTTATGGTCCCATGCCGGTGTGGCTCCGGCATCATGAACAGGAAGCCTAAATGTCACCTCAAGATACGGACTATGACAATATTTCCAAATTTCCATCCCTTAAATGCCCGCGACCCCGCGCGCGTTGCCCTCCCCGCGCTCCTCGCCCCGTGTAACTCTAAGAAAAGAGTGTTTTCCAAAAATCTGCTTGCGTTCATATTAAATTATTAGGTATGCTGATGCATCCTTTCCTTTTTTGTAGTAATTATATACATTTTAAAAGTGTATATTAAACGTTTATAGACAACGGATCGAATCTGGGCTCTTATAAAAATCATAGACTTTTACTATTTTTAAATATAAGTAAGTAACAAGATTGTGTAAGAATTAATAGTAAGAATGTAGGTACCTATTAATTTAGATACGCGGCAGCGTGTCAAGCCAAAGTTCAAAAAAAGACAGCAGCCGTGTGCTACATTACACGAACCATTTGGAGCCACTTTTGATCCCTCAATATCTCAAAATCTATTTAACTTATACACATCAAATTTGGTATATTTATTATAACCCCTTAGATTAACTAAACCCCCAAATTTCATAAATACAGCTCAAACGGTTGTTGAGATATTAACGTCTAAAAATCGGCATTTTTATCACAGACTGATTTACCTATAGATCAAAAACCTAACCAACTTCCAGATGACCTAGAAAGTTGAAATTTGGTATCCAGGCTGGTACTTGTGTGTATCCAAAGGAAAAAAATCAGGAAACAGAGTTTTTTACGATTTGAAATATTTTCCGAATAATCGACTTTTATTCATACCTAGCGCCTTACGAAATTATCATAGCAAAAACTTTTTCTTTCGCAGGAGAATTGGTTCCATGATGAAAGGTCGCTTTCATCGTTTTGTATACCAGATTATTTAAAAAACTTAGACAACTAATAATTAATAATAATTGTTAATCATTGGCTGTTTAAGTTTTCCGCGAGGCGGGCAGCAGGAGTGCGGCGCGCCCGGGGTCACTAGGATTTAAGGGTTTGGAAATATAGTCATAGTCCGTGTCTTGAGGTGAATTTACATAGACGTTCTGTTATATTTAGCTAATCAACTTATTTTCTTTATGTTTGATAACTTCTATGTCTATAGTTTTAATATTGGCTTGCTGATAAAAACTAGCCAGGTAAGATTTTCAGCTTCAATTCATCCTAATTGCTTTGTGTAAATAATTCGGCTATTCAATGATGTTATATTTTTAAATAGCAAACATTGTTATAGCAGAAAAAACAAGAAAGTTTAAAAGGATATTAACCAAGCGACAAAGGAACCTCGTATCGGTATGAAACATGCAGTGACTCAAAGATTTATGGTTTAAATTAAAGCATGATTATAGGGCTTTCAAATGTAATTTACCATTTTATCATAATTATCCGCATTACACGGTAATTAGATCTCAAAATCTTGGTTCAGAATCGAATCTCTTAGTGACTTTTTGTCACAATGTATGGTGGTAAATTCAAATTATATAAAGACTTACAGGTAGGTAAGTAAACACTCAAGAAATCACATGTAACAGAACATCGAACATTGAGATTAAACGTAACTTGCGAAATGTGGGTGTAGGTGCTGCTACACACAGAACAGATAAAAGAAGTTACACACCTCTAACTAACCCTTTGGGGAATAATTCAGGAGCGATATTATGTTACTTCGTATTGATAAATCAATTTTTCAATCATATTCTTCATAGTTATATTACGGTGAGAAAATGTGGCGTCCGTACCAACGCGGTGTCAATATCAACGTTAATAAACATGTAGGAAGAATAGATATGAAGTTATTAAACATAATATTAAGATCATAATCATTATTATGTAGCTGCCACCCGCTATATTGCCGTTACACTATACTTCTAATATGACTTACCGATGATGTAGAAATCCAAGAAGCCAGAGTATTGTAGGTATTTTCACTAGCTTCTCTCAACTATTGCCAACGTAACAACCGCAGTAGAACCGAACAATTAATACACGGACGAAATGAGTCCTCCATAGTGAACCACTTACTGTTTTACTTATGATTGCTCAAGAAAAAGAAATTATTCAAAAAACCAAATTATTCAAAAAGAAAAAAAAACACAATCCGTGGAAAGAATACAAGAAGTCACAGTAGCAACTCACGCATTTAAAAATTGGCGCCAAGAATTGGCGCATGTACAGTCGCTTAAAAAACGAAATGGATGTTTTCTCTACCATATATTGGTTTCTGACCGCGGATTCACTCGCACCCATTTTATTTTAATTGGTATAAGTACTTATTTACAGTTATGTAAATATATAGGTACTAATCCAAACCAGAACTTATCTTTATGCAAAATGTCTACGTTAGTTATTTCTTTAAGTGGTTATTTAAACGAAGATGGGTTTACTGTAATTAGGTACTTATTTATCGAACCAACCAAAAAGTTAAAGTGAATCAGAATATAGGTACATTTTTATTTGCCGTAAGAGCTTTGCCCAATTACAGTCTAAACTTAAAAAATAATCTATGTGGCATAAAAACATATAAACATAATGTTATTAAAATAAATCCAAATCGCAAAATAATTATGACCTTGTAGTAAGTATACATTAAAACAAAACATATAAATGAAAATCATTCCATTAAATATACAATAATAATAAACAAATAATAAAAGTAAATACCGTTCGAGACTGTACTTAAAACAAAACAAATGGGACGTGCACATATGCTAGAAAGAGAACGCCCGCCGTTCAGTCGTCCGCATATTCTGCTCGGGATGCGCGCGCATTGAATCCTATGGCGCGTGTTTGTTCTGTTTTCAAAGAGTTTATAATGTTGATTAGAACAGGCAAAGGTCTCGAAAACATTCTGCCTTTCGTATTAAAGTTTTGCTTTTAAATAAACATTCTTGGACCCTGCTTCCGGACCCTGGTGGACCTCTATTTTTTTATATTTTAATGTTTTTATAATAATATTTTTAAATGTAAATACTTAGATAAGAAAGAAAATAAACAAACGTAATCAAAATAATTAATAAAAAGCCTTCCCTCCGTGACTCGGAAAGCACGTTAAATCATAATTAGTTACTAATTATTCAACTATAATTTCAATAATTGGATGTGTACTTTTATTGTTTTGTGTAAGTCAAGAAGGTTAGATTGCTTACATACTCTTTGAATGCCAATGACATATGACATTACTTGCGTGAAAAAAACGATGTATGGATAAAATGGGAAATCGAAATAAAAACTATTAGTTTTATGATATTTTTTATGCGGAGAATTTAAAGATTCGCATTACTAGTTAAAATCATTATATATTAAAACATGAATTATCAACATTAGAAACCTATGTCACAGCCGAAAAAATAGCGATACGGCATGTGGTCATTCTCTTTTCATGTGTATAAGTTAAATAGATTTTGAGATATTGAGGGGTCAAAAGTGGCTCCAAATGGTTCATGTAATATAACACACGGCTGCTGTCTTTTTTTGTACTTGGCTTGACACGCTACCGCATGTCTAGATATATAGTAAACAGTAGGGATTAGGGTATGTAGTAGCTGTATGCAGTAGTGGTATGGTAGGGAGGAGCTCCTGGCTAAGTAATAACAGCCGCACCGGGTCGATCCATCAGGTTAAGCTACGCCTGCCGGGGTTGGTCAGTGGATGGGTGACTATCTTTACATAACGAGACTCGTCCGGGCCTCGGAAAGCACGTTAAGCCGTTGGTCCCGGTTGTCTTTCGTGGATCTTTGACAGTCGTTACGGTTCGTCAGAAGCCCGAAAGTCTGACAACCAGTCTTACCAAGGGTATCGTATTTCCCAGTTACTGGGTTGTGGAGGTCAGATAGTCAGTCGCTCCATGTAAAATACTGGTATTCAGCTGCATCCGGATAGACTGGAAGCCGACCCCAACATAGTTGGGAAAAGGCTAGGCAGATAGATTGAGTGATGAGGGTATGTTCCTATCGATAAATGACATTTATACGCCCTACGTCAGGCTTTATTTTATAAATTTCCATATTTGTTTTATTTCACATTATCGTGAGTAAGAAAAACCAGTATAAATTATAAAAATTTAAGAGAAAAATACATAACTCAATTAGAGCTATGAGAAATGTGGTACATCGCTAACTGTTTCATTACGCCATCTGTTGACTTCATTTCAAGTCTTTGGCGCTCAGAGCACGTTATATTCAATTCTGATTCTGATTCTCTGATCTTTCTTTCTTTGATTTTCGTCTATCCCGTGTTTGTTTACTTTTTGATGAATAACGTTATTATTATTTTTACGTCTCTTGCCAATTCTCGGGTCCCTGGGGTCCCGGACCTTTGAAAGGCGTACGAGGGGCCGAAGCTAAATCGCAAAGGTACCGGCCTCTGCAATTTGGCTTCGGCCCCTCGTACGACTTGGCAGGATATGAAAACAAAGATATTGGATTATGGGTTTGAGTGGCTAAAGTAAACTGGTCCAGAACGAGTGAAAGCCTATGATTATTATTTAGTTGGACTTACATCAGAATCATCGTTTCTGTGTCAATATCCTCCACTTCCGACTCCGATTCCACACCTTGCACAATTTTTAGTAACTCATCAGACCAATTGTTTATTCATATTATCTTATCACAAGCAAAGCAGGAAAGAACGATGCGTGCGCGCTTTCACGTTTATCTTCTGCACTATGCTAAAGTGACCTTGATACTCGTACGCTTATGACGTCACAGAACGACTTCTATAGTAGTTCGTGGCGCTCGAAGCAGTTACAACCAACTTTTTTGTAGAGATGGGAATATAATTATCGACAAGGATTGGTAAACAATAACTAGAACTATTTAATTCCGGATCGGCACCCATCTGTTGATCGAAATTGGTAAATTTTCCCTTTGTTATAAAGTAGTTTATAAGTACATATTTTACCGACCTCAAATTGATTTCGATAGTAGTATTTATATAAATTTCCACGGGCGAAATCAAAAGTGATAACTTTCGCGCCCCATCACTGGCCGACTTTGTATAAAGTCCTTGGCATTCGGGGGACATTAAAAATGTTACGAGTTTTTGTTTTTGCCGATTTTAAGACAATTAAGGCCTTCTTTTGTGAGGAAAACTAAAAAACAGGGCATTAGACAATGCTATATTAAATAATAACAGGAAACAAAGCTTTTAGGAAATAAACTAAATTTATTTTTATAAGATAGATAAAATGAAGAGCTTCTAATGAAGTCGTGGCGCTGGTGGCACAAAAATCCGGAACTCCTATTGAAGTGCGTGGCGGTGAAAAGGTTAAAACTAGGTAACGAAAAAAATAAATAAAAATAAAACAAAAATAAAAATCCACATAGTCCTCACATTCACAAATGTTTACTCCGTCGTCAGCCCGACGTTGTTTTTGTTTAAAATCGTACGTAAGAGACGGGTGTCGACCCCCGACAGGAACGAAGTTCCTTGACCTTAGCAATAATAGTATATTATGCAATCCTTACTATCCTTACTTCCTTACTCCTTACTAATATTATAAATGCTAAAGTAACTCTGTCTGTCTGTCTGTCGCGCTTTCACGCTAAAACTGCTAAACAGATTTAAATGAAATTTGGTACACAGACAGTTTAGAGCCTAAGAAAGGACATAGGCTACTTTTTACGACATACCACGCGGGCGGAAGCTAGTTAGTGAATAAAGGACGGATTTAAAGCGAGGGCCATAGATGAATCACGAGCAAGTGAAGGACTCTGAATGAATGAATGAAATGCACCGACCCCAGCTTGGCTTAACCAGACACGATAAATCGAATGAACCCCAGGATTTGCACTAGCCCCTGGAGCCTCATGGTTCATGGGGTTACAGAAGCTATTGCATATCAGAGAGTAGACCGGGGGGCGCGGGTAATGGTAGGAAATAGACTGTGCCCGTCGAGAAATGGAAGGATTTGCGAGCCTACCGGATATGCATCCTTGAGTAAGCAATGGACTAGTGGAGAGACGGATAATATTTATCTAAGGATGGGCATCTTTTTACGACGTCGCCGCCAGTTGGCTCCGTTCATCTTCACCGTTGAATCCATTGGCAGTGATATGTTTCGTTCTCGGCTCTTTTCTATCTCCCTGCTGTGCTGTGTTACACTTTGCTGTTTTCTGAGTCTTTGTCCAAGGACTCGCTGCTGTCCGTTTCAGGTTTCTTGTATGCTGGCTGCTTTCGTGATCTTGTATCATTCTTCAGCCGTGTCCATCCAGAAGTTGATTTCCTTGTTCAAGCACGCCATATCCTGTTTCAAGTTGTCGTTCTAATCAACATTATAAACTCTTTGGAAAACAGAACAAACGCGCGCCATAGGATTCTATGCATGCGCATCCGGAGCAGAATATGCGGACGACTGAACGGCGTGCATTACCTTTCTAGCATATGTGCACGTCCCATTCGTTTTTTTTTAGTACAGTCTCGTAAAAGTAAATACCGTTATTTACTTTTATTATCTGTTATTATTATCGTTTATTTCATAAATTCACTTATAAATTACATTTTTAAATATTAGAATATAAAAATATATAAACATTTAAAAATATAAAAAATAGAAGTCCACCGGTGTCGGGAGCAGGGTCCAAGCTACCGGTGGTTAGGGCTGCAGAGACAGGAACCTCCTCACAATGCGAGCCGTGTCAAGGAGTACTGCTTTCTGAATCAGGCCCTTGATCCAACCGCCTAACGAGAGCCTCGAGAGATGTTGGTCGAGGCTTTTGGCCATCAGGCCATTGGCCGTTACGACAATCGGCACAATGATAGCCGAGTTCATATTCCACATGTCGACAACCTCGTGTGCTAAGTCGAGATATTTTATATATTATATTATTATTATTGTATAATTAATGGAATGATTTCATTTATATGTTTTGTTTTAATGTATAATTACTACTAGGTCATTATTATTTTGCGATTTGGATTTATTTTAATAAAATTATGTTTATATGTTTGTATGTCACATAGATTATTTTTTAAGTGAAGACTGAAATTGTGCCAACACTTACGGCAAATAAAAATGTATCTATATTCTGATTCACTTTAACTTTGGTTGGTTCGATAATTAAGTACCTAATTACTGTAAACCCATCTTCGTTTAATAACCGCTTAAAGAAATAACTAACGTGGACATTTTGCATAAAGATAAGTTTAGTACCTATATATTTACATAACTGTAAGCAAGTACCAATACCAATTAAAATAAAATGGGTGCGAGTGAATCCGCGGGCTGAAACCAATATGTGGTAAAAAACCTCCATTTCGTTTTTTAAGCGACTGTACATGCGCCAATTCTTGGCGCCAATTTTTGAATGCGTGAGTTGCTACTGTGACTTCTTGTACTCTTTCCACAGATTGTGTTTTTGTTTTTTTGTGAATATTTTAGTTTTTTGAATAATTTCTTTTTCTTGAGCAATAATAAAATTGTATGTAATTGCGTCACATTAATAAGTTGTTCACTATGGAGGACTCAGTTCGTCCGTGTATTAATTGTTTGGTTCTACTGCGGTATTTACGTTGGCAGGAGTTGAGAGAAGCTAGAGAAAATACCTACAATAATTGGATTTCTACAACATCGGTAAGTCATATTAGAAGTAGTGGAACACTAGGTGAAACGGCAATAAAGCGGGTGGCAGCTACATAATAATTATTATGATCATAATATTATGTTTAATAACTTCATAATTATCTATTCTTCCTACATGTTTATTAACGTTGATATTGACACCGCGTTGGTACGGACGCCACATTTTCTCACCGTAATATATATAACTATAAATCACTTGGAATATGATTGAAAAATAAAAAGTGGATTTAATACAAAGTAACATAATATCGCTCCCGAATTATTCCCCAAAGGGTTAGCTAGAGGTGTGTAACCTCTTTTATCTGTTCTGTGTGTAGCACTTACACCCACATTTCGCCAGTTACGTTAAATCTCAATGTTCCATTTTATTTTATTTTATTTGATTAATTTTAGGAAAACTTACAGCTAATACATTTTAATGTCCAGTACAATGTGTAATCTATGGCCAATTACAAGTTTCCACCTACAATTAAAGTGAGTAACATTAACAAATACGCGAAAACAGCGACGTAAGAGATACGCAAATTAATTATCTCACGCTCGAAAATGACAATAATAAAGAGAAGAAAAAGATATATATAAAACGAAAATGGCTATACATCAAAGAAACAATTGTTCAAACTTTTCTTCACTTCCTTAACGCTACTAGTAAATAAATCTAAATCTAACTCGACATCCTGACACACCACATTAAAAGTACGACAAGCTCTTATCACGTACGAGTTCTGTCTGTAGATAGCTCTGACTTGAGGCACATGGAGAAGACGTGGTCTCCGAAGAAATGCATATGGTACCCGAAGCCCAATCTTGCCCACCAACTCAGGGACGTCAGTAGATCCATTCATAACGCTAAATAAGAAAGCAAGATCTGCAATTTTCCTTCGCTCGTGTAAAGGCAGAATATGATTTTTTTTACATCGACTTATATAATTCGAGAGATAGGTATTCGAGCGATATTGAGTGAACCTCAAAAATCGCCTTTGTATACCTTCAAGCCGATTAATGTACACATTATAATTAGGATTCCAAACCTGAGAGGCATATTCAAGGTGGCTACGGACAAATGCACAATAAAGTATTTTCATTGTTTTAACATTCTTAAAATCTGAAGAGACCTTAAAAATGAAACCCAAGGCTTTAGAAGCCTGGTTGACTATGTTATTAATGTGTGCATCAAACAGAAGCCAAAAGTAACTCCAAGATCCCTGATGACACTCACTCTGGCTATCAGGGCATTCGAAAGCCTATAATCGAATTTAACAGGGTTTGGCTTACGCGTAAATGTACATACATAGCATTTGGATACATTTAAATCCAACCTATTTCTAGCCCAGTATTCATGGAACCTGTCCAGATCATCCTGTAATAGGCGTGCGTCCTCAACAGTTGACACTTGTCCCAAAATCTTCATATCATCCGCATACAATAAGACTTTAGCGTTAATGAAACAAGAGGCGAGGTCATTTATAAAAATATTAAATAAGAGAGGTCCCAACAAGGATTCTTGGGGAACTCCCGACGGAATGCACATCGCTCTCGACGTATACCCGTTGAGAACCACCGTCTGGCACCTATTCTCCACGTATGATGAGAACCATCTGAACAAATTACCCCTCACACCAACCAACAAGAGTTTACGCATAAAAAGAGCATGATCAATTCGATCAAAACACTTGCTGTAGTCAGTGTATATAACGTCGACCTGAGACCGTCTGGACATGTGCTCTGTAAGGTAGTCACTACAGACCACGAGATTGGATGTCGTCGAGCGACCTTTTAGAAACCCATGTTGATGTTCACAGAAACTTAATTTAGGTGAAGTGGAAAGCTGTCTGTGCACAATTTTCTCCATAATTTTGGCGAACACATATAATTTGGAAATTGGTCTATAGTTGCCTATATTGGCCTTAGCTCCTTTTTTATGAATCGGCGTTATATACGCTGACTTCCAGATGCCAGGCACTACCCCTAATTCAAATGACCGTTTAAATAATAATGATAATGGAAGGGATAGGCACCTAGCACATTTAGATATAAAAATTGGCGAAATGTTATCCGGGCCCGCTGTTTTGTTTAGGTCCACTTGTTTAAGCAACCGAAACACTTCCTCCTCCCGTACATCAATAGAGCTTATGTCTGATACGCAACCAGCAGTCAGACTACCAGGTTCATCCATTACCACAATGTGCAGATCGTGATCACTCCGTTCTTGGAAATTAGAAAAGAAATAATTTCCGAACATATCACAAATTTCCTCCCCAATGCTGGAGACCAAAGTTAAAGACAGATGGGTAACAGTTTGTTTGTTGTTTAGACTTTACATAACACCAGAAAGCCCTTGGATTTTTAGAAATGGCTGATTCGATATCTGCAATATAAGTATCGAACATCTTCTCAAGATCTTTAGCCCGCTGACGTAAAGTTACAAAAGAATGATGATCAGGTAGATTTCCATACTTTTTAAACCTTGAGTGAAATTTCGCCTTTTCCTTAACTATTTTAATAAGAGGGCTTTTATACCAAGGAGGATACTTGCCCCGAGGTGCAATAATTTTAGTTGGAATATACTTATTATGAAGCAAGTTAATAGTTTCATAAAAGAAATTGATAGCTTCTTCAAGAGTCCTGCAGTTTAGCTCAAAAGACCAGTTTCTAGCCACCATTTCTTCAATTATGGCGTCATAATTCGCAAGAGCATACAAAAACTTGACTCTTGGCCGAGAATGCAGGTGATGCAGGTGAACGATGTCAGCAGTGATACAAAGTGCCTTATGGTGTAAGTCTTCCTCAACTAAAGGATCCAGGCAGCAAGTGACAGTAACTTCATTATTAGATAATACTAGGTCAAGAATCCTATCAGTCCCATTACGATGAGAATTGTACTGTAACAAATTGCAAGCAGTAAGAGTATCACAAACGGAGGTCTGTATAAGTCCATGCAAATTACTGGGGCATAGATAATCACCATCATCCGCCGCGTGCCAATCAATATTCGGCTGATTAAGATCACCAAGAATCAAGAACATATCTGCTGGATTTTTAAGAACAATTCCAGCTAAATTATTAGCGAAGTTGTATAGTTGTACCATCAAAGAGTTGCCAGACTGCTGATTACATATATAAACCACACAAATATGCATTTTAAAGGTTACCTTAGGTTTCGACTGCTGTAAAGTTAAAGTGACCCACAGATCCTCTGCGGACGAGCACCATTCGTTGCGGACGTCAGCAACAAGTTCCCGACGTATGGCTATTAAGACCCCTCCTCCCATAGTTTGGTTAGTGAGAGAGTAATTTCGATCACGTCTCCATACAAAATATCTGTCATCAAATAATTCACTATCAGATATACCATCTATAAGCCACGTCTCTGTAAGACAAACGACATCAAACGAATTGACACAAACATTCCTATAGAAAATGGATGTTTTTGTCCGTAGCCCACGAACGTTTTGGTAAAACAAGCTAATAGGTGCCATTACAAGTCAAATGTAACACTAGAATAATAATAATGAAAATATAAGGCATGTTCATAATATGTGAATTGTATATCTCTGAATTTGAATTTAATGTTTGTACTGTTTGTAATGTTATTTGAATGCTTATTTTATTTTAATCTTTATAATTCTATGTTAATTAATGTAATTGGACCTGTGCCGTTTTAATTAACTATAAATAAATAAATAAATAAATAAATGTCCCAAGTAAAAACTATAGTAAATAAAAGTCTGCGTAAAGACGTGTGGTTGGTGTAGGCAAAACAAGGCGGTAGTTGTATTAAATAAAACCGTTATGATCAAACATGCGTAACAATTTGTGTTCAAGGTCAAGAAATAGTTGACTTTGTAAGTGTAGTAAACATAAAAAAAACATTATTCAAGTGCAAGCAGATACAGCTCTCATTAGCACATACGTAAAGTTTAAAATAGCAAAAACCAATGCAACGAGACATATGAATAGGCGACACCAAGCGATAGGAGAACAAAAGGCAGGCGAGAATGGAATGCGTGCAAAAAAAGATTATTAGTGTTTCTCAATATTATACATAACGACTCATCGATCAACAATAGTGTGTCAACAGATCGACTAGCGATATTGGCTAAAAAAACTTTTTCAAGTCTTGTTCAATCCGGATGTGATGTTTCGGTGACGGATAATTTTTACGAATAAAGATTTTGCAGCCTGTTACTCAAACTCAAACTCAAAGCATTTATTTCAATTAAACCATTTACAGGCACTTTTGAATTGTCAAAGAGTCGGTCAGTTAGTCAAAAAGTTGGAAGTTAGTTGCCCATTCAAATTCGTAGATCTCTATGGAGAAGAACGGGCAAGAAACTCCAAGGACACTCTTTTAAAAATGTATAATATAGATATTACAAAATCCTGGGTACAGTATTCTTCGTGCTTCTATATGTGAGAACAATGTCAAACGAAAAATAATTCAAAATATAAGATTAAAAATAAGCCCTGGCAGATAAGAGATGACCAGTCTCAACTGACGGCGCCCGTTCACGAACATGACACGTGGATCAGCACCATCCAGCTCAACCATTTTGTAGGGAACCGAATGATCCAACACACGCGACACCATCAGCGAGACATTTAAGTGAGTATGACATACTCTCATCTGCCAGGCTCTTTTAAGTCCACATACAACGTGAAACCATATGAAACGGCCCCATGGTACTCACATTTACAAAATTGAAAAAGTGCTTCTAAATTATACAAAACTATAGTTCGCAATGTACTTGAGAGATTAATATAATAGAATTTAAATAAAAAATAAGCATTAAGTTCCTAAAGTCAGAAAAAATAAAAAAAAGGGGAAGCCACTCTTCCAAATATAATAAATTTAACTATTGAGCCCAAGTGCCTGTGGAGCAGGACCAGCATTTTTATCTACGATATAATCATCCAACTTATAATATGCTTGTCTACATAGTGTAGCTAAGTGACGAGTCTGATACCCTGTAGGTATATCACTGAACTCGGTACTAGATAGACGACTACTTAGTTCTTTGCAGTTACCATAGCCATAATATTCAAGGATGATGCGATCAGATTAACGACTGCAGACTGCAGACCACACTGCCTGCCCGCTGGGTACTACTCGACGGCCATACATTAGGCGGGTTTTTAATTATGATGTCTGTTCGCAGTGGACAAGTGGCACTTCGTCTCCAGTTTGTGAGTGGCGCGGACGGCGCGCTGCGATGAGCATACGGACGAGTCAGCAAGTGAAGTGACGTCTCAGCAGTAGCTCTGCGCTCGCTCACTGGTCCGTGCTAGTGGTTGTGACCCGGCCCACGTGTCGTCAGCGAGTGAAGTGACATCACAGCAGTAGCGCTGCATTCGCTCACTGGTCCGTGCTAGTGGTTATGACCCGGCCCACGTGTCGTCAGCTCGCCCCGCAGCTCTGTCTGGTGTACTTGCGGCTCTACGTCGCGGCCTCGACAGCTCGACTGGACGTCGCCTCACTGTTCAAGTGCGTCCGTTGCCATGATTGTGTGATACATAATATTGCGCTGTCCATATCCATAAGTATTTAATTATCTATTCTAATTGTAATGTATATTTATGTTCAATTAAATTTAGTATTGAGTTAAAAAATCATTATTTCATATCATTCAGGTTTTTAAGAAAACATAAAGTGCCATTTTACTACTGTCATCGTAGCCCAGCTCAAGCTTTCATAGGTTTATTCAGGGCTTATTAGAATAACACCCCCTTGTATACGACGGGATAGGAGTTATAAAAGTAAAACATATTTGATTAGTCAGATGCAGTGCGGACATCATAACGGGGTAATCTGAGGGCACAGTAGTGCCCCAGCCAAGTCGAGCAAAACAAACAAAAAAGGCACAGCCGTACCATCTTTTCTCGAAGCCATTCAGGACATTTTTACCGACTTCAAAAAAGGAGGAGGTACTATGTTCGGGATGATTGTTTTTTTTTTTTTTTTTTTTTTTTTTTTTTTTTTTTTTTTTTTTTATGTATGTTCACCGATTACTCCGTCGTTTGTGAACCGATTTAAAAAATTCTTTTTTTGTTCAAAAGCTTATACTTCTGAGGTGGTCCCATTGTCACCAAGTCAGGATCTGATGATGGGATCCTAGAGAAATCGAGGGGAACTTTCAAAAATCGTAAGGGCAACTAGTGCATTCCTTAATTTATTCATTAAGTATTTTACAGCACTACAATTTTATGAAGGCCTGGAGTCGATCTGATGATGGAGCCGAAAGACAGTCAAGGGAACTCCTCAATGGTTTACAGCAGATACCTCGTGTTTGGGCTTGATTAATTTGTATTGATAAAAACTTTACACTTTGATGGGTTCTGACTGTCGTTAGGGGTCTGATGATGAAGACGAAAGACAGTCGAGGGAACTCCTCAGTGGTTTACAGCAGATATCTTGTGTTTGGGCTTGATTAATTTGTATTGATAAGAACCTTACACTTGGATGGGTTGTGACTGTCGTTAAGGGTCTGATGATGAAGACGAAGGACGATTAACGGAACTCCTCAACGGTTCACAGTAATTACCTTGTGTTTGGACTTAATTCATTTATATTGATAAGAACTTTGCAACCATATAGGTTGTAAGTGACATTACAGATCTGATTATGGTCACCTTATAATATGATGATGAGGGGAACTATACAGTGTAAGCAAATGTATAGTGTTCACCCTTATATTCTTGAGAAGGCACGGGAGTCTCATTAGCCAACCGGTTTCGTATAACATCTAAACGATACTTGCGCTACGACTCGTTTTGAATAAGATTGAGTCGGCAGATCTTATCATTTATCATTTGGCGACTCCTGTGACAAATGAGAATGCATGTAATTTCTCATCTGAGATAACCTAGCATGACAAGCTAACGGTGATTCTTGGGAACCGGACATAGCACTCCGTTTGCGATTCTTAGATAGGCGTTCTTATTCAGCAGTATTAGTCTCTTTAATTCTGTTTTTGTTCATGCGGGTGGCTCCTTTAGTTGGTCTACCCATGATTACAAAAATCAAATTACACAAAAGATGGAAAAATAATAAAACTTTTTAAAAAAAATTGACCGACTTCAAAAAAAACAAAACAAAAAAGGGCTACTGTACTAAAAACCAAAAGACAAAAAGTACTTCTTTAATAATAAGAGAAAAATTAAAAAATTAAAAAATAACTTTAATTTCGGAAGTCGGTGGCCAAAAACTAAAATTAAAAGCAAAGACACCGACTTCCGAAATTAAAGTTATTTTTTAATTTTTTAATTTTTCTCTTATTATTAAAGAAGTACTTTTTGTCTTTTGGTTTTTAGTACAGTAGCCCTTTTTTGTTTTGTTTTTTTTGAAGTCGGTCAATTTTTTTTCGACTCCCTGTAACTTCGTTGTGGATAAAGCTAGAAGCCTGAATTTTTTGTGACCAAGAGAACTTAGTATAACTAGGTATATTCCCAAATTTCATTCAATTAGAACCTATATATATATCTCTCCTTAAACATCATCATTATATACATAGTTTCTTGCTCTTGTTTCATGTTTATTATTATATCCATGTCGTAGATTACAAAAACGAGTTAGTGTTGTGGGTGTGTGTATGTGAATGTGTGTGTGGGTGTGTGTGAATGTGTGTATGTGTGAGGGCAACGAAAAGATGCAGACCTCCACTCTCCTACGAAACTGTCGGTTTGCCCGAACGTAGAAAGTAGTGCGTGAACATTATTAGTACTGTACCTACTGTGATGATTATTCTGAAAGTGAAATACTAACTGAAAGAAAAAAACCGGCCAAGTGCATGTCGAACCACGCACTATGAAGGGTTCCGTAGTTGGGATGAATTTATCCAGCAAACTTAACATTATAGTTGAAAAACTTGTTCTCCCATACAGAATGTACGGGAGAACACGTTTTTGCAACTGCAAATTAAAGTTGGTCGATTATTACTCGATAACTGGTGTAGCCTTCGTAGCGGTGATAGTTTTCCTTTTAATTTCGTTATATATACTACAGCCGTGAATTTTTTCACATTTCCAAACCCAACCATTTAGCTGGCAGGGGGGGGACACTTCATCATCATCTGCCTAGCCTTTTCCCAACCATGTTGGGGTCGGCTTCCAGTCTATGCGGATGCAGCTGAATACCAGTATTTTACATGGAGCGACTGCCTATCTGACCTCCACAACCCAGAAACTGGGTAATACGATACCCCTTGGTAAGACTGGTTGTCAGACTTTCGGGCTTCTGACGACCCGTAACGACTGTCAAAGATCCACAAATGACAGCCGGGACCAACGGTTTAACGTGCTCTCCGAGGCACGGAGGAGTCTCGATATGTAAAGATGGTCACCCATCCACGGACCAACCCAGGCAAGCATAGCTTAACCTGATGAATCGACCCGTGCGGCTGTTCTTACTTAGCCACGAGCTCACACACACGCACTTGACTCTAACAAAAATTTGCACTTTAAAGCTTAATATTCCGCAAACGGATCCCTGAATCCAAAAATGGTTATCACAAACTCCCATTATTTTTAAACGACCTTTCCAACGATACCCCACACCATGGGATTGACGAGAAAAAAAAACAATCCCCACTTTAAATGTACTCGTAGAGTAGGTACTATAAAAAAAATTCTTTTTAACGAATTTTTTTTACCACTTTGTCGGCGTGGTTTATATGGATATCCATACCAAATTACAGCTTTCTAGTACCAACGGTCTTTGAGCTAAGCCGCGGACAGACGGACATGGCGAAACTATAATAAGGGTTCCTTGTTGACTACGGAACCCTAAAAAATAAAGAAATTTTGGTTTATTTTTCACAGCAACACGTGCATAAAAAGTGGTAACAGTAATCAGCAATATTAAATAAAATAAAATAGACCTAAGTAAAAATATGAGATCACGAGTATACAGATAAATAATCGGCAGCTGCACGTCATGACTGTGACAAGAAGGCTTCCACTCAGCATGATGCTGCGCTATGGGGACCCACAGCACAGCGCTGATTTTCCGTGGTCACCCAAAAAGAAAAGACGCACGGAAATCAAGGCAGGTTTAGACATTTGTACATAATAAAGAGTAAAAAAAAAACAGTACTTACAATAGGTATAATACAACTTTAAGCAAGACGAATTATATGAATAAATATTATTAAAAAGGTTATGTGAAATTCATCCGCAGGCATCACTGTGCGTACTCAGAACAACAAAATAAGAAAGACGGAGCATTACGAACATCAAAAGTGAAGCCACCTTTTTATCAATGTGTGTGTAAAAAGGGTTGTCATGTTGAGTTTTTCCCTATAATTTGGGGAATAATATTTTGGTTAGGATAATATTGTACGAGTAAGATATTGTTGAGAATGGTATTGTACCTCAATTGTTAGGAAGGATTCCGAAACAAAACCATTTTATTTTACATCGCAAAATAAAATAAAATAACAATTAAGTCTATCTGCCTAGCCTTTTCCCAACATAGTTGGGGTCGGCTGCCAGTCTAACCGGATGCAGCTGAATACCAGTATTTTACATGGAGCGACTGCCTATCTGACCTCCACAACCCAGTAACTGGGTAATACGATACCCCTTGGTAAGACTGGTTGTCAGACTTTCGGGTTTCTGACGACCCGTAACGGCTGTCAAAGATCCACGAATGACAGCCGGGACCAACGGCTTAACGTGCTTTCCGAGGCACGAAGAAGTCCCGGTATGTAAAGATGGTCACCCATCCACCGACCAACCCCGGCAAGCGTAACTTAACCTGATGGATCGACTCGGTGCGGCTGTAATGACTTTTTGATTAAAACCTTAGGAAGATAAATGAAGAATTAGGACTTACTTGAACAAACGTACAGCCAGAACTTTGTGAAACTGAGTTTTCAGCAATTACGTAGGACAAAGGAAATAACATCAAAAAAATTAAATTTGGTATAGTAGTATTTAAATTATCTAGACTAAGCTGAGAAACTAACTAAAATAAAATAAAAAATACAGTCTCGTGTTTAATTACTGTTTTGATAAAATCTCATTTTTGTTTTTCAAATTTTATATCCGCTTTTGATCACACGGCGAAGTCCACGATTAGTTGAATAAAGGTCATTATTATCAAAATGATAGGAACAAACCACGCTGGTTTTCGATGCCAGCCATTCTGGATCATTCCGACTATTTCTTATAGCTACTGTGGCGGTACCTACATCGCCACATTCGAACTACGCATCAAAGACCTGACGTCACACAAAAATCCTGCATCGCGCAATTAGAGTTTACCGTGCAGTGAACATATATACAAAAATCCAATATCAATCATTGGGCAGTTTCCCGCCAGACACAACACCCGTCTGGTTGGAGGATCCTCCCTTTTCTATGGTGGATGAGTGAACTTTACACCCTGATCCTCATACCCCTAAATTGGTGACCCCGAATATGAACGTCAACGTAGCCTTCGTGCAACTACTCCAGCGTGACGTCATCATCATCACTCCCGCAAGCTTTCAGTGAGGCGAGTCACACAGCCAAGCCAACACACGAGGCGTCAACGGGTATCCTGACCACCAGCATGCAGCGAACGCGCATTCCTGGCCATCACCCGCAGCCTCATCACCCCGACCCACTGGGGAATCACCTCAATCAACTCAATCACCACAATCGCCGCAAACAGTTCCGACCCACTGCGAACAATGCGGCACCCGGTTCCGACTCACTGGAACCACAACTGGCACTGGCAAGCATCGCAAGATACAAAACTCAGCCCACTATCGACCTTCGGTCTCCGGAGGGGAGTGATATGGCGGTACCTACATCGCCACATTCGAACTACGCATCAAAGACCTGACGTCACACAAAAATCCTGCATCGCGCAATTAGAGTTTACGGTGCAGTGAACATACATATATACAAAAATCCAATATCAATCATTGGGCAGTTGCCCGCCAGACACAACACCCGTCTGGTTGGAGGATCCTCCCTTTTCTATGGTGGATGAGTGAACTTTACTCCCTTTTCCTCATACCCCTAAACTACTATCCATTTACTTTTATTTTCAATATTACTTGGAAATCTAAGATAATAAATACATAAAAAAACAGGCATATAATTACTCGAACTAAAAAATACCGAACGGGAAAATTTCAAATCATATTAAGGCAAGCCTCGCACTTTAAATGTCACTGTTTTCGTTCATTCATTCGTTCAGGGTTTTTTCCAAGTAACCTAAAATTCATAGTTAACTAAATTAAGAAACGATGTTATTTGATACTTCCATGTGAAAAGTGATTCCGTGAGACTTTTTATGTGATTTGCTATTGTTTTTACAAGTTTTCACTACACAAGAAGGCATAATTCTATTTTTTTTTAGTGAAGTTTACTAGACGACGACTCGTGACTTACTCGGAGCGATGAGCATAGTTTTTGTGTAGGTGAGTGCGGGAGCCTGTGTGTTTCTCTCCGTCTTTCTTTTTTTGTTGGTCTGAGTGTGCATACATAAATAATGTGAGTACTGAATAATAATACATGAATAATGTGAGAAAATCTGTTATAAAACACTGTATATTCTCAATCTCATGTAGATTGAGAATATACAGTGTTTTATAACAGATTTTCTGTATCATCGTGTTTTATTGTAAACCAGTGCCAGTTTGTAACCAGTTGCAAAAACATGTTCTCCCATACAGAATGTATGGGAGAACAAGTTTTTCAACTACAATGTTAAGTTTATTGGATAAATTCATTCCAACTACGGAACCCTTCATTGTGCGTGGTTCGACATGCACTTGGCCGGTTTGTTAATTCAAATAACTGCGAATTTTAGGTTACTTGGAACAAAAAACCTCAACGAATTAATGAATGAAAGCAGTGACATACGGTGGGAGGGTTGCCATAATGTGTTTAAATTATGATTTCATATTTCGAGTAATTTTATTCCTGTTTTCTTGTTTTATGTATTTATATTTCAAAGTTATATTGAATCTAAAAGTAAATGGATAGTAGCTACAAGAAAATAATAGCCATGTAAATTTTTTGTTTTTGTTTCGTATTAGAAGTCCTTCTTAACAATTGAGGTTTAATACCATACTCAACAATATCTTACTCGTACAATATTATCCTACCCATACAATATTATTCCCCAAATTATAGGGAAAAACTTTAAAAAATGGCAACCCTTTTTACACACATATAGATAAAGAGGTGGCTTCACTTTTAATGTAAGGAGTGCTCCGTCTACCTTTTTTTATTGGTCTGTTTATATTTCAGATCGCCGTTCGTAAAATTAGAATCAAGACTTCGCTTAACAGGTAAGCTCGTTTGGTTCCCAATTATGCGTTCCTGTTCAATTAAATGGTGTGGGAAATCGTCTAGAACATCCAGCTATTTATAAAAAAGATGGCATAACTTTTCATCGGTAAGTAAAATAGATATTTTATCTATACTATAATATTATAAAGCTGAAGAGTTTGTTTGTTTGTTTGAACGCGCTAATCTCAGGAACTACTGGTTGGAATTGAAAAAGTCTTTTTGTATTAGATAGTCCATTTATCGGGGAAGGTTTTAGGCTATAGAACATCACGCTACGACCAATAGAAGCGGAGCATAAATGAAAAATGTTGCAAAAACGGGATTTTTTTCTTCTTTTTGAGAGCTTCCGTTGCGTGCGCTGCGTAAACGGTTTAAGTTACGCAAATATCATATATGGTGGAATTGTTCCTCTTTAAAAGTTCTAAAAAAAAGTCCGCGACAGCATATGTCTGACTTTTAAGATTGAGTCACTATAACTTTTTTTTATGGTAATCAAATTTGTTCGAAATTAATGCATTATTTGCGAAGGAGTTTTGTCAACATAATATTAATTCTTATTCAAATAAATAGTTTTAATACTCGTATCAAGGGTATTTATGTAGCAGTAAAATACTTTTAATTCATTCGAATCGGACATTTAATTTCGAAGTTATCACGAATTGCAATACGCGAACCGTTTGACGCCGGCGCCGGCCGCGGCGATGCGCGACGTTGCCCAGGAGAGGATGGGCCCACGCGTAGACTATGACCTGGAATAGGACATAGGATACGTTTTATCCCTATATTCCCACGGGATCGAGACCTACGCGGGTGAAACCGCGGGGCACAGCTAGTTAAGAATAATTGCAGGGCTCAAGCTAAACTGGTTTAATTCTCATTGGTATGTATGTATGTTCATCTGTGGCCTTATATCTTCTAAACGATTCATCACAATTTGACAAAAGAGGTGTCGTTGAACTGGGCTAGGCTATGTGACGTCACATTAAATTGAAAATGGCGCCCTACAGACGAAAAAGTCATGAACTAAAAAAAAAAATTGTTTTAATCATACCATGTTGAGTATCAAATGAAAGGGCTTAATTAGCACATTTAATAGTAGATTGTATCATAAGGGAGCAAAATATTATTTTTACGGCGAGGGCGCTTTTTCGAATCCAGAGTGAAGTGAGGGATTCTTTAGTAGAATCCTGAACGTAGCGAGTGATTCAAGTACGTCGCCTGAGGCAAAAATATATTTTGCGCCCGAGAGATACACTCTACTTTTCATCACCCACTATGAGAAAATAAAAGGCGCCTCATATTTTAACCATCTTGCTCAAGACGGGTTGGCTATTACAGGGTTATAATTACTAACTACAAGTTCAGGTTTCCCCATCATGTTTTCCCTCACCGATGTCAGTAATGTCCAAAATATTCTCAAAAAAAACAACCGACTTCCAAAATAAAACACTAAAAAGTGAAAAATTACTTTAATTTCGGAAGTCGTAATTATTCCGATAAATTATGTATCTTTTTGTGTAGTAAATAACACAAAATCTTGCATCGCGCAATGGGAGTTTACCGCGCGATCAACATTATACAAGATTCCAACATCAATCGTTGGGCAGTTGCCTTTGTCCTCCCTTTTCAATAGAGGATGAGTGAACTTTCCACCCTGTTCCTCAATCTCTAAATGCTGAATCCAGTTAGACTGGAAGCCGACCCCAACATAGTTGGGAAAAGGCTAGGCAGATTGATTTTATTTTACGTCGGCCCTAACACTTCCCAGTACCGACACGGCGCTACTATGGGCCGTCGTACCAGCCAGTTTTTATTCAAACAATATTTGCATACGATTTCTTTGGCGCGGAACACTAAGATGTTCCAAATTCAAAAAGTGTGAGTCCATCAATTCCTGATTGCGGCCAAGGCTTGTATAGTGTATAGTACTTTTCTCAAACAACGCGCGGAAATTCAAACTGAGTAAATTAAATAGAAATTCCAGAATCAATGACAAATAACTATCATTTTTCATGCGCCAATATGTTAATGTGTTTCTTCTTTGTTCTATTTGCAAACCAATTCGAAATTTAAATAAAATCTTTGATAACTTACCTCCTTGGTTGCCGTGTGTTGAAGTAAAAAGTTCGTTCCATTTTTAAATAACACGACAGATATGAGTTCATAGTAATTTATTTGGCCGCTAAACACGCCAGATATGGATTTTCATAGTAACTTTGCTGGCCGCATCGTCACTTGTTTTTTACGAGTACAGCAATTTTGATTTATCTCGAAGAAGGTTGTCAAAATAATGCTCTAATTTCCAAGCATGTTTGAGAAAAGATAATTGCGGCGCACTTATTCTTTGCCGCGCACTTACAAAGAGGATTAAAAACTCATTACTGCCCGCTAAAAGTTTCTTATAGAATACACCACCTTTGGGTGCACTTAAAGGCGAACCAAGTCGTCCTTTTCGAAAAGATGGGATGAAAAAAAAAATATATATACCAATAATCCCAAAAAAATTTAGTAAATAAAAGTTATAAAACTAAAACCCAACTACAACAAAAAAGTCAATCAACTAAAAAGGTCACAAGACAAGACAGACAAATAAAAAATCGGGATTCACACGTAATCTGTTTGATTTATGCCCTAACACGTGTGACTCCAGATTTGTTATTTGTCTGTCGGTTATGTCTTGTTAATACCTTTTTAGTTAATTTTTTGTCGTAGTTGGGTTTTAGTGTTATAACTTTTATTTTTAAACCGACTTCTTCAAAAACGAGGAGGATCTCAATTCGTCAGTACGATTTTTTTTTTACGCGATTACTCCGCCAATTATAAATCGATTTTGATGATTCTTTTTTGTTTAGTAGGTCATGCTTCAGAGGTGGTCTCTTATAAATTTTATTAACTTTGCTTGCGTATTTTTTGAGTAAGCTTAAATATTACGTATTTTGCCCACTTAGTATACATTGACGATGTTCCAAGTTATTCCGTCACTGTTATTTACATAGCAGGTAGTGGTATTCGAATTTATGTGGGATAGGTACTTACCACAACAAAAAGTGTAAATTAAAAACTTTTTACAAGAAAAAGAAAAAAAAATAAAAGTGAAAAATAACTTTATTTTCGGAAGTCGGTGGCAAAAAACTAAAATTGAAAAGCAAAGACACCTCACTACACCACTTCCGAAATTAAAGTTATTTTTCACTTTTTTTAGTGTTTTTTTGGAAGTCGGTTGTTTTTTTTTTTTGTAAAAATCTTTTATTTTTCACTTTTTAGTTGTTTCGTATTTTTTTAGTAACTCGTGCAGTTGCACCATTTCGTGAAGTGGAACTGATGATGAAGACCACAGGTGGGCACCGGAACTACTTAATAATAAGTAATTAAAGGGTTGCGATTCGACTACTTTATGTATTTAAAGTTTTATTTTGAGTACTACTCGTATATTTAAATGTGTGGCGAAGTGTAGTGTCACACAGCTTGCAGCGGGTCGGCGCGGATGACGCAGGGACGCGTAGGTATCGACCGCGGCGCGCGCCCCGCCGGCGCCTTCAGAGGTTTCGCGGCTGCTCACACTGAAAATTTGATGTGCCGTTACACGCATCGTGCGTCCTAATCTCGCATACCTATAACTTTGTCTGGCGTCATTAAAATAACACACAACTAAGTACGGATTCGCTAATATTCAGGCGGATCTAGTTAGTACAACCAGCCGTAACCTAACATACTTTGTGGAAAAAATTGCTCAGATAACTTCAACTCCTGAAGCCGTGTATTAAATATATGTATGAAACGTGTATGAAAACGGGAATAAATTGAATATTATTTATTAAATTCCCGTTCGCCCCACCAGGGAATACACGTCTGAAGCCACCTGCGTATTTGGTTGAAGGGTATGGGTACGATGGGCTCGGGTCCACACACTGACGTGCTAGATACTCTTCTAGCAAGTTCGTTAGTTGCATCGTTGCCTAGCGATCCACTGTGTCCTTTTATCCATTGTAGCGTCACCTTGTTGCAGCCAGATACCGTCACTCGTTCTAGTGCATTGTGACATTCTAGTGTTAGCTTCGAGGTAATATATTTTTTCCGTAACGCTACGGCGGCGCTAACTAATAGGTCCGTTTTTTAAATTTAACAGTGGAGCCAACATGACTGCGATTGAGCTATTATACGCACTCTACCACCCGCAGTTGACATTGAGCCACACTACCTACTGATATGTGGCTCCATTCTACATTTATGACCCACTCGCTCAGACCAACAAAAAAAGAAAGACGGATCACTACCTATATCAAACGTGTAGCCACAAAACTATGCTCCTGCAAGTAAACACACAGGCTCACGCACACACCTACACAAAAACTATGCTCATCGCTCCTAGTACGTCACGACTCACGAGTCGTAGTCTAGTAAACTTCAATAAAAAAAAATAGAATTATGCCTTCTTGTGTAGTAAAAACTTGTAAAAACAATAGCAAATCACATAAAAAGTCTCACGGAATCACTTTTCACATGGAAGTACTTCAAATAACATCGTTTCTTAATTTAGTTAACTATGAATTTTAGGTTACTTGGAACAAAAACCTGAACGAATGAACGAACGAAAACAGTGACATTTAAAGTGCGAGGGTTGCCATAATATGATTTGATATTTTCCCGTTCGATATTTTTTATTTCGAGTAATTATATGCGTTTTTTTTTATGTATTTAATATTTTAGATTTCCAAGTAATATTGAAAATAAAAGTAAATAGATAGTAGCTGTAAGAAATAGTCGGAATGATCCAGAATGGCTGCCATCGAAAACCAGCGTGGTTTGTTCCGATCATTTTGATAATAATGACCTTTATTCAACTAATCGTGGACTTCGCCGTGTGATCAAAAGCGGATATAAAATTTGAAAAACAAAAATGAGATTTTATCAAAACAGTAATTAAACACGAGACTGTATTTTTTATTTTATTTTAGTTAGTTTCTCAGCTTAGTCTAGCAAATTTAAATACTACTGTACCAAATTTTATTTTTAGACGTTATTTCCATCGTCCTACGTAATTGCTGAAAACTCAGTTTCACAAAGTTCTGGCTGTACGTTTGTTCAAGTATGTCCTAATTCTTCATTTATCTTTCTAAGGTTTTAATCAAAAGCTGCCATTACTCGTGTATTTTTTTTTTGTAGGAGTTACCAGACTTGCCTCATGTAGCCATTGACGATAGGGCTGTATGTAAATGCACTTTGTACTTAATTGTTATTTTATTTTATATTGCGATGTAAAAAAAAATGGTTTTGTTTCGGAATCCTTCCTAACAATTGAGGTACAATACCATACTCAACAATATCTTGCTCGTACAATATTATCCTATCCAAAATATTATTCCCCAAATTATAGGGAAAAACTTTAACAAATGACAACCCTTTTTACATACACATAGATAAAAAGGTGGCTACACTTTTGATGTACGTAATGCTCCGTCTTTCTTATTTTGTTGGTCTGAGATAGCTATACCTAATTCCCGTTTTTCAAGAAAAACATCCACTTCATTCTATCAAGGGCTAATAAGGACAAGTCTTTATCGAATCGAAGAATTCAATGTCGCAAAATTGTTTCCTTTTTAAAACAACAAAGCACCTACATACTAAGATACCTACTTACCTATCTACATAGTCTACATTTAAAAGTGAATGTAACATTCGCTCAGGCACCTAAACGATACTGATACGTTTTGCCAATGCTTGGTTGATGTTCAGTGTATAGCGGCTGGTGAGTACTGTTTGTGAGTGGTAAGAAGCTGTGCGACTCGAGCGATCTGAAGGAAAGGCTGTATCGTGCGGCGCGTCGCGGCGGGCGCAGGGAGCGGGAGCCGGATGCCGCTCTCGACCCACGCAAACATTATACACTCTCCAGATGCGACAGCCTTCCTAATCCCGTACCTACTAGGTAAGATGGACAGAATATTTATTCAGATTTGTGGCAATCATGTCATTTGATTGTAATAGGTTTTTATTGGAACGAAGTTCTTTAACGCGGCTTGCAAACTGGCACAAATTATCACGCTAAAAGTGCTAAAACATACGACTGTCTTCTTCTAATTCAAAGAGAAAGAAAGAGAGAGGCAACGCCTGCAGAAAAAACCTAAAAAAAGAGTAAAGTGATAGTGGAATATATTTTTTTTTTTCAAAGGTTTGTGGGAGTCAGGAATCCAAACTAGGGTACCCTGTGCTATGGACTCCTGGCTCCCCTCGCCGAGATTAGAATCGTCACAATTGTATAACATGTTGGACTATTGTAAGAAAAGAATCACAAAACAAGTTTTAATTAAATAAAATTTAAAAATTTAAATGAAATGAAATGGGTCTGTTTGTTAGTGCGTGGAGTGTGATTTGGAAGGTTTTGTGTGTATGGTGTGGAGTTGAGTGTGTGATGTGATGTGGTGCTGTGTGTGTGTGAGTTTGTGTGTGTGTGTGGGTGAGTGAGTGAGAGAAAGATTGTGTAGGTATGTACTTACGTTTAAAGATGAATGAGTCCGTGAGGGGTTATGGAAAACGCTAGACTAGGATAGGATAGTAAGCAGTTTTTCCGTTTCTTCATAGTCAAGTCCTAGAAGCCATTGTGTCAGCTTCTTCTTACATTCTACCCTAGACAGATTAACAATTGCAAGAATTTTGTTAATTTTATGATACAGTCTGCTTTCTCTGGAGTTGAAAAAATTTTGGGCAAAAAATGTTCTTACTGGGGTTGTTTCACAGACTTCATAGTGTCGCCTAGAATTAGCCTTTTGTTTAGCTGTAGAAACGTCTATAGAGGAATGTTTTTTTATAACTGTCAGTACCTTTAGTAGTTAATACCTTTGCATCGTTGTAAACATCGTAGACATCGGCGGGAGTACCTACACTGCTACCTACACTGAGAGAGAGAAAGTGTGAATTTGGTCAAAATGAAAATCCAAGATGGAGGCTAAGGAATGTTTAAAATTTTTCATCATGGTTATGTTTTCATGATTTTCGAGGGTGCATAAGCCCATCGTCAAAGCCAAGTCAAAATGTAAATTCAAGAAAGAGGCTGCAATTTTTTTAATATTTTGCGTGGTTGGTGTCATTTTCATAGTTATCGAGGCTAAAGCCGCTGTGACATTAAAATATAAATCCAAGATGGCGGCTGCCAAAACTTCGTTTTTATTTTAAATCATACGTGAAAGTGAGAAGGTACCTCGTTTCTGACGGGGGTTCCCTGACCACACTCGTTTTTTTACAATGCATATGCTCGAAAAGAGCGTTTTAAAAGCAGCCAAATTGTGCGGAAAGTGCCACTTTTTCGCACAATTTAGTCAAAGTGCTCAACGCGCCTGAAGAAGTTTTCACTTAACATTCATTCATTTCTTTAACCGTGACGATGATGCGAGTTCCATGATTTTTGTTGGAATTGGAATTGGATATTGGAATAAAATATATTATGTAGGTAGGTGATACGTAATAAGTACCTAACCAATAATTTCCATAAATTTATTTCCGTTTTCAGAAACCAAAAGACGCGTGTGGTACATTGATCACATGATAATTAAGTACCTTGTTTGGGCATCTTTGTTTCATCTCAGAAGTCCAACGTCTTTAGGCATTGATCAGGCAGTTTGAGCAGTTCGGCGGGACGAGGGCGGCGGCGGCGGTGGCGGGTCGGGGACTCTGGGCCCGGAGGCGCGCGGGGCGCGGCGTGGTACGGCAGTGGCGCGAGTGTGCTGGCGCGATGCACTCGTTCGTGAGGGCAGTAACTCTGGCGGCGCTCCTGGCGCTCGCGGCGGCCGCGGCCGGTGCCCGACGCTCCGACCAGGACTTCGAGTTCGACGACGACGCGGTGAGGCCCATCTCTCCTCCCCGGGCACACTACTGTATCTATCTAGCACACGACGTTTAGGTACATGTCGCGGCCCTACTTCACAAGAAGGGCTCGACCGTCCTGGGATGTTTTTCAAATGCTTACTTACCGCTTCCTGAACCTGACAACCACTAACCAATTGTGCGTCTTGGCTGATGATGCAGTAGATGTGGATCACAGCGATCACAACATTCACAACCAAGCTAAGACACGGTCGAGCAGACTTGATTCAATGCACTTACATACAATAGCGACGTTTATATAGTTAGGTATTGATTTTATTTACCAGTGTCCTCACTGATGTTTTTCGGTCATATGTATTACCTACAAGGTTTTTGTTATTTGGATTTTCTGGAAGGTTTGATTCATGCAGGTATGGAAGTTTCACTATGTGTATTGTAGGTCCCTACCAACCAACTGTGAATTCGTAGGTACTCACCCTACCGATATTTGGCTCCTTCAGTCATGTAGGTATTACATAATAATGATAGGTAAATGATCAACTATAGGTATAATTATTATTTTTAATTTCATGTTATTTGGGATGTTAGTTAGGTAGGTACCTTACCTACCTACCCATTGTACCAAAGTAAGGTGTAATTTTGTGCCGATCAGACAATTAAGGGGTTTATTTTATAAACGTTGCATACAGCCTTACTAACAAAAAAACTTTTTTCAAAAAAAAACAACCGACTTCCAAAAAAACACTAGTAAAAAAGTGAAAAATAATTTTAACTTCGAAAGTTTTACTGTGTTGTATTTTGTTAATTTTGTTTTTTTTTTTTTGGGTTTGTATTTCTTGCACATCGGAGGTGCCTTTTTTCATAGCCCAATCTCTTTATTCGTAAGTATAATATAATTATACTAATGTAGTCATATTCTAAAACTGACGAAAGCCCCATAATTATACACTTTTATCTACTAATTTAAGGGGTGTTTTTTTTTATTAACCTTAATCACGTATTTTTTTATTTTTAATAATTAGTCTGTGTATATGTACTTGTATAATTTTCAGATCTCTAGCATAAAATTAAGTTTGTATGGGAAAACCCATAAAAACTTCCATCCCCTGCTTGCAGATCAATACACATTCATAATTACAATGTGGGGGTACCGTTGGTCCCAACCTAGGCACAGCCTGTATCTTGGGCAACGCTAAATAGGTTTTTTGGTAATTTTTCAAATTAGATATCGATAGGTACCCTTCACGTCTGCGGAGTTTCGCTAGCTAATTTAATTTGACCCTGTATTCAGTTTTGGTTTTTAACTTAACCCGACTAAACCAGCCTAACTAGCTTGGTCTAGCAGTGAGGGTAGGAAATGACCCTCACAAACCGCAATCTTGTAAGCTGCGACAAAAATCGGTGGCTTTGGCTTTACCGCCTGGGCCATGAAGAAGACAACTTCTATAAAAAATCACCCCAAGTCTACGGTGAGATTTCGTGCCAAGAGACTGCATGGCTGGTGGGAGACCAGTCATTATCGATCAACCTCTACGGACATGGCAAACGTATTTGTATTCTGCCCTCATAAGGGATGGCGTCACCCCTAAGTGACCTGTTACTTCGTCCAATACTTGTGGGAACAAAATGAATGAGAACCCGAAAAATAAAACAAACCCAACCTTGATCCAATCAACTCTTCACAAGAGCATGTTTACAAAAACACGCAGCAACTCTGTCGGTACCATACCGCAAGACATTAATACTCCCGAAATAATATTTAGTGCGAATGACCGTAAGAAGAACGCCTGGCAACAAGACCGAATGCCTCAAGCCAAAAGAAAAAGAGTGGAAACCAAAACACCACCGACAGAAAACGAAAAGAAAAAATCTAACACAACATAATATGCAATATCTACACAAAATCAATTTGAAATCTTAGGCAACGAGGAAGTCATAACAGATAATAAAAAAACAGAAAAGCCACAAATACCAGCACCAATCTTTGTAACTGGAGTCCTGGACATATACGCTCTTAGACATGTACTAATAAAAATCACAACAACAAAATTATACTATGACAACGCTCAGATCAGGACACATCGTGAAAATAATGCCAGCAAGCATAGAAGTATACAAATCAACAAGTGGAAAATTCATCACGGACAACGTTAGCCACTATACGTACATGTTAAAGAGTGAAAGACCCTACAGAGTTGTACTGAGAGGTCTCCACAGTTCAGAGGATATCTCTCAAATAAAGGAAGAACACAAAGAACTTGGACACGAAGTGAGACAACTCGTAAATGTACGTCACCGAGTCTCAAAAGAACCTTTACCACTTTTTTATAATTATAGACTTGGAACCAAAGTCGAACAAAAGAGATATATTTAAACTAAAATTCTTAAATCATATGAAAGCGTCCTTCGAACCACCATATAATAAAGAAATCCTCCAATGCAAAAGGTGTCAAAGCTTTGGTCACTCCAAAAATCAATGTTACCGACCATTCAGATGCGTCAAATGTAGAGAAGATCATCCGACCACCTCTTGTAGCAAAACCAGAGACGCAGAAGCTACAGGCGCAAACTGCCAAGAAAAACACCCGGCTAGTTATAGAGGATGTCTCAAATACAAACAATATCAAGAGAATATACTGAAAATTCAACCGAAAAAAACACCAAACCAATATACCCGGATGTCCGAAGTTTACAATCCGCAGCCAAAGACCTACAACAAAACTACAGCAACTTACGCTAAAATTACCAAAAATAAAACAGAAAACGTAATTTACCCAGACCAACCGTTTCAAATACAACAGCTTGATGACATCTTAGATAAGATGTTCAACAGAATTCAAACTATGATGTTAAGCATGGTAAACAGCATGATGGACCGGTTTCTCCAGCTTTTAAGCAGTCAAAAGAAAATTTAATCCTAATCTCAAAATAATCACATGAAACGCCAGTGGACTAGTCGCACGAAGGCTAGGGCTTGAAATATTTCCGAATGAACGAATGAATGAAATGCACCGACCCCAGCGTGGCTTAACCAGACTCGATAAATCGAATGAACCCCAGGATTTGCACTAGCCCCTGGAGCCTCATGGTTCATGGGGTTACAGAAGCTATTGCATATCAGAGAGTAGACCGGGGGGCGCGGGTAATGGTAGGGAATAGACTATGCCCGTCGGGAAATGGAAGGATTTGCGAGCCTACCGGATATGCATCCTTGAGTAAGCAATGGACTAGTGGAGAGACGGGTAATATTTATCTAAGGATGGGCATCTTTTTACGACGTCGCCGCCAGTTGGCTCCGTTCATCTTCACCGTTGAATCCATTGGCAGTGATATGTTTCGTTCTCGGCTCTTTTCTATCTCCCTGCTGTGCTGTGTTACACTTTGCTGTTTTCTGAGTCTTTGTCCAAGGACTCGCTGCTGTCCGTTTCAGGTTTCTTGTATGCTGGCTGCTTTCGTGATCTTGTATCAGTCTTCAGCCGTGTCCATCTAGAAGTTTGTGGTTTGCCGCGTCTGTGAACATATGCGAGATAGCACGTTCTGTGATTCTTGATGCGTATAGTAACAGTTTTTCCTTCTAAGATTTCGTGCATTTTCTTTTGTCTTGGTTTATTCCTAGCGTGGTTAATCAAGTCTCTCATGATGACTCTCTCTGTCAGGATGGTTCAAGTCCAGCTTCACCGGTGAATCTCTTGGGGGGGTTAAACTGCTTTCTCGATTCTTTTCTTCTTAGTTCTGATGCGTTTTCAGCAGCACTGTTCAGATCGCGATCGGCCCGATCCTCGTTGTTTATGTGCAGCTCCGTCGCGGTACAAGTTTGACCTGTAGCTCGCCGCTGCTCACCTCGGGTTGATGCGATTTCAAATAATATAGTTCTGAGTTAAAAGCGCACTATTCCGCACAAGTAATTAATAAGACCCAGACAAAAATCCCGACCCGCGTCATCCGAATTCTTCTTTTTGTTCATAGTTACATCGCCGAAACCCATAACCAAAGAGAATTAAACCACTTGAGAGCTGATAGACCGATTTCGTCTAGGCACACGACTCACTACTGCGGGCCGGGGGACGAAGAAATTACAGCGGTTGTGATTGGCCGATGCAACAATGTTAGGACGAAAGTACCAAACATAGTGATGCACAAGTCAGTTTTGCAACAATAATATCGATATCGATAAAATCGACGTCTACAATCCTAATTGAACAATAAATTATTTAAATTTGAATTTCACTTAAGAACACGGCGACGGATGAATTCTCCATACAAACTTAATACCTAAATCATTTGCAATTTGAGCATATTTCCACCATAATGTGTTGTTATTCGGATTGAGACAGTATTTATCTAGGTTCCTACATATTTTTTTTTTTTCCAAAAAACCTAACTAAAATGAAGTTATAGCGAATTGAATTTCGCACATTTTTACAGCGTAAATGACATGTTTTCATGTTGTTTTTTCTGTATTATAAACAACAATACTTGTGATATTGTTTCAGCAGAAACATAATATTATCAAGTTACAAATTATCGAAAAAAAAATGGAAAAACATTAAGTTTTCATTCATCATTTTTGGTATTACGGAACACACCCAAATTTATCATAAATTTTCAATAGCCTACTGGCTATTGAAAATTGCTTGAAAAATTGTGCTATCGCGTCAAGAAAATGTCATGTCAATGAAAATGTGTGCGTGGTCGTACAGTTCATGGTAGCTGTGTGTATCGCTCGGACAGGCACACTAGCGCAACATTTGTAGCACTTGATTCGTAGACGCGATCGAAGCTCCGCCGGCCCCTTAAAAGAATTTATTGTTCTATCCGACAGGGATTGACATTGCTATTACTTATTTTTAATCTGCTGTGAAATGCCTTAAACAAACAATGCTATATTTATTTGGAAACCAATTTTCCCTGTGAACTGCATTAATCCACTTTTCTTTCAATTACGGAACATTTTAAAATCTAAAATGTAAACATTAAGTACTTAATGTTACTTTTTTACCATTAGGAAACATCGTAATTTTTATCGACTTAGACTTTATTTTGAAGTTGTCACAACACTCTACAGTATAAGTGCACATAGAAAGGGACAGACTTATTGCAATACCCTAGTGAGAGAAAGGGACTTTTCAAAAAGACATCAACGCGTTGTACATTTTTGTGACATTTTACGTAAAAAACCAGTTTAGCTTGAGCCCTGCAATTATTCTTAATAAAATATTTATTTTACTTACCGATGAAAAGTAATGCAATCTTTTTATAGCTGGATGTTCTAGAGAATTTCCCACACCATTTGATTGAACAGGAACTCATAATTGTTTTTATTTATGCAGAAATGTTTTAAAATGTATCAAAATACCGGCGTGTGCAGAGATCCAATAACTGGTCAAAACTAAAATGGCCACTCATGTTTCCATCTAGTATCAGTGCTATTCATCATATGTGTCGTGAGCCTGAGTCGCCCGCATGAGCAGTCAAGAGGTTATATAGTCATTGCCCATAACCAACCACTTTCAAAACGAAATCCCGCGCACAAGATGACCACATCTGTTACCGCTCAGGTTCTATAATAGCGGCCATGCGCCTTTTACGACTTTCCGCGATAGTACTATGGCGGGCGCGCATTGCAAGGATTATTCCCGCTTGCAGCGTTCGGCCACTATGTAACGAGGGCGAGCAAAACCGGAAAGTCTTCAAAACCGGTTTTGAAATACAGTTTTGAGTGCCCAAAACCGGAAACCGGTGTAAGCCCCGGTTTTGGCAACAATTTTCTAATGTTTATATAGTAGAATTTTAACAAGAAAACAAATTCTTGGACACTCAGAAATACTAAAAATAAAACGATTTGTACGATAAATCTCTTTATAATCAACCATTTATGCCAACCAATACCAAATAGACCACCTTAATAGTTTTGATAACATGAACTTAAATAATATGAAGATTAACTAACTGAGATCAAATCAACAAAAAATCAGTTTGTGGTACATTTAGTAGGTACACTAGGTACCTAACAATTCTGTTATCATGAATAATATATTTTAAACATACAAAACACACCATCATCATCATATGACACTAAACACAAACACAATTACAATACCTATTGTGGACTGTATTTTGAGGATCTTCTTAAATAAAAGATTTCTTGAAAAGTTTTCTTGATTTATTTTCTTGTTCGAGCGTTGGAATCCGACTGTATCGATCCGCGCCGTCACGCGTCTTTTATACTGATTTGCGTCCTTTTGACGTTACCGGAACGAGAGCCTCGAATTTTGAGACCACTTTGCAAACAATTTTCACTATGTGTTTGCTCTTTGGAGCCTTATTTTTATATGTTCCTGACGTCGGATCGTTACAGTTTTTACATATTTTGTAGCTTACATACTACCCTGTTATTATATAAAACAATATTTATCTTATATCCACACATATAAAAGTTTTCAGTACATGGTTTACATTTACAACGGTTTCGCTACATTTTTACTATATAAAATCGCCTATATCTTCTAAACCCGTGGATCAATTCACACAATTCAAACGGGTAAAATGGTTTTAGGCCTAACCCTCTTGTTTGACACTAATTATACACGAATATCTCTATAAACAAAAATCCTCATTTTCAAGTTACGTAATTAGTACTGAATTCTCACATAAACTTTAACTTTGTACAAAACTTATTCTCACTCAGTCTTAATAGGATTCTAATAAAGAACCAACATAGAATTAAGTAACTAGATTAAGTAACTAGATGCTAATTAGAATAAATTAAGCGACATAAATCTAATCAGAATGTTATAAAATCAACTATTTTACCGAGGTACAGCCGCTACTTGCGCTACGGTACCCAGATAGGGTCTCGATGAACACTTTCTTTGGTAGCACGCTCGGCGTCCACTACAATACCTATGTCTCAATTTCTTGAAACTGTAAGTAGTAAGTAACGGTTGCGTTCGGAAATTTGATGAGTGCGTTCGAAAAAAGTTTATTTAAATCAAAATGTAAATGTATACTTAATTCAATAACGAAAAAACCGGAGATAAAACCGGGTTTGTCTTTCAACCCCGGTTTTCAAAAATTGCGAAATTTCGTCCGGTTTCCGGTTTTCCTAAAAACCGGAAAACCGGCTTTGCACGCCCTATATGTAACGCTTACCCATGCTCATCAACCAATAACATTGCAGCATCAGATTTTTGTTGCGACCCCTTTCTTGTAAATGAAAAGAGCGCCCAGGATTGAGTAAACTTTAAAAGCGTTAAAACTTGGTAGCCACTAGCCACCCGTCATATTTGTTTTAAATTAGCTCGAGTATAAGCCTTTTTCAAGGATTGCACCTACCAATCAGCCTGCAGACAGCAGTTTGAGTGGATGAAAATCAAAGTAGGTATGTCGTATTTTACACAATCTACAGTTTACACTTTCACTGTTAGCACATTTGTTGAGATGCTCCGTTGTGGCATTCTATAATATACCCAAATAGTGAGTATCTTAAGGCGCTAAGTCCCGTTTAGTACCGTAAAACGGTCACTTTAAAAAGCCTACTCCTCATTAACGGCTTTGTTAAACGATCTGAAAAAAATATACAGGAAAAGTTTTTGACCAGTGCGCAAATTTTTTTTGGTGGTTCAATATCAGTAATAGAACACATTTCCATTATTTATTCAATACTTTTTTTTGTTTTTTTATCCTACTTTAAATCAGCAAAATATGGACACAAACTATTCGTAATAATATCAATGGGCGCGTGCGGCGGCCGGCGCACTAGCGGCGGTGTTGCACGGGGGTGCAACCCCCTCCCGGGCGGCGCCGGGCGCTAGTAATGGCAATTAATGCGATTTTTCATTAATTTCATTAGCAAGTGAATTATTGAGTCTTAGCATGATAATTGCTATTGCTATGCTAATAGCTAATATGATGATAATTGATAATAATGAAGAATGAAAATTTTATTAAAAGTGCGAATTAAAATGGTGAACGCTCATTTTAATTCGCACTTTTAATGAAAATGAAAATGTACGAAGCGATAATTCACTTAGCACTTCACGAAATTTCGCAACTAAATTTCATTAGCTAAATGCTAAATGATTTTTCACAAGCTAACAATGAATGCGAATGCTAATTAATCCATCACTACCGGGCGCTGTGGCCGACAGTTCGCTCATCGCACGCGCTGTCGTGTGACGTCGCGTCTAATCGCTTTCCCGCGCAAGCGCCGCGCCGCACGTGTGTCGTGCTTGTACCTACCGTTCACGATGTCGGACTTCAGTAACCGCGAGTTTTACGAGATGGTGCGAGTGTATGTACTGAGTGGTGAAAGTTTGCGAGCAGCTCGCAGAATGTATGCGACGGAGAGCATACCTCTAATGTGAGCCCATGGAATCCTTAACCCCGCGGTCCCTAATGAAAGGACCATTTTAGCGGCCACTCAAAGGCTGCTTGATCACGGACAGTTCAGAACCCCGAATCATGCACGAGGGTCTGGCAGACCCCGACTGGCGATCGAAATCGAAGAAAGCATTTTTGATTTCTTTGAGCGAGATCCAAGGGCCAGTAACCCACGTAAATACCTACGCCGGCGAATCGAGCGACCGCACAGCTGATAGGTAGGTACTTTCGCGCGTTCCGCATCGCCGCGCGCCGCCGCCGGCGCCGGTTAGCCATACAACCACTTTTAAAATAAACATCTTTCGTTAACGATTTTTTAATTTTTTTGTATGAAGACGCATCAAAATAAAAAAAATATGTTTAATAAAACTGGTTTAAGGTTAATATGTCAAAATTTCCGCAGTGGATAAAAACTTTTCCTGTATGTTTGCCATAGATTCATGTACTTACAACATTTTTGTTAAAGGGTTTTTGCGTATGGCTAATAGTTATGCCTTAAAAAAATATTTACCAAAACGCTATTTTTGTCTAATATTCGCTACTACTTCTAAACGGCTTTGAATTTTGGAAATATTTTTACACTGAAAAATTTATAGTTACAAGGACTACAAAATTGTTAGAGCATTTTTAAATCAATCAATATTTGCAACGATAATGACCCCATTTAGAGATAGAGGTTCAGACGTGCTCTGCGCGGGGCGCGGGCGGCAGTCGCGCGTTAGCATTGAGACGGGATGGCTGTGTCGCTCGCTGCTCCGCCCCGGCTACCTATGGACCGATACGCGCGTTTGCGTGTATTAGTGCAAATATTTACGTTCGAATTGTATCAATTTGCGTTTATAGACTAGCTCGCTGCAGACAGCCCAATTCAATTGAGCGCGTAGGCGCTTTATTATTGTTTTTTTTTTAATGTGTAATTACGCATAATACTCTTTTTATTTACATTGACAAAATTTACATACAAATTAACAATTTAAAATATAAGTAAACCAAAAAAAAAAAACATAACATCACGCCTGTGTTTCCCGAAGGGTTAGACAGAGGTGTACTTTTAGTTAGTACACTCACATTTTGCCAGTTATGTCCCATGTAATAGGGGCGAGCCTATTGCCATCAACTAGGCACAAATCCGGACTCCGGGCTGCTACTGAGCAATTTCAGATGTAAAAACCGGCCAAATGCGTGTCGGACCACACAAAATGAAGGGTTCCGTAGTTGGGATGAATTTATGCCAAGAACAAACTCAACATTGTAGTTGAAAAACATTTATTTTTGCAACTGCAAATTTAAGTTGGTCGATTATTACTCGTTAACTTGTAGAGCCTACTTAGCTGTGATAGTTTTCCTTTTAATTTCTTTATATACCTATAACTACTACTGCCGTGAATTTTTTCACATATCCAAAACCAACCATTTAGCTGGCGGGGCGGAGACACTTGACTCTAACAAAAATCAACACTTCAAAGTTTAATATTTCGCAAACAGATCCATGAATCCAAAAATGGTTTTACACACTCACAATATTTTTGAACGATCTTTCCAACGACACTCCATACCATGGGAAGACAAGAAAAAAAAACATAAAAACTTTACGAGCAGGTGTATCCTAGTTTTTTTTTTTTTCGTGATTTGATTGTACCACTCAGCGTGATTAATATGTTCACCCGTGCTAATTACAGCTTTCTAGTACTAAAAGTCTATGATCTAAGTCGCGGACAGACAGACGGACAGTGTGAAACTATAGGTAAGGGTTCCTTGTTGACTACGGAACCCTAAAAACGCAATAACACTTTGCTCGACCCATGAATCTAACCCGGGACCTCATGCTCAGCAGTAGCGCTTGCCACCGCTAGACTAACGGGGCAGTCGTTGACATAAAATATTGTGTAAATCTATAACAATAAATAATTATGTATAACTTATCCACGTCACCACATACAAATGCAATTCAGTAAAAATCAATACGAATATACGAAATACGAAGTCGCGAACACACATTCATAAATCAGAACGTACTGCACAATCAATTATAAACCTTATCTCATCAAGTACAGCGTGCATGTATCATGCACTGTAGCCTAGGTTCAATTTACACGAAATCACTGGCTTGTCGCAAGCTACCCTACAACGGCTGTATTACGAGCGCGATGCAACCGCTACAAAGTATCGTTTTGTGATATTTACATTGCTTGCCCAGTCACTTAGCGACACACTTAGGTAGTGGTTATGAAGCAACGTATTCATTACAAAAATAGTACAGTCGCTATGATATATGAAAACAAAAATAATGTAGTAAAGGCAAGAAATATTTTCCGATTTGTTGTTTATCATGATTTTCACGACAAATATAATAAAATACCCACATGTGCTGATAATTATGATAAGTAAGTGGTTCCTTAATTTATAAACTTTTTCGTACTAATACATAATTTGTAAACTTCGCGGTCTGAGCTGACCCATATACATATTTGTATGCTTACGACCTTCTATTTTCAAGAGACACATCATCATTGTTATCGACAAATGGTTCTAGTTCATAATTTCAACATAATATTTTTTTGAGTCAAGATTACCTAGCGGGCAGCTACATGTGGACGTGTCATCAGTGAGCCGTGAGTTCAAATCTCACTCAGTACTAAAACTTTTTCTAAGTTTTTACTTGATTGGAAGTAATGGGACGGAAGTATAAAACATTCATTGTGACGTTACATTTAAAAAAAAAACATGCGTAGTCTGAATCATATTATTAGTTTTCAATACAGTCTGCTGAATACTGATACCTATAAATAGTTAAATAATAATACCATTACTAATATTTAACTTCATAAAAATAAATTAGATTATAACAAGTTTTTGCTTAAAATACAAAAAACAATGTTTTATTTCAATAAAAGTAAATCAGCATTGTGATATGGATTCGAACCCAGACTTCATTGATCGCCAATCCATTTCTTTGCTCATACAGCTACTACCACATGATAAAGTTCGCGAATTTTAGCAATGGAATGGTAATAACAGGTTGCCACTATAACGCGTAGTCTAAATGCAACAGAATACTGTTATATTTTGTGTAGTATGACAGTTCATAATTATGTGTGTGTTCTCTGTGGAATGTTGAGATATCACTCATACATGCAAACGCACTGGCTGTATCGTGATCGAGTTCATACGTTACGTACGTTACATTTAAAAAAGAACATGCATAAAGTCTAAATCATATTATTATTAGTTTTCTATAAAGTCTGCTGAATACTGATACCTATAAATAGTTAAATAATAATACAATAACTAATACTTAACTTCATAAAAAATAAATAATAAGAATGAATAGATTTTAAATAAACATAAATACCTAACAAGTTTTTGCTAAAAATACTAACAAATAAAATATTAAGATTTCAAAGAAATTAAAAACCAGGATGCGAACCCAGATCTCATTGATTCCGAATCCATTGCTTACTCCATACAACTACTTGCGCATGTTAGCAACAATTGAATTTTAGCAATCCAATGGTAAGAACAGGTCGAGACTATGACGCGAATTCTAAATGCAACAGAAATAAATGTAATGTAGGTACTGAAGTTTTGAGCGGTTGCTGTAAGTACATGTAGGTATGTAAGTATGTAGGTAGGTATGTAGGTAGGTATGTAGGTAGGTATATAGGTAGGTAAGTATGTAGGTAGGTATGTAGTTAGGTATGTAGGTAGATATGTAGGTAGGTATGTAGGTAGGAAATATTTTAAGGGGTCATTGATGTAGGTTCTCATCATTGTGAACAACTTTCACTCCTTAAGGAACCAACCCTGAAATCGCGAAAGAAAAATCATCTGTTCCCTAGATTTTGACGAGCTATGCGAACATAAAATAGGGGACAGCAGATTTTTTTTCGTGATTTAATGCTTGGTCCCATAGTGAAAGTTGTTCATAATGATGAGTACAATGACCCCTTAAATTATTTCGTGTATGAAAAGATACACCAATATTTTCTTCCAAACACATGCTAAAAAATAATGTCCAGTAAAAACTTAAAATATTCGTAACTTATGTATCTATCTATACTAATATCAGCCTTACATCTCCTCTCCGCCATTCCTTTCTGGAATCGTAGGTAAAATTGGCGTCCTATGCGCGCAAGTCTGCGCCCCTGCATTTTCTTTGATCGTCGTTTTAGTTCAGCGCGCCACCGCGCGCGTTTTACGTATTCGGGGAGTAGGGGTTTAGCTCCGCCCACATGCGGAAGGTCAAGTGAGGAAACTATGGCTCTTAAAAGTTAAAATACCAATTGCTATGCGACCTAAGGGTTGGCGCGGGCGCCCACATCTGGCGAGGGATATAGGGGCTGCACGGAGTTTTGTTCCCAAAGCCGTTAGATATGCATGCCCGGGACAATAAGAGCATCACTGACACACAAAAAAAAGGTCACTTGAACTCTATAACGATTTTGGAACACAATCACGCACGCATTATTTCGCTAATCATTTGCTTAGCAATTGATTAAAATTTAACTAGCGTTTATAAATAACACTGTATATCTTAAAGTTGGATACATTATTTAGACAATTAAACCTGTAGTGACTTAAAATGACGGAAATATGGCGTGTATCTTGCAGAGAGGAGCAAGTCACTGTAATATGGAAGGATCTCACCAGATTAGCCTGCACGAATACTTGGCGACCACCACCACCACCAAAACAAAACACCACCAACACTTAAAAACTCACTATCATTAAAATAATCCATGAAACTACACATTACACAACACACACCACCCGATAAAATACCGATTTTGCAGAGCTCGATTTCGCTGGCAAGCGAGGGGTGCCTGCCACATGCCAATATCATAAAAAAATTCACAGAGAGCGTTCCCGGCACGACCGTCCTCTTAGAACTCCAAAGACCCAATCAGCTTGAAATATTTCTGAACATGAAAAAAATTGACGTAGCATTAATATCCGAGACCAGATTTATAAGCAAGGGTTTCATCTCAATTAAGGGCTATACTCTTTATGCTACTTACCATCCATCGGGAAAACCTCATGGAGGAACGGCAGTACTCATGAAATCTAACATTAAACACCATCCGCTTGAACCTTTCTCGACTGATAAGATACAAGCCACACTAATTAAAGTCAGTGATAAAAGCTCGGAAATCACACTGGCTGCAGTTAACTGTCCTTCTAAACATCTGATATCAAGGGAAGACTATAAAGATTTCTTCTCTAAACTCGGACATCGCTTTATAAGTGGAGGCGACTGGAATGCAAAACATTCGTTCTGGGGATCTAGGCTAATAACAACTAAAGGCAGACAGCTCTACCAAGCTGTTAGATACCTTAATCTCGATTGTTTGTCCACTGGTGAACCGACCTACTGGCCGACTGATCCACGAAAAACTCAATATCTGTACTCAATATCAACTCTCGATTTACTAGATAATTTCAATAAAAAAACATTGCAATTAATAACACAAATATGGAACCCGACTCAGATCTCACTTCAGATCACTCTGCAGTTATTCTTTAATGTGAATAATAAGATAATACTAACTGAACCACTACCCAAAATTTACAATAGGAAAACTAACTGGGAAAAATATCAGGATATCATCACAGCGGAGACACAGCTTTTGATCTCTCTGAAAACCAGCGACGAGGTTGAACATGCCATAGAAGGATTAAACCAATTAATACATGATGCGGCAAACAGGTCCACACCACAACATAAAGCGGGAACCTCAAAAGAACACGTATACCCTGCGTTCATCAAAGACTGTATAATTGAAAGACGTAGACTCCGCTGAGTATGGCATAACACCGACTATCGAAGAGATAAAACTGCCTTTAATAAAGCCTCACAGCAATTAAAGGCACTAATCAAAGAATGGGAAAATGAGAATCTGCAATCATATCTCGCAAAACTGACACACTAGTGACACAAACTTTTCCTTATGGAAGGCTACTAAAAAACCTAAAATGCCCCAAACAACAGGTTATACCATTAAAAACGCAAATGGGGACCTGGGCTCGCTCCGACTGTGAAAAAGCTAACATATTTATGCCAATCACCTACGTAAAGTTTTTGAACCATTACCTAGTAACAATCATAATCTCGACAACGAAAATGAAAAACAACTCAGCTCTCCCACTCAAATGTACCTACCACTGAAACATGTGACACCACATGAACTAATGCGGCAAACCCTAAAACTTCAAGATGGGAAATGCCCCGGTTACGATCTTATTAACGCTACTCTTCTGAAGAATCTCCCAAAAAAAGGGTTACTGCTTATACTCGCTATCTTCAACGCTTGTCTAAGATTGTCCTTCTACCCAAGCTAGTGGAAAATAGCGCAAGTAATAATGATACTGAAACCAAGCAAACCGCTCATGATGTGGTATCGCACAGACCCATAAGTCTCCTCCAGGTAGTTGGAAAACTACTGGAAGAGATTATACTAAATAGAATGCGAGAACATCTAGTGGAGATAACACCAACTCACCAGTTTGGCTTTAGAGAGGGCCATGTTACCATTGAGCAAGTGCATCGTTTGGTTGACGTCATTGGTAGAGCGCTGGAAGACAAACAATATTGTTGCGCAGCCTTCCTAGACATAAGCCAAGCTTTCGACAAGGTGTAGCATAATGGGCTACTCTACAAAATTAAAAAAACGCTACCACACTCTTTCTACCCAATATTAAAATCGTACCTCGAAAAAAGAGATGCTATGAAGTAAAATATAATTCCGACACATCTCTAATGCATGTAATTAAGTCGGGAGTACCACAGGGAAGCATACTCGGACCAGTTCTATATCTCATTTTCACAGCAGATATACCCACTCATGCCTTTACCACTATAGCGACGTATGCAGATGACACCGCAATCCTTTCAACACATGAGAATCACGCCTCCGCATCCGAAAGGCTCCAACTACACCTGTCTCTGATTGAAGCATGACTAGAGCAGTGGCGTATTATAGCCAATTCAGATAAGTCGGTTCAAGTAACCTTCACACTCAGAAGAAAAACTTGCCCACCTGTGAAACTCTGTTATACAAAGATCCCACAATCAGATGACGCCAATTATGTAGGCATGTATCTTGACCGACGCCTCACTTGGCGCAAACACATATGGATCAAAAGGAAACAACTGGACTGCAAACTTCGAAGCATATACTGGCTCGTCAAACGCAAGTCACAGTTGACTGACGCCAGTAAAATGACTATCTAGATCTATAAAGATATACTGAAGCCTGTATGGACGTATGGCATATAGCTATGGGGCATAACCAGTCACAGTAATATCAAAATACTGGAAAGATTTCAAAGTAAAACAATGAGAGCAATGTTCAATATTCCATCGTACATAAGCAATAAATATGTGAACCTAGATTGGAATCTGCGAACAGTGAAGGAAGAAATTGTGTAGAGACACCGACTTCCGAAATTAAAGTTATTTTGTTTTTTTTTTTGTAAAAAGTTTTTATTCCCCCAAGCAATCGCGAGAAGTTTTCACTTAATAATAATCGCTTTTACCTACACCAAACCCAAAGCTTGCAGCCACAGCGTGCGTGGATAGTTAAAGATATTGTGATATTTCTTTGTTGGTTGGTTGGTTGTAAATGAGGGGTAGAAGTTTTTTTTATTAATTTTGTGGTGTGAAGCCACCGACAGTTAGGAAGCACCTGAGATATAATATGAATACGCTTGGCAATCTGTTGTGATGCGAACTCAAAAAAGATCTTTGATTATTGCATCGGTTTTGGTAGATAAGATAACGATCAAGTTTTGGTTATTTTGACAGGAGTCCGGAGTGACAGCGGTGGCGAATGGTGCTCACTCGCGCAGACCTCGCCGATACGTGTACGATCCCCACAGTGAGTACCTGTCGTTTAGCAGTCTATCTCCGAATGAGGCACAGGGAGTTTACTCACCTACCTGTTATTATTTTGGAGAAGTTAAGGGAAAAAAAAGGAAGTACTTACCTAAGAAAGGAAGAGCAAGTTATGGTAGTGGTAATATGTTTGCAGACTCGCTGTGTCGGTCCCTGGTGTGCAAGAAGCGTGAGGTGTGCGTGCTGCGAGACGCCTTCACCGCGCTCTGCGCCACCAAGAAAGACATCTTACGGAGAGGGTAGGTAAACCATCTCATATATATATAACCTACCACTCTTGTATTTTCTCTGTTGGCAATGAATTTCTGTCCTTTATCTACTTATTTGATAACTATGGGTAGGTACCTAACCTACACAAGTAACAGCAAGCATATCCTACGTTTCTTCTATAATTTGAGGCTGGAGCAGTGTCTATTAGATATGGCTATACACAATTGCACATGCACTCATTGGAATTTTTTTAATTCCGTAGGGACATTATTGTGGCTGCAAGCGGCAGTGGCGGGTGGGAGGGAGAGTCGCGGGAGGGCGGGGGCGCTGGCGGCGGGGGCGAGTGGGAACGCGACGACAACGACGACGACGTGTTCTACGACGCCAGCGCGCGCGACGCCGACCCCGGCCCGGACCTCGACGCCGACGACGCCAAGCGGTGAGCGACCTTACACATCACATCTGCCTACAGGTCTAGGTAGACCTCAAGACTACATAAAATTTATACATATATCATAGTTCAAACGGAATAATTTATTCGATCAAGAACTAATCTCTTGAATAAGTACTCAAAAGCCTTCAATTAAATATAGATTGAATGTACATAATTAATAAGTAAGTATTATTATTTCCTTTCTCATTTAAAGTTGCTAAAGTGTTAGCAAGTGTGTCCTGTGTGTAGCCTTCTGCCTATTGCTACTGTAATGTAAGGTTGCGCAGATGCGTGGGCTGCCCGGGGCGGCTGCGCGCGCAGTTCCTGTGCGGCTCGGACAACCGCACGTACTCGTCGCTGTGCCGCCTGGACCTGCACAACTGCGTGCGGCGCGGCGCGCGGCCGGTGCGCCTGGCGTGCCGCGGCTTCTGTCCGTGCGCGCGCCCGCGCCGCCGCCCGCGCCCGCACCAGCGCCTGCGCGCGCGCCCGCACGACTACGAGCCGGTTCGTAACGTGATCTATTGGTTAACTCGATCGGTGCAATTTATTTATTTCATCAATCTCACTAATAAGGGGATGCTCTAGCTCGGTAGCCCGCGTACTTCAAATTGAAATTCTATACAATAATCCTACAATCTACAATAATCCTCAGACCAATTTTGGTTGGTCTGAGACAATAATCATTATGATTGTTTTATTAAAATTTAAAGTTAAAAAAACGGTGACGGTTACAACTTTACTGCTACAGGTCTGGCGACGACGAAAATCTGAGTCTTCACACAACGAGGTTCTACCGGAAAGGCAATCGAGACGGCGACTCGCACAAGGTGACACCATTTAACTTTGTTCTACATAATATGGACAATTCGTGCACATAGTAAAAGTTGTTCATAATGATAAATTCAATGACCCAATGAAGGGTTTCAAGTTATTTCGATTACTAAGGTAAATTATACTTATTATGGTTAAGTACAATAATTTTTCCTATATAAGTACTAACATCAACAGGATCCGAGGGTTGCGCGCTGGACAAGATGGCAAATCGACTTCTCGACTGGTTTTCGGTTCTAATGGACGAAGCGGGAGCCACAGCGCCGCCGGCGGACGGTAAGCGAACGGTTTCAGCGATCACTCGATGACAAGAGACAGGCGCCAGAACTAATGCTCGCTCCCCGCAGGCTTCCCGAGCGACTGCAAGCCGGAGGTGCGCTGGATGTTCGCGCACCTCGACACGGACGGCGACGGCTTGCTGTCCGCCAGCAACCTGTACGCGCTGCGCCACGACGAGCGCGAGCGCTGCCTGCGGCCCTTCCTGGCGTCGTGCGGCGGCGCGGGCGGCGTGTCGCGCGCGGCCTGGTGCGGCTGCCTGCGGCGCGCCGCGCGGCCCTGCACGGCGCTGGCGCGCGCGCACCCGCCCGGCGCGGGCGGCGGCGCCTACGTGCCGGCGTGCGACGCGCGCGGCTACTACCGGCCGCGCCAGTGCCACGCCGCGCTGGCCGTGTGCTGGTGCGTGGACGCGCACGGCCAGGAGCTGCCCGGCTCGCGCACCAAGGGCGCTCCCGCCTGCCCCGGTACGTGCCGACCTACCTACGATCGCCTGTTTATTTCTATCTTCTGCTAAAGTGTGACGAATGTGGTTGCAGGCGAGAAGTCCTCGGAGGGCGCGGTGGGCGCGGAGGGCGCGGTGGGCGCAGAGGGCGCGGCGGGCGCGGAGGGTGCGGTGGGCGCGGTGGGCGCAGAAGGCGCGGCGGGCGCGGAGGGCGCGGTGGGCGCAGAGGGCGCGGAGGGCGCGCCGGCCGACGACGAGGACGGCGCCGGCAGCGGGGACGCCGAGCTGCGCTTCTAGCCTGCAAGTCTCCACCTGTCCGTAGCTGATACGCAACCTTCTACTACAGCTCTTCGTCAGTCACTAACCAAAAGCTTAAAGCTTGATGAAAGCCCGACCGATCGTGATCGTCCGACAGCATTACAAACGATATTCCATATTCTACACGTATGGAGATGAAGAGTTCCTACTATTGGAAAGAGGGGGATTTTAAGAACGCCTTTAATACCTTCATTTACATTTTACCCACGTTAAATACACTGGAATTATGTCCTCTCTTAAATCAGATAAATACCAACTAAGTACTTACATGAACATTAGGTTTTTTTTTACCGACGCTTAGCCTGCCGTCAGACAGACTGCATCGTAGCAACCGCGCGCAGTCGATTTATTCAATTGCATACAGTCGTGATTTCAACACAGTTAGTGTGCAGTTATGCTCTGACCGCATAAAGTTAGTGTGCAGAGCATAACTGCACACTAACAGTATGCGGTTAGCGATTGACAGCGTGAAGTTGAAGTCACGACTGTACGTAATTAATATCAAATCAAATCAAAAGTCAATTATTCAAACTAGGCTGAGAATCAGAACTTTTCGAACGTCAAAATTACATAAGACAGTCCCCCAAAACGCCCACCTTTCACCACTTCCTAGTGCTTTAGCTGGGAAGAAGAAGTGGCGCAACAAACTCCCCAGCAATATTGACTGCACACGGCTGCAGCCGACTGTGTGAAGTTGATAATCATGAATGAATGAAGTCGATATATTCAACTGGATTGCATGCAGTTGATTATATCGACTGCGCGCGGTTGCTGCGATGCAGTGAAGTGTCGTGGTAAATGAAAGACATCTGCAGTCCGCCTGATGGCAGCCTTACATGACGTAATGGGGGCTATCGTTTTTGTGCTCACCAGTTGGCGCCACTGACGAGTAAAGTCCTATCATTAGGTACTTTTACAAGCTTTAAGCTCATTTCAGACTACGCTATAAAATAATAGCATATAGTTCATACACAACAACATCGCGCGCCATACATTTCCAATAATAAATATTATGTATAGTCTATCAAAGTGTGAACGTGTTCTAAACAAATGTATGGCGAGCGATATTGTTGTGCTAAGTATATGAACTATATTATATTATAGCGTAGTCTGAAATGAGCTTGATATTAGCTTGCTCTGTTTTGTGTACCTATGTGTTTCCGGTTACTCCAATTGTTATCCATTTTTCAAGCACTTCCTGGTATCCATATTGAGCTGAAACTTGGCGTACTAATATAACTACAGAGACATTTTAAAATAGCAAAACCGGCCAAGTGCGTGTCGAACCACCCACAATTAAGGGTTCCGTATTTAGGATGAATTTATCAAACAAACTTAACATTGTAGTTGAAAAACTTGCTTTCCCATACATTCTTTATGGGAGACATGTTTTTACAGCTGTAAACGTAAGTTGGTCGGTTATTACTCGGTAAATTGTGGAGCCTACTTCATGTGGTAGTTTTTCTTTTAATTTCGTTACAATTATTTACTACTGCCGTGACTTTTTTCACATATCCAAAACCAACCATTTAGCTGGCACTTGACTCTTAACAAAAATTAGCACTTTAAAGCTTAATATTTCGCAAACGGATCCCTGCATCCAAAATGGTTTTAACAAACTCTATTAATGACCTTTCCAATGACATCCCACACTATGAGATAGGAGAGAAAATACAAAATTTCCCAATTTAAGTGTCGAGAAGGTAACCTAAATTTTCATTATTTTTTTCACCACTTTGTCGGCCTAATTTATATGTATACCCATACCAAATTAGAGCTTTCTAGTACGAACAGTCTCTGAGCTAAGCCGCGGACAGACGGACAGACAGACAGACAGACAGATGGATATGGCGAAACTATAAGGGTTCCTTGTTGACTACGGAACCCTAAAAATGACACCATGGTGCTGGTCTGATGATGGAGTCGGAAGTTGAATATAGGAACTCCTCAATTAAACAAGATAGCACGATCGTGTTTGGACTCATAGATTACGTATTACAAGTGCTTTGTCACTAGGTGGTATCTAGAGTCTGATGATGGAGCCGGAAGTTGACCATAGGATAACTCCTCAATCAAAAAAGATAGCACCATCGTGTTTGGACTCATTTTTGATGTATTAACAAGTGCTTTGACGCTAGGTGGTGTTCAGTGTCTGATAATGGAGCCGGAAGGTCTTCACGGGCACTTCTCAAGTAATCCATATAGCCCCGTCGTGTTTTGTTCCATTAGATTGGTCTTGACAAATGCTTTTATACTAGGTGGTGTTCAGGGTCTGATGATGAAGCCGGAAAATGGCGATAGGAACTTCTCAACAAAACAAGATAGCACCATCGTGTTTATACTTATTAAATACTTATGTATTGACAAGTTGTGCTATTATACTAGGTGGTGTCCAGGGTCCGATGATGGAGCCGCAAAGTGTCACGGCACTCCTCAACCAAACAAGATAGCCCTGTTTTGTTTCGATCATTTGAATTTGTTTTGACAACTGATGATGGAGCTGAAAGCTCGCCATAGGATTTCCTCAACTAAACAAGATAGCTTTCTCTCTTTTTTTTTCCCGCTCCGCCCAGGTCTTGTCAGACTTTTACTGACTAAAACCCACCCTTGTTCCTTCAGTTCCCTGCTGCCAAGGGCCCCGGTATCCCTTTCGGACTTTTCGGCAACCCTGGCAGAAGATAGCCCCATAGTGTTGGGCTCGTTGGATTTGTGAACGTGATAGAAAGAACAGATATTTAAACTAATTCTAATGCTAAAAAGTACAAAATAAAATAAAAGTAAAAATCTTTTTAAAAACAAACTTTTAATGAACTGTATAAACATAGAACTTTAGATAATATTTTTTTACAAGTGTAATAAGAACATTTACACCGAAAATTTTTAAGTTCTATGATTAGATATACTCGTACGTCTCAGACCAAATAAAAAGGTTTTTTATTTGGTCTGAGGATTACGTAGGTACCTATGCAAGTTTCATTTAGTACTTACCTACCTACTTTTTACCCGACTACAGCGAAGAAAAAAAGGAGGGTTATGATTTTGACCGGTATGTATGTATGTATTTATGTAAGTATGTTCATCTATCTTCTAAACCACTCATCACAATTTGACAAATGAGGTATCGTTAGAAGCATCTTGATCGTCCGCTGGTAATAGGCTATGTGGCGTCACATTAAATTAAAAATGGCGCGCTCTAGAGGACAAAAAGTCATGAATTAAAAAAAAAAAATTGTCTAATCGTACCATGTTGGGTATCAAATGAAAGGGCTTGAGCACATTTCAAAAATATATGTATAATAAAATAACCCCAAAAAATTAAAAAAAAATTAAGTATTAAAAACTATAACCCAGCTACGACTAAAAAGGTATAAATAAACAAGATACCACAGACAGACAAATTAAAAATCCGGACAAATTAAAAACACGTGTTAGGGCATAAATCGAACAGATAACGTGTGACTCCGGATTTTTAATTTGTCTGTCTGTGGTATCTTGTTTATACCTTTTTAGTCGTAGCTGGGTTATAGTTTTTATTACTTAATTTTTTAGTTCATTGAAGCTTGTTTTTAAAAAGATTTTTGCATACCTAAGTACTTACCTATAATTTTATATGTTTTGGATATGTTTAAGTACCTAGGTACCTACCCATTACTTATAAGTATAATTAGGTAAGTACCTATGGTTTATTTTATTACATTTTAAAACCTCAGACCAACAAAAAAAGAAAGACGGATCACTACCTATATCAAACGTGTAGCCACAAAACTATGCTCCTGCAAGTAAACACACAGGCTCACGCACACACCTACACAAAAACTATGCTCATCGCTCCTAGTACCTACGTCACGACTCACGAGTCGTAGTCTAGTAAACTTCAATAAAAAAAAATAGAATTATGCCTTCTTGTGTAGTGACAAAAAAAACAAAACAAAAAAGGACTACTGTACTAAAAACCAAAAGACAAAAGTACTTCTTTAATAATAAGAGAAAAATAAAAAAATAACTTTAATTTCGGAAGTCGGTGTCTTTGCTTTTAATTTTAGTTTTTGGCCACCGACTTCCGAAATTAAAGTTATTTTTTTATTTTTCTCTTATTATTAAAGAAGTACTTTTGTCTTTTGGTTTTTAGTACAGTAGTCCTTTTTTGTTTTGTTTTTTTTGAAGTCGGTCAATTTTTTAATAAAAGTTTTATTATTTTTCCATTTTTTGTGTAATTTGATTTTTGTAATCATGGGTAGACCAACTAAAGGAGCCACCCGCATGAAGAAAAACAGAATTAAAGAGACTAATACTGCTGAAACAGAACGCCTATCTAAGAATCGCAAACGGAGTGCTATGTCCGGTTCCCAAGAATCACCGTTAGCTTGTCATGCTAGGTTATCTCAGATGAGAAATTACATGCATTCTCATTTGTCACAGGAGTCGCCGAATGATAAGATCTGCCGACTCAATCTTATTCAAAAACGATTAAGTGGCGAGTCGTCTGAACAGCGCAAGTATCGTTTAGATGTTATACGAAACCGGCTGGCTAATGAGACTCCCGTGCCTTCTCACGAATATAAGGGTGAACACTATACATTTGCTTACACTGTATAGTTCCCCTCATCATCATATTATAAGGTGACCATAATCAGATCTGTAATGTCACTTACAACCTATATGGTTGCAAAGTTCTTATCAATATAAATGAATTAAGTCCAAACACAAGGTAATTACTGTGAACCGTTGAGGAGTTCCGTTAATCGTCCTTCGTCTTCATTATCAGACCCTTAACGACAGTCACAACCCATCCAAGTGTAAGGTTCTTATCAATACAAATTAATCAAGCCCAAACACAAGATATCTGCTGTAAACCACTGAGGAGTTCCCTCGACTGTCTTTCGTCTTCATCATCAGACCCCTAACGACAGTCAGAACCCATCAAAGTGTAAAGTTTTTATCAATACAAATTAATCAAGCCCAAACACGAGGTATCTGCTGTAAACCATTGAGGAGTTCCCTTGACTGTCTTTCGGCTCCATCATCAGATCGACTCCAGGCCTTCATAAAATTGTAGTGCTGTAAAATACTTAATGAATAAATTAAGGAATGCACTAGTTGCCCTTACGATTTTTGAAAGTTCCCCTCGATTTCTCTAGGATCCCATCATCAGATCGTGACTTGGTGACAATGAGACCACCTCAGAAGTATAAGCTTTTGAACAAAAAAATAATTTTTTAAATCGGTTCACAAACGGCGGAGTAATCGGTGAACATACATAAAAAAAAAAAAAAAAAAAAAAAAAAAAAAACAATCATCCCGAACATAGTACCTCCTCCTTTTTTGAAGTCGGTAAAAACTTGTAAAAACAATAGCAAATCACATAAGAAGTCTCACGGAATCACTTTTCACATGGAAGTACTTCAAATAACATCGTTTCTTAATTTAGTTAACTTTGAATTTTAGGTTACTTGGAACAAAAACCTGAACGAATGAACGAACGAAAACAGTGACATCTCAGACCAACAAAAAAAGAAAGACGGAGCACTACGTACATCAAACGTGTAGCCACAAAACTATGCTCCTGCAAGTAAACACGCAGGCTCACGCACACACCTACACAAAAACTATGCTCATCGCTCGTAGTACGTCACGAGCCATCGTCTAGTAAACTTCAATTAAAAAAAAAATATTAAGCCTTCTTATGTATTGAAAACTTGTAAAAACAATAGCAAATCACATAAAAAGTCTCACGGAATCACTTTTCACATGCAAGTACTTCAAATAACATCGTTTCTTAATTTAGTTAACTATTAACTTTAGGTTACTTGGGACAAAAACCTGAACGAATGAACGATCGAAAACAGTGACATTTAAAGTGCGAGGGCTGCCATAATATGATTTGAAATTTCCCCGTTCGATATTTTTTAGTTCGAGTAATTATATGCCTGTTTTTTTATGTATTTAATATTTTAGATTTCCAAGTAATATTGAAAATAAAAGTAAATGTATAGTAGCTATAAGAAATAGTCTGAATGATCCATAATGGCTGCCATCGGAAACCAGCGTGTTTTGTTCCGATCATTTTGATAATAATGACCTTTATTCAACTAATCGTGGACTTCGCCGTATGATCAAAAGCTGATATCCTAAAAAGGTATAAAAAATTTAAAAAACAAAAATGAGATTTTATCAAAACAGTAATTAAACACGAGACTGTATTTTTATTTTTATTTTAGTTCGTTTCTCAGCTTAGTCTAGCTAATATAAATACTACTATCCCAAATTTTATTTTTTAGATTTTATTTCCATCTTCCTACGTAATTGCTGAAAACTCAGTTTCACAAAGTTCTGATTATATGTTTGTTCAAGTATGTCCTAATTCTTCATTTATCATTTATCTTCCTAAGGTTTTAATCAAAAGCTGCCATTACTCGTGTAATTTTTTTGTGTAGGACTTGCCTCATGTAGCCATTGACGATTGGGCTGATTTTATTTTATTCAGAATGAGACTCAAGATGTAATGCGTTTAATTAGAAACCTGAAAAATAAAAAGAGCTCTGGCCTCGATGGCATTTCAACAACAGTTATCAAATTTGTTGCACACTGTATAGCTGAACCCCTTGCTCATATTATTAATGTAAGCATACAGTCTGGCGTATTTCCAGAAAGTCTCAAGAGCGTAATAGTCATACCAGTATATAAAAAAAACGATAAAGAAGAAATGGTAAATTATAGGCCAATTGCTCTTATCTCTATATTCTCCAAGATCATAGAGAAAGTTATCTATGAATCTCTTGACAACTTCCTAACTAAATACCACATACTATGTGACGAACAAATGTGCTTCAGGAAAAATAAAAATATTAACATGGCCATCTTTGATTTTCTCCATGAAATAATGCCTAAAGTAGATTCCAAAATACCGGTATGTGCAATATATGCCGATATGTCGAAAGCCTTTGACTGCGTGGACCACGATATTCTCTTAACCAAACTTGATGCGTACGGTATTCGTGGCAATGCTTTTAACTTAATAAAAACTTATCTCAAAGGCCGTAGACAATGTACAGAGATATCACGCTTATGTTTAAAATCTAGGAAGGTACAAAAAACTTTATCGTCATTTAAAGAAATAAAATATGGAGTTCCGCAGGGAAGTGTCCTCGGACCTTTACTATTCCTACTTTATATTAATGACCTGCCACGCCATATATCTAATCCAATGATTTTATTTGCAGATGACAGTACTTCAATTGTTTCATGTACCAATAAAGACTCATACGTAAATGACATCAATAACTCGATCAGCAGTTTAATAAAATGGCTTGATAATAATAACCTAGTTATTAATCTACAAAAAACTTTAACTATGCATTTTCACCAACGTATATCTACAGGTGACATGGATATCAACTACAATGGCCAAACTATCGATAAAGTGAATAACACAAAATTTCTAGGAATCTTAATTGATAGCCAGTTAACATGGAAGCCGCAAGCAGAAGATATCTGTAAACGTCTGAGCACAGCCGCGTTTATGTTATACAACCTATCCAAAAAAGTAAATCGGTCAACAGTACTAGTGGCCTACCATGGTCTTGTAATTTCTATTTTAAGATTTGGTGTTATATTTTGGGGTTATTGTAGTGAACGAGAAAGCATTTTTAAAGCTCAAAAGCGCTGTTTGAGAGCTATATTTGGCCTCAAAGTTACTGACAGTTGTGTGCCTATATTTAAGTCTCAGAAACTATTAACTTTCCCATGCCTCTATATCCTCGAATTAGCAATATTTGTTAAAACAAACCGTAATTTATTTGCCACATTAACAGGAACCAGAAAACGGAGTACATCATTAAGATCACAATATCAGAATTTACTTCACACAGGAACATTTAAAACGAGTTTATTAAAAAAAAATGTAATTTGTATGGCTCCTGTTGTCTTTAATAAAATTCCCGATCATATGAAAACCTTGCCCTTGATGAAATTTAAAAAATGTTTTACTGAATTACTTCTAGATAAATGTTATTATTCTGTTCAGGATTTCCTAAATGATACATCTTAATAACCTATTTTGATAACTTGTATAATAATTATTGTGTTTGCATGCCAACAAGGCAGAATGTACACGGTTCTTTACTATGTTATTTACGATCCTATTTGTATGTACCTGCATTCAAAGCAAATAAAGTATATTCTATTCTATTCTATTCTATTCAGCGATGTAAAAAAAATGGTTTTGTTTCAGAATCCTTCCTAACAATTGAGGTACAATACCACACAACAATATCTTACTCGTACAATATTATCCTACCCAAAATATTATTCCCCAAATTATAGGGAAAAACTTTAACAAATGAAAACCCTTTTTACACCCACATAGATAAAAAGGTGGCTTCAGTTTTGATGTTCGTAATGCTCCGTCTTTCTTTTTTTGTTGGTCTGAGAGTGACATTTAAAGTGCGAGGGTTGCCATAATATGATTTGATATTTTCCCGTTCGATATTTTTTATTTCGAGTAATTATATGCGTTTTTTTTTATGTATTTAATATTTTATATTTCCAAGTAATATTGAAAATAAAAGTAAATAGATAGCAGCTATAAGAAATAGTCGGAATGATCCAGAATGGCTGCCATCGAAAACCAGCGTGGTTTGTTCCGATCATTTTGATAATAATGACCTTTATTCAACTAATCGTGGACTTCGCCATGTGATCAAAAGCGGATATAAAATTTGAAAAACAAAAATGAGATTTTATCAAAACAGTAATTAAACACGAGACTGTATTTTTTATTTTATTTTAGTTAGTTTCTCAGCTTAATCTAGCAAATTTAAATACTACTGTACCAAATTTTATTTTTAGACGTTATTTCCATCGTCCTACGTAATTGCTGAAAACTCAGTTTCACAAAGTTCTGGCTGTACGTTTGTTCTAGTATGTCCTAATTCTTCATTTATCTTCCTAAGGTTTTAATCAAAAGCTGCCATTACTCGTGTATTTTTTTTTTTGTAGGAGATACCAGACTTGCCTTATGTAGCCATTGACGATAGGGCTGTATGTAAATGCACTTTGTACTTAATTGTTATTTTATTTTGCGATGTAAAAAAAAATGATTTTGTTTCGGAATCCTTCTTAACAATTGAGGTACAATACCATACTCAACAATATCTTACTCGTACAATATTATCCTACCCAAAATATTATTCCCCAAATTATAGGGAAAAACTTTAACAAATGACAACCCTTTTTACATACACATAGATAAAAAGGTGGCTACACTTTTGTTGTACGTAACCGTGCGTTTGCACTGGCGAAACATTTAATACAAAACATGTTGAAATCTCTAGTTCCTGTCAAAAATTGTATGGAACATTGACAGAAAGTTGAGATTTCAACATGTTTTGTCTTGAATGTTTCGCCAGTGCAAACGCACGGTAATGCTCTGTCTTTCTTATTTTGTTGGTCTGAGTTTAAAACATCAAATTAGGTAATGAATATTGCACTAAGTACTTAAAAAAAGCATGATGCAGACAAATATTATTCTTCCTCCAAGTGCTACCAAATTAGATCCTGAGCCATAATTAAACAGGAATGGCATCGCTATACTAGCACTTCTAGCAGCGAATTCATACGCGATAGCCTCATCACTCGTCTGTATAAAGGACCGTAGGTACTCGAGTCTAGAATTTGTTTTGCAAACATTCGTTGCCCGAGCTTGTCACGCAACGCAACGAACTTTCATTCGCGAAACGAATACCAACTTATTTTAGCTTTGGCGGGTACCTACGCACGAAAAATAAACTTTCTAGAATAAATATAAGCGAATAAAGGCATAAATAAGGTAAGGTTGCGTAACAATAGCTCGATCTACGAATATTTTCAAAATGAAATCGCGAAGCGACCACTCGCGGTTAGTAGGTACCGTCCTAAAAATACGAATTAATGTAAAATTTTAAAGTAGGTACACTTTATTATTACTTACACTTTAAAAATGTGTAAGTTACACATTAATATTAATAGGTAATTGTGATTCCTTTCTCAGAACCCCAAATGAGCCTAATTTATTACTAACTACTTATGGTAGTTGTGGAAAGTCGAAGGTTATAAAAAGTATTATTTAAATAAATACTTACTTACCTACATTTGTAACATAAAGGCGGGACAAACAGGCGCGATATTGCGGGCGCGACAAGGGTGGCCCTGCCTAATGCGCCCACGATGTCGCTTCAGTTTGCACGAGGTCCTTTACTCTAGGTAGGTACGTAGTTACCTACTATTTGACACAACTTGTTAAACTGAGTAGATACCCACCCAACTTGGCCTAAGTATTCAAATATGTATAAGTAATTTAATTTTACTGTTTATTATTATAAAACAAAGAGAGGTTATATAGTCATTGTTATAAAACAACCCAAGAACAGTTGGAGATAAAAACTTATTTGTTGTACTTAGAGGGTTTGTATTTGTACATGGTACCTACCTACCTACCTACTTCTTTAGTGCTAGCTATCTTACGCTTAATTGTAGACTTGAGTTTGATTGATATTGGTATGGTAGCAGGTATGTGGGTTGTGTACCTAGATACCTACTCATCATCATTCTCCCGCCCGGCGCATGGGTCGGCGCAAACATGTCTCTTTCTTCTAGGTATTTACCTACTTACTATGGATGATTTTACAAAATAGGTATTTGTTTAATATGTTACGGCTAATACCCGAAGTGCGGCTACACCTAGTTTTAGCCGGTTAGAACTAGGTGTAGCCACTTACTCTTGGTTAAACCTAGTACGAGCCGATTGTTTTCGGGTAAAACTAGGTCTAGCCTTCATCAAGCCGGCTACAACTAGGTCCAGCCATTCCCTGTTGGATAAAACTAGGTCTATCCGATATCATTCCGACTAGAACTAGGTCCAGACAATCCCTGTTGGATAAAACTTAGATGCGTGTCCCGCCAAGCCTTCCGCCCCGCGTCACACTCATGACTCACAGCATCTGCAGCAGCGGCGCGGGGTGGAGGGCATAGCGAAGCACGCGCCTCTGCAGGTTGTGAGCGCCAGGTGCTGCTGATCTACTGCAGGTCTACTAGCGAGTGTGACTCACAGCGCCTGCAGCAGCAGCGCGTGTCTTAGTTTTATCTAACAGGGATTGGCTGTACATAGTTGTATCCGGGATGCTATCAGCGAGCTTTTTTAGATATTAAAAAAACATCCAATAAAAAGAAACGTAGAGAGTTTTTTTATTCTTATAAATGACATTGTAATAATTAACACAAATTATTAGGAGTACAATTTTTAATATAATAGGAACAATCAGGAACATTTTTTTAACAACAGACAATAAGTAGTTGCATATTATAATTTAAAGAATGTTATTATAATTATAAATCACACTTTTATAAAGTAACATAAACTATTTATTAGAACAACTTAAACTTGAGTGACATTTTGAGTTGCACAAGATAACAGCAGCTTTGCAGAGACACTTTTTGTTGCCACATTTGGTTTTGCAGTGGCATCTTTTATAGCCTTGCCCACCAGAGGTCGATTGTGCATTGGCTATTTGGCGTAGTGATTTCTTTTCGGGTGAAACCATGTCAATATCTAAAAATATTGAGTCACACACAGTGAACTGATTTCTTGAAAATAGTTCTGTTATAGTGCCGTATTTGTTTCCTAATTTGTATAACCCCTTGTCGTTACATTCAAGTACAACCATTAACACATTGGGAAAGTCGCCTCTACCTCTGTCCACGTCAGGAATTTTTACTCGGACTGTATCACCGACTTTACATGGGGGAAACTTTTCATTTGATGAAGCCGTCATTTTTATAGCTTGTTTTACCAAACCTTCCCGTGCGCCTTTCCTGTTAGTGTCAATTTTTAGATTTTTTTTTCACACAGTTTACAGTTTTTCTCCTCATTCTGGTGACAGAGCCCGCAATATGACATTTCGATTTCTTTCTGGCAACTTCCTGATGTTGATGGCTCATTCTCTTTTGATGGCTCATTCTCTTTAGTAGCTTCGTCACTCTCATCATCAACTACTCTTAACTCTCTAAGAATTTTCTCAAGATCTTCCTCACTTTCTATATTTGCAAGGACTTCAGGTGGTAGATCAGATGATTTCAGCCCGACCTTTACATCAGAACCGAACATTGCCTGGTACGGCGATCTTTTAATTCCGTGATGGTAAGCTCTATTTTTCATTAGCTGAATAAATCGTAAGCCTTCTGACCATTTTTGGCAGTTCTCGTCAGCCATCCAGCCAAGCAGCCAAGTCATAAGCATTTTTTCGATGTCTTGATTGGCACGTTCAACACTACCTTGTGACTGGCTGTGTCGTGGTTTCCCATGCACAATCTTCAAACCTGGCCACATCTGCGTCAAACTTTCCACAACTCGCGAACTCTCTGCCATTGTCGGATTGAAGTATTGAGGGTGATCCAAAGATACAAAATATATCAAGTAATTTCTTTGATACTTCTTCCGCAGTCTTACTTTGTAACTGATGAAGTTGTAAGAATTTCGTGAGGTGGTCCTGATAAACTAGTATAAACTTGTAGTCACCATCTGGGTTTGTCTGCATGTCTATCAAATCTACTTGGCAACGGCTGTTTAGCTCGCTGGATAAAATAGGCTTTACAACAAGGCCTTTTTTGGTAGATTTTTGTTTCATTTGACATGGCTTACACATAAACGAAGATACAAAAGAATCACCTCCTGAGTAATATTCGCATACTTCTTTTTAGCTTCTGCAACCATTCTGTTTCTTCCGCCGTGCCCAACACACAGATGTATTTCATGAAGAACATCAAACAAGTCTTCATTCTTGACAAAATATTTTATATTTTCGGAATTTTCAGTGCTCGACACAGGAGAAATTAACTTTTCGATGTCGCCAATACAACAAACATCGAAGCGCTTCAAACGGCGATATTGTAACGTAGAACGTTTCGTGGATATTTTGGCAGCTTTAACGTCTTCTATAAACTTGGAATACTGCACATCATTCATATAGCTTTGATTTTCACCATGTTTTGTGGCTAATAAACACTGAAACTGTTCCAAAAAACTTGATTTCATAGTCTGTAGGTCTTCATTCATTGCCATTCTGAATTCGAACGTATGAGTGCGCAAAAACAAGAAAGTACGTCTGTTTTGTACAACGGCACAACGCGTACTAAATACGTAGTATCTCTAAGTAGTCTGTGCGTACTAACTACTAAACTCAAAGCGCAAGCCCGCAAGGGGAAACGCGGGTGTACGGGAGGCGGGGCGGCAGGGGCGCGCGAGCGCGACGCGTCTCGCGTGAGCCAGACGCCTGTTACTTGTTTCAACTTGTTTGCATCTAGTTTTATCCAACAGGGAATGGCTGGACCTAGTTGTAGCCGGCATGATGAAGGCTAGACCTAGTTTTACCCGTAAAACAATCGGCTCGTACTAGGTTTAACCAAGAGTAAGTGGCTACATCTAATTCTAACCGGCTAAAACTAGGTGTAGCCGCACTTCGGGTATTAGCCGTAACAAATACAATACTTAGGTAGGTACTGAAATGTACAAGGACGAAAGATTGAATAGACCTTGGAGATAAGGTAGAGGTAGGTACCTAGGTACCCTAAATATTTTAAATTAATAAGTACTTACTCAAAAGAAACATATTACAGAATGTGCAAGTAAAACATGATTTTATTCTTTGTCAAAAGTCGCTTGCCTTAGCTGGGAATAGAATACAAAAAATAGGTAGGTACCTACTTATCTACCTAGTTTATGTAGGTAGGTAAGTATGTACTCACTTACTTACATAAACTGTATTGTGACACCATTAGGTAGGTACCTAGACATACAAAGATCAAATCTCTCCAGCATAGGTACATTGATTTGTTAGGTACTCGTCTGCGGCGAATCCAAAAAACGAGGGTTATTCTTATTTTAAGAAAGTTAATCGCATTTATCGGATCAAAAGAAATGCGAAAGAAGAAAGTGACCTAGCAAAACATTTAAATAGGTACCTAACTAAGTGGGTAGGTACGAGTAGGTACCTACTTACTTACATTGAACTCAATTATGGATTTTTTCCTTTGCTAACTTTACACCGCATGCTACTTTTGTTCATCATTTCATCCTGGATATTTCTACAGCAAATAAGAGGGAAATGGCAATCAGTATTAAAGGAATTATTTATTTCATTGCCTGGATGTGTTCTGGATGCGAATCTATATACTTAGGTAGGTGCTCAGTACTCTCAGTACAAGTGCAGAGAACATTACTTATAGGTATATATCGGTAGCTATTTATATAATTAAGTAGGTACATATATTATATAGGTACTCGTACCTACGTACTCATGTTGCAAGGCCACAGCCTTATGTTTAGAAGATATAAGTAAGTACCTACTTATCCCAACATTTACCTACTCGGATTTAGTGACTATGACAACTAAGCTTATGAATATTTGATATTACTAGAGTTATATTGGGGGGCGCAGGTCAAGGTGTCAGTTCACTGCTCGCCTATTCTATGTTACAGTAGGTAACATTATCGTAGTGAGCAACTGAGTATGCCAGCAAGGCCCGACACTCTACAGTGTCCTTGGGCTGTTAAGTATTTTACTAGGCATTTCTTATGAGTGTGTTGTAAATTAGATTACTTACTTAAACTTAATATAGAATACCTATGTTACTTTAATTTGTAAGTAGGTACAGGTAGCTATTCATTAAAATCACATTACTTAGTTAGATAATTATTTGCACTTTTTTAAATATATCACTGTACTTTAATAAATCAATAAAACCTTATTTCATTGTATTTTGATATTTTCCTCATCCTGAAAGGTGTACCTACCTGTAAGACACCCACTTTTCACCAGTTATGTTGTTCCAGTGTAAGAGGGGGGGAGCCTGTTGCCATCAACTGGGGAAAAGTTCCAGATGGAAAAACCCAATCACATTTCGCCCGACCTGGGAGTCAAACCCAGGACCTCATGCTCAACAGTAGCACTTTCAAGCACTAGACCAATGCAACAGTTTTACTTACCATTTCAAGTTTGCCTCCCTTTATCAAACTACTAGCGACACGCTCCTACTTCGCTCGGTTTTTTGTACTTGACAAAACATCGAGATTTCTTAGTTATAAACTTATAATTATGTAACTTTAATTTCAACGTATTAAACACAATAAGCCTTCCAGAAAAAATTCTCAAAACCTCATGAACATCTGTTGCGTGCGTGGTTTAGATCAACAACGCGGACATACAGACAAACACGAAATGCGACTTTAATTTATAATAATATGTATGTATAGACAACAAAGCTTGTACTGTGTGATTTTATTACACAACGAGTTTTACCTTTGCTCCAAGTTCAAACCTGCGAGCAAGTTTTACCTTTGGTCCAAGTTCAAACCTGCGAGCAAGTTTTACCTTTGGTCCAAGTTCAAACCTGCGAGCAAGTTTTTGCATTTCAAACTTTATTATTCAATATTACTTAGAAGTATACTTCCTATTTTGACGTTATTATACAAATACTAGCTTGCAGGTTTGAGCTTGGACTTTGACAACTTGTTTTGTAATGCGACAGTGACTAGTTTATCGTGACCAAGAGCTCTGATTATTTTTAATAGCACTTCAACTAACTTAACTAATCATGTGAGGAAAATGAGTGTGCTAGTCAATAAACATATGTCTCTATGAGAGTTGCCAGACAATGATAATGTTGAAATCATTATGTAACCCTGACACATACATTGAAGAACTCCAAAAAGAGCCCTGTCCATGTACTGAGGCAAGTGGCAACATACTAGGACGATAACTACTCCTGATACTAACTAGTTTCACTTTAAACTGATCAGAGTGCAGAATGGACTTTCTGTATCATGGAAAAGGCATTTTTACATTTTATAATACATCTTCTCAATGTTATTGTTTCCTCAAGTCTGACAGGCTTGAGTAAGTTAAGTACAATAGGTATTGCTAGCCATGCACTGTCCTGAGCCAGTATACCTACCATTTTTTTAAGGTCTTTTCTGAAGCCTCCTTCAATTCATCTCAAAGGTATTCTATACCAGTAGTATTAAGTACTTAGTGGAACTGCATCTTATAAGAGTTAAAGTATGTTGTCACTCATTAGTTGACTTTGCTGTAATTAAAACTTTGTACAACTTATCAATTATTCGCCCTTAGAGCACAGGTGTATATGAAAAAGGGTAAATTCAAAGAAACACGACATCGATAACACTGTAACTTAGATAGGTATTGTAATTACATAAATTCTAAATAAATAGGTATACAATTCACGATTGATTCACTAGCTTCATGTTCAGATTTACTTCTCTTCTTCTATTGGTTCAAATTTTCCACCGTAGAAAGGGATGTTGGCACAGAATAGTCTCCAGTCCGTGAAGTATAGGAGACCGACGAAAGCCGCGCCTCCGAAGCCGACTGCTGATGTGGCGAACGATGCGGCGATTTCAACATGTTTCTTTCCCAAACGGCCCAACATTTTGCTAAACGTAATGATAGCCTCTGCTCTGCAAATTGTTACGTAATGTCAAACAAACGTCAGGCGTCAGGCAAAAATCTCAAATCGCAACCCAGAGTCCCAGATTCAAGCAAAGTGAATTATACGTAGTATCTCTAAGTAGTCTGTGAGTGAATTACAGCCCAGGAAGACAAGAATTTGACAGTTCTTAACCCAATGTTACCAAGCCATATAGCTGTAACATTGTCTATTGATTAAATTGCCAGTACTAAAATTACTACCTACCCGTAAAAACTATACTATTGAGTGACTTTGAAAACAAAAATTCCATTGCATGTGGGGTGCAATTGGTAGACTCTAGATAAAAAAAAAATACATATATTTGAATATTTTGAACTCTACTCGATGAGCTCTAGACTTTAGAGCTCATTGAGTAGATTTCAAATTCAAATATACAGGGTTACTGGTAACTCGACGTATTCCTTGCAGGACGTCATAGGCCGCTTTCCGAATAAGAAAATAATCACTGTCAGCACTCACATCGATAACTTCAGTTCCGATTTAATATCATGATTATGACAGCTGACGGCTGTCATCAATTCGGAACGCTCGTGAACGCGTTCACACAGTCCTCGCTCAACTTCATAACATAAACATAACCTCAAACCTTGCACAAGAAAGACTGATTGGATATTTTTGAAAATGGAAGTTCAACGCATTAGTTTGTTGGTTGACTCTATTGACTCTGGTCGCCAAATACTACCGACAGGGCGACAGCATCAACGGGAGGAGAGAAGAAGGGATGCGCAAGCGACAAACATTGGCCAATAGGACAGTGTAATTAAACTTCTTAACATTCAATAAATGATCTAATTTTATGGTCTATTTTATAGTTTTACTTATAACAATCCTTTATCATTTGAATAAGTTTTATATTTAGATACTTAAAACTTAAATTGTACCTATATATTGCAACTGATAGGTAAGTAAATGTGAAATTCATTCTTGGCTAGTAGATTTTCTTTTTTTTTAAATACTTATTCTTATTCATGTAAGTATTTAAAAGATATGAGAAGGGAACGTGTGCGTTACCCCAGCAAGAAAATGTCTCTAGAAGGAATTGAGTTATAAGAATAATTAGAGCGCCATATATTGGGATGGGTATGCAAATAATTTTCAACAATAATAGTAATAGAACATTTTTATTAACAATCAATTAGAATCACAGTATAATCAGACTGAACCTCAGGTACCCTACTCACGCTCCAAGCGACATTCTTTTCCTAATTATTATTTATGCTAATATAAGAAAAATATCAAAAAGTACAACAGTAACAAAAGTCTTATGTATTTATATAATTAACTCCTTATCTATTTTAGTAAATATTATGTAAAATCACAAACATACAGTACAATTAAACATTAATAAAATTCACAATTTTACCAGGTATTTCTATTCAAATCTTTAAATGGGTACTGATCAAATCTTATAACTAATAAAAAATCACAAGTATCTATACTTACTACTAATTAAAACAGGTAAGTAATTACTGATCAAATCATAACTAATAAACAATCACAGTATACTACTAAGTCAACAGGTACTGATCAAATCTTAAAAACTAATAAAAAATCACAAGTAGTGCTACTAATAATAAAACAGGTGATGATCATATCTATACTTAGATCTTTAAAAAACTTAAATTTAATTGTTGTTGTTACACTACAACTGCAAAATGAATCAGTTCCGGGTTAACAACCAAAAAAAGCAAAGTAAAGTCTTACATCAAAGTAAGGCCATGTTGCCCTATCGTTTACAGATGTCGCATTGTGATCCACTATCTTTTTATAATGTTTTTTTAAACTGTTTAGTTTTGACTGACACTGGGTGCAAGTAACAATATTATTGTATGTTGCACATTGTTCTTGCTATGATGTCATACACCATCATAAGATGCATTTTTTCAAAATGTTCTATAAGCTCACTGTATAATGCGAGTAGCAACAAAATGCATGCCTCGTTCCAAATGAATAGAGAAGGTGACTCGGGATCTACTGAAATAAAAATATAATATTAAGAAGGTACTTCCTAATAACACTGCAATAATATTGTTTGCGATGATTTGAATGAAACTTGGCACATAGATAATCATATCCTGGAATAAAATATAGAATATTTTTATATACTAAAGAAACTGCTTTTATAACTTTATAGAATCTGAGAGCAAATTCTTAAGAATTAACCAACATACTAATAAGACAAAACCATAGAACACTTTTATCTTACTTTTGTTATAGATTAAGTATTGGAGTAAGAGTGACCACATAATGTTGTCAACATGATATGTTATGCAAACACAACAGGCACATTCAGCTAATAAGTATCTGCACATTATCAGATAATAATATAAAATACTTACCGTATTGTTCCGTTGGTTCATTCAGCAGTGACTGTTTCTCGGCTAGACATATTAGCATCAAAGTAATTCACCAATTGCTGTGACTCTGTTTCTCGGCTAGGCATATTTGCATCAAAGTCATTCACCAATTACTGTACATATTCAGTATCTGTAAACAGCAAGAATCAGTTAAGTAAACATTTATGATTGATCAGAAGACAATAACTAAAGAGTGGTTGTATGCACTTTCAAAACTGTAAGAAAGCTTTTGCAAACAGACAGCTAAGCAGTTGTGATGAGTAAAACATTTGCATCATAATCGTTTGAGCAGTGGGAAGAATTGCAAGTAGGCTAAAATTCAGCACTTACCTCTCTGAGCCCTCTCGTATTGCTCTGATGTGAGCATGATATTCACTTGAATACTCATGGTTATTACAATATACACATCAAACGTCTTCTTCTTCACAATTTTGAAACTATTAGTACGACTCAAAAAGTCAAAACAAAACAGTACAACTGTCACTATGACACTATTTGACATCCACATTGACAGCGCTCACGATGACCATATTTTAGAGCATGGTCGGCGTTATCGCAAGATGGCGCATGTCATGACGTCATCTATGACGATTCACGGGACATCGTTATCGCGATAATGCTAATAGGGAACGGGTTTTAGCACGCCCAAATCGATTACGGCGTAACTCGGAACGCACCCATAGTAGGGTTAAAATGCAACAAATTAAGCCACCAAATGTTCTACCGAAATTAAGTAGTTTTTGAATTAGTTAAGAGTTTTAGAGCTAAAAATTACAAAAAATTAAAACTCAAACTCAAACTCAAAGCATTTATTTCAATTAAACCATTCACAGGCACTTTTGAATTGTCAAGGAGTCGGTCAGTCAGAAATATGAAGCTAGTTGCCCATTCCAAAGCGTAGTAGGTACCTATGGAGAAGAACAGGCAAGAAACTCCATGGACACTCTTTTAAATCAAAATATTGTTACAATATGTGGGTTACATCATTTATGTTGAAATTATACATGTGAGAACAATGTAGAAAGCACGTTAAAAGCGTCCGCAATTATTACCTACATAAAACAATTCAAAAATTAAAATAAGCCATGGCAGCTAACAGATGACCAGTCACAACTGACGGCGCCCGTTCACGAACATGACGCATGGATCAGCACCATTCAGCTCAACCATTTTGAAGGGAGCTAAATGATCCGACACACGCGCCACCACCAGCTAGACATTTCAGTGAGCATGACATTCCCAGTCGCCAGGGCACATTCAAGTCAATGAAAGACAAATTACCCGGTAAATGGTAGCTCAATAGTACATAGTACTCACACCTGTGCTATGCAATTATATAATACAAAGGAGATTGAGTTTATACAATGCAAGATGGTCTTCCGATCTTCAGCAGCTCCAACACTATTTTCGAATGTTAATTAGTTGTGATTGTGGAGCAGGACCAGCATTAAGCCAAGCATTCTTATCAGAGATGTAATCCTCCAACTTATAATATGCCTGCCTGCATAGTGTGCGTTTTATACAAGTTTTGAATTTCGACTCATTCAGTTGAAGTATGTGGGGAGGAATTTTATTGTAACATTTTAAACAGTACCCCATGAAAGATGAGTCTACTTTAGCTAGTCTGAAACCTGGTTGAACTAATAGGTCCCTATTTCTAGTACTATAATTATGTCTATCACCTCTTTTACTAAAAAGATGTAAATTTTTTCTTACGTGCATGATGTTTTCATAGATATATTGACAAGGTACCGTCATGATGTTTATATCCTTAAACAGTTCCCTTAAAGAATCGCGCCTGCGGAGAATGTTTAAATGTTTTGTTAGTGATATTTGCCAAAGTTTTAGGCATTATTGAAATTTTAATTATTAACAAAGGTCTGCTACGGCGTCAACTATGATAATAACTTAAATTTCAGTACAGTCGCGCCGTAAATCATTTTTAAATTGGTTTCAAATGGTTTAATCTGGGATTTTCATTAAAAAACTAAAACTCTTAACTAATTCAAAAACTACTGAATTTCGGTAGAACATTTGGTGGCTTAATTTGTTGCATTTTAACCCTACTATCATAGATTACTATTGTATATAGGGTATAGATAGGCAGCTCTCTACTTTTTCTGTTGACAGCTCGAGGCGCCATCTAGTTTTTAGTTACCCAAAACTATTACGTATAGTGAATATATATATATATAGGTATACATCGATAGGTTTATATGTATAAGTAGCTATAGCTACATAGTTTGAGGTGAATTTTTACATTGTTGTATAAATTATTGTTTACTATTAATGTTTTTCTAATAATTATGTTAGAATGCATTACATAATTATTAGAAAAACATAATATGTAGTAAACAATAATTCATACGCCAATGTAAAAATTCCAGATTTTTACCTGCAGAGTATGAATAAAACTCGGAATTAAAGATAAAAACAGTTTATTTAAAAAAAAAGACAATCCTGTTCACCTACCCACCGTACCTACTACAATCTGTCACCATAATGTTTAAGATTTGCTTTAAAAAAAGTATTTTTTTATACTGCATGTCGACATAATCAACATGCAGTATAAAAAAATACTTTTTTAAAGCAAATCTTATACAATATCCTGTTCACCTACCCACCGTACCTACTACAATCTGTCACCTTAGTGTTTAAGATTTGCTCTACAAACGTACATTCTGCTACTACTAAAAATAAAATTAATATACTTTGTATGTCTATTATGCAGAATGGAACTGTAATTTACGTAACATCTGTCTGTATAACCTATGCCCACAATAAATACGATTTCATTTGAAGAAATGATAAGTTTAAATTACATAACATAACATCACACCTGTGATCCCCGAAGGGTTGGGCAGAGGTGTACACACGGCTACACATCAAGCTATAAATTTCCAGTTTATGCTGATCTCGCATTGTATAGAATTTCCGTACAATGCGAGGTCAGCTTATACTGGAAATGTATAGCTTGATGTATAGCCGTTTGAACCTAAAACAGTTTATTCTTAAAGTTTAAATACATAACATCACGCCTGTATTCCCTGAAGGGTAGGGCAGAGGTGTACACACAGCTACACATCAAGCTATACATTTTCAGTTTATGCTGATCTCGCATTGTATAGAATTTCCATACAATGCGAGGTCAACTTATACTGAAGTGTATAGCTTGATGTATAGCCGTTTGAACCAAAAACAGTTTATTCTTAAAAAAATAAATGATAAGTTTAAATTATATAACATAACATCACTTAAATTAAACATTCATCAGTTTAAATTAAACATTTACTAACCAATCGTTTTGTGTTATTCTCTTCCTCCCTTTATTTTTGGAAAAATGTCTATGAGCTTTTTCCTTCATGGGGTCATTTTTATCCCAAAAGGTTATTTTGCCAGTAAGGACACTGTTGGTCTCTTTGCACCAATTATTAATAAAAAACATGGTTGATTTGTTTATTAGAAAAAATGATAAATTATTTTTATGCGTTGCACAGGATACAAACTTTAAATTTAAATTTATGGTAATGATTAATTGAATATATCTACATAAATCATTTTTATTACAATGTAATTTTAATATTTCTATGCAAATGTGTTCTACTTGGGCAAAGAAATCAAAGAGCGCCCTAGTAGGATAGCACAACCACTTCTTATTTTCATATTCTTTCATTTTTATATATTTATGAAAACTTTGTATGTTGTTTTCTTCTAAATCATGCCTGCAAGTGGCACAGTTTTTGTACACTTTTTTTTTGCAAGTTGTGCTATCCAGCCACTACAATAACCAATTGCTGCGCTTTTTTCCATATCCACTGGAGTTTTACTCGTTAATAACGCATCTGTACTTAAAAGGTCTATACACATATGAGCACAGTCTATTTCATCTTCACATTCAGTTGTTATGCTGTTGTCTCCAGGATTCATTAAAAAAGATTTTAGTGACTTGAGACAAACACTGTCATCTTTTTCACAGTTTGATCCAACTGAATGTGAAGATGTCATATTGTTAATTAAAAGTGTCTGCTCCTTCAAATGCAGACGACGTAGGCATTATGTTAGCATGACCATGAGCTCGAATTGCTCCAAAAAAGTTCTCCAATGGATCCTGGTTGAAATGTCGCAGCAATAAGGAATAGATACCCTTCGAATTTAAAAAATGTACAACCTTTTTAAAACTTTCTATTGTCTTAATCCAACTGGACAAAGAAGGTACTACTCCTTGATTGTTACCACTTACAAATTTCATCGTTTTAAGAATAGGGATACTGTAATTCCACAAATTGTGATGCGGTGAATTTGGGGTAACTGCAGTGCGATACTTTTTCCCTTTGCTAATTTCACTAAAACTGCCATTGACGCTGTCAAATAGGTCGTCGAAGAACATGAGGAGGTCCGCTGTCTCGTAACTGTCTTTTTCCAGAATTCCCATATCTGCAATGAAAAATTACTTCCATGAACATAATGAGCTACACAATAGTACGAACAGCTGTTTCGTACAAAATAATCGATGTCCTGCAATTTTTTTTATTAATCCACTGTTATTTTTGAGATTTTGATATTGGTCCTATAGTAAAAAGCTCTTCACAGTAGAGAATAAGAACTTTTGCGGGTTTGTACCTCCTTTCCGACTAGCTTTTACCTCAGATTGTTTCCAGGAAAACAATAATCAAGACTTGACGAGGCGATGGCCAGAATGACTACTCAAATAATAGGTACTATACTTCAATAAAATATGACAAAGCAAGACATAAGTTATCAGCACTAAACATACAAAAAAGAGAAAATTATGAGGAATTGCATAACATATTTCAATTATTTATATAAAACAACATTATATTGTAGAAAATGTGTACATACCTGCTAAACACCCAAGTCCCACTCCAACTGATTGACTAAACACTTGTGTACAGTGTTTCACCCTCATCTTTGGGATTAAATTGGGTAATACATGAAGAGCAGTGAGCCTCGGTACGATCTTGACGCCTCTGTATGATGGGCACCTATTATATAAGGCCACAATATGGGACCATTTAGCCATGCATTCTTTTTCTTTCATTATATATTTCAAATCTTTTGTTAATAAGTTATTCCTTATCCCTTTGAGGAGGTGAGGTGAACATATAGGGGGAAAATTTGGTCTTTCCCCACTTTGTAAAATCCTTCACGGTATTTTTTACCTTTTCTTACAAACATTTCTCGTGTCTCCTTCAGTAATAAGTTTATGGCTGCCACATTGGAGGTGCCTTGGTCACAAATGGTTGCAACAACTTTCAGTCCAGTTTCTTGCACTTTTAAAATAATATTTTTAATTAGAGATTTTAGGTCAATAGTCTTAGTACTTCCATGACAATAATACTATGCTATCGGCTGCTTGAACTTTTTAACGATGCCTCTGATCATGAAAACTAAGACGTGATCACAAAATTCTCTTTCAGTTTTTTCTCCATTGTCGACAAATCCAATAACTTTATCATGTTTTTTGTCATATGTAATCCCTGGTCCAATCGCCATCTCATCAAACAAAATTGAGCAATATTTGTAATAGTCAGGCAATTTCGCTACTCTATTTTTTATATTTTGAAATATTAATTTATTGACTCCAGCTTTTAAATCAAATTTGTGCAGTAAATTTTGCAATGTTCTTCTACTCGGCAAAACGCACATTTGACTAAGTAAGCGATAAGCCTTAGGCGAGGGCTTGTACAAAGATAATGCCAAAAAAATTTCGTCCAGTGTGAATCGTCTACCAGGTTTTTTCTTGCCACTCTGTGAGGCTTGCATTTGGCAGAATATCTTTGCAGTAGCTGAAATTTTCGATGACATAATATTGAATGCTGTGGTTCTTGACATTTTCTTTGCAAGATTATATTTTTTCTTAAAAGCCACCTTAGCACTTTCAGATTTCTTCAGCTGCTTTAAAAGAGATTTGTATTCTCTATGTTTTGTAATTGGTACATACAGACCTGAAAAAGAAAGTCGAACTTTTATTAGAAATTCTTATAATTCATTCATTTCTTTAAGATTATTATGTCAAAAATATTCACACACATAGTTCATTGAAATTGTAAATGTAAGTAAATTATAGTAGATAAGTTACAACCTAAGGGTCACCTCAAAATTTGAAAACTTTCAATTTGGATATTTGACTCAATCATCAGTCTATCTTTTTCTTAGTTTTCTTTCAAATTACTGTAAATTACATGTTTGTTTCGTTGTAATGAGTGCTATGATTTCCTTAGTTTTATTAATAAAAAGATTTTACATTTATCTTACATTTTTGAGTACCTACTTGTTTTGAAAGTTAAGGCAATCTAAGCCCGATATTTAGGTATGTTTTTTTGGATGGACCATTCCTCCCTTTCCCGTATTACACCATCCCGATTTAGGGAAAAGGGGGTTCCTGAATATCGCATAGTGTATTGCCAGTTTTAATTGAATTTTAAATAAGTACCTACTTATGTTTATATGGCATTGGTGTTCGACGGTTTTCTTTCATCACAGTTTCAATGTTTTGATCGCATTGTAACTGATGATGCTTCCCTTTAAAGGAGGAAAACAAAGTAGACAAATATATAACATAACATCGCGCCTCTATTCCCCGAAGGGTTTGGCAGAGGTGTAACTATAGTACACCCACATTACGCCAAATACTGTACTTACTTTTTTTTTATTCATTTTAGGAAGTCACAATCAAATTCAATATAATAATACTGTACATGTACATACATAAACTCACGCTTTCTTCCCATGGGGGTAGCAGAAATATTAATTAGAAATACGAATCCTATCTAATATTATAAATGTCACAGTGAGTTTGTATGTTTGTTACGCTTTCACGCTAAAACGGCTGAACGAATTTGGATGAAATTTGGCACACGGATAGAACATGACGTGGAATAGGACATAGGATACTTTTTATCCCAATATCCCACGGGATCGAGACTAACGCGGGTGAAACCACCGGGCGCAGCTAGTACCTATTGTATAAAAAGTATATAAAATTGGTTGATTTTGTCAAGGAGAATTTATTGAGGAAAAAAAAAATGTTTAGAATATAAGTTATCTTTTGTTTCAGTTATAGTTTTTCAGATAGTAGACGAGTAGTTATTTAAATAATATTATTATAGTTAAACAAATACCTTTGTTTTCTAATTTGTATAATAAAATTAGGCTTCCTAAATTACATAGTATTGATACAAAGGGTCTTTTATGTAATGAATGCAATGAATTCTTGTCATGCACTAGTAAACAACAGCAAATATTTTTATTTGTAGGTACAGTACACACAGGTTAGAAGGTGTAACTACTTTATAAAGTATGTATCTCTGTGCTTTGACACAGTAAGTGGCATGCAAATATGTTTTACAAAATTAGGAACAAGAAATATAGTGAACAAAAGGAGTGAAAATAATACGACGATATTATCTTCTTCTCGAGGTAAAGACTAGGTGATCAGCAAAGAGGATAATATGTGTGAAAATGAAAAAATAAAACAGAACTAGAACATATTATGTACTAGCTGCGCCCCGCGGCATAAGTCTCGATCCCGTGGGAATATCGGGATAAAAGTATCCTATGTCCTAATCCAGGTCATGATCTACCCATGTGCCAAATGTCATACAAATCTGTTCAGCCGTTTTAGTGTGTAAGCATAACAAAAAAACATTTTACTTACAACAGATGAGTTTGGAGTCTGTATAATATCAATAGTTGAACTAGTTGCTTATGAAGTTCCAGGCTGTTCCAAATGTGAATACTAAAACAGACAAAACCATTCGAATTAGTGGAAGAAATAAAAATGTAATGATAATGGCTGCATTATAGGTAATAATAGGTAAAATGGGCTGGTATCCGCAACTCCACGTCAAAGCGCGTATTTTGCGTACGGGTGGGAAATCGCTTATTTGATCCACCCCAGCTCCTCCAAGAAGGCCAGCAACGCCTTGGTGTTACTGACAATGTGTTTATTAAAGGACCCATGGCCAGTTATGGCTGCATTATTTAAGAACATAAAAAGTTTCTTCCTTAATATAGAAACAATCTAAATATAATAATAACTAATATGTTTATATTTTACATCATTCAAAATAGCATTAAATCCATTATATCTGAACTAAGTACATGTATATAAAGACAATATGGTTTTAGTAAGTCAGAGTTAAAAACAAATTAAGTGATTTGGCTTCATATATGTTTAAGTCATTCTTCATAATTCAACTAAGTATTAACTTGTTTTTAAAAAAATCTGTTCGGAATTATATGCTTTATAGCATTTTTCATAGACATATTAAGACTAAGTTTATATTAAATGGATTTTGACATTCTAAGTAAACTTATGGAAGAATATATTTCAAAAACTATTTTGAATTCTAGGGCTAGTTGAATTTATAAATACACTCATAGGCAAAGCTTAATCAAAGTTACGATATTTTATACACATATTAGATTTAGTTATAGCCTAGGCTCAGCTTGATTTTAAATAAAGTATTTTGTTTGTACTTCTTAATAAAAAAGATAACTTACATCTGATGTGTTGATTAACTCAGATGATCTTGAGGTTCCAGGGATGTTGACTGGTTCCAGTTTCAGCAATGGACATATCAATTTGCGAGCTTTGATGTGGTGGAGAGTTCAGACAAAACTTTGCCCAACCTGAAAACATGATTTTAGGGTTACATTTTTTGATCAACAATAGAATGATAATATTGATTAAAATTGGTACTATACTTTAGATTATATACATACCGCTGTATGTTGGAATGTCCTAGTTTTAGAAAACGATGTAAGACCAGTGCCGAATATTTTGCACATTTTCGGTATGCCGTATGTGGAGAGAGATGAAGGTAGAGGAGAATACTCAACACGACGAACTTTGAACGGAAAATCACACGAAATACTGGAAAAACGACAAAAAAACAAATTAACATACAATGTTTGAAAAAAAATCACAACAAAAAGCGTCCATTTTGGGCAGGAGTCTTAATTTCGTAATTATTGAATTCACAACACAAAAAGCTTTAATTTTGCACAGAACTCTCTATCTAGCAATAAAAAAAAAATAAACAAACCGGCAAAAAACACTCAGTCAGAAGTTGAAAGCAGAAAATTATTTAAAATAATTTAAATGTTCTCACAGTGTACTTTTTTTTAAAGTGATACTAGTTAAAGTTGCCATCACGTAAAAATATAAGTCCGGCAATATATTTTAATATTGCAACACTATTTTTAATTGGGATAACTAGATGATAGATGGCGCTCTGCTCAATAAAAAAATCGAAATTGCTGAATGTTCTAAGTTGCCATAGCATGCCTACTATGACGTCCTGCAAGGAATACGTCGAGTTACCAGTAACCCTGTATATATATAGATATATATATATATATTATCTTCTAGAATGTAGGTGAAGAATCCTATTAATCCCGTATTTATGCTGACTACACTGGCTCATTACCACAAAAAATATAAAAAAGTTATTATTATTTATTTATTTGTCATTTATTGTTTTACTAATATATTTACTAACACTATGAGTCCCGTTGCCTGAATAAAATGAATAAATAAAAATATATATAATAGAGTGTCACCGGCAGGAGGGAAGTAGGGATCTACTACTATTCCCCCCTCTCCCCACCCCTATCCCCTATCGAGGCAGCACATTTCTAAACTTTAATCTGCCCAGGTCCTAGGATAAATCGCGCTCTCAGATATAATTATCAATTAAAATATTAACGATTTTTTTTAATACTCTCAATGGTGCCGATTCTCTTGTCATAAAACTCTCTAAACCCGACTAAAATCGCAAAAATTTTGTTTATTCCTGTCAAACGACGATTTCCCATTCTGAAATAGACTATAATGACACAACTTAACTATATTTTATTTTGACAGCACTAAGATGGCACTGAGTTATAATTTAGTGAAACTGCTATTCTGAATTTAAGAACTTGCTCTTAGATTCTATCAATTTGAAGTTATAAAAGCATTTTCTTTAGTATATAAAAATATCCTATGTTTTATTCTAGGATATGATTATCTATGTGCCAAGTTTCATTCAAATCATCGCAAACAATATTATTGCCACGTTAGTAGGAAGTACCTTCTTAATATTTTTTTTTTATTTCAGTAGATCAAGAGTCACCATCTATTAATTTGGAACAAGGCATGCATTTTGTTGCTACTCACATTATACAGTGAGCATAGAGATAATTTAGAAAAAATGTATCTTAAGATGGTGTATGACATAATAGCAAGAACAATGTGCAACATACAATAATAATGTTACGGGTACCCAGTGCCTGTTAAAAATAAACAGTTTAATAAAACATTATGACTTTACTTGATGACTTTAACTTTGCTTTTTTTGGGTGTTAACCCGGAACTGATTCATTTTGCAGTTGTAGTGTAACAACAACAATTTAATTTAATTTTTTTAAAGATCTAGTTATTGATATGATCAACACCTGTTTTATTATTAGTAGCACTACTTGTGATTTTTGATTCGTTTTAAGATTTGATCAGTACCAGTTTGAAGATTTGATTAGAAATACCTGGTAAAATCTGTGAATTTTATTAATGTTTAATTATACTGTATGTTTTTGATTTTACATAATATATACTAAAATAGATAAGGAGTTAATAATATAAGTACATAAGACTTTGTTACTGTTGTACTGTTTGATATTTTTCTTATATTAGCATAAATAATAATTAGGAGAAGAATGTCGCTTGGAGCGCGGGTAGGGTGGGTTGAGTTCAGTTGAGGCCTGAGGTTCAGTCTGATTATTCTGAGATTCTAATTGATTGTTAATGAAAATGTTTTATTATTATTATTGTTGAAAATTATTTGCATACCCATCCCAATACATGGCGCTATGGTAACAAGTTCCCTTCTCATATCTTTTTAATACTTACATGAATAAGAATAAGTATTTAAAAAAAGAAAATCTACTTACCAAGAATGAATTTCACATTTACTTAACTATCAGTTGCATTATACACAATAAGTTTTAAGTATCTAAATATAAAACTTATTCAAATGATAAAGGATGTTATAAGTAAAACTACAAAATAGACCATTAAAATTAGATCATTCATTGAATGTTAAGAAGTTTAATTACACTGTCCTATTGGCCAATGTTTGTCGCTTGCGCATCCCTTCTTCTCTCCTCCCGTTGATGCTGTCGGTAGTATTTGGCGACCAGAGTCAATAGAGTCAACGAGTCAACCAACAAACTAATGCGTTGAACTTCCATTTTCAAAAATATCCAGTCTTTCTTGTGCAAGGTTTGAGGTTATGTTTATGTTATGAAGTTGAGCGAGGACTGTATGAACGCGTTCACGAGCGTTCCGAATTGATGACAGCTGTCAGCTGTCATAATCGTGATATCTAAAAGGGAACGCAAGATATCGATGTGAGCGCTATCAGCCATTATTTTCTAATTCGGAAAGCGGCCTATGTTATGAAGTTGAGCGAGGACTGTGAGCGCGTTCACGAGCGTTCCGAATTGATGACAGCTGTCAGCTGTCATAATCTTGTATAATAAAACGGAACGCAAGTTATCGATGTGAGCGTTGTTAGCGATTATTTTCTGATTCGGAAAGCGGCCATAGACTTGTCCAAAGCAGACACCACAGACTACTTAGAGAACTAACGGTAGACACGATTAAGTTTATAGATCTTTGGCAAGGTTTCCATGTTTGTTGAATACAAATGTGTGGACTATAAAAACCGACCGATAAGTGTCAAAACCAATCTTACAACATGTTACTAGATTCATACAGATACATTTTGATACGAAATTGGTTTGTATATACATGTGGCGAAACATGTCAAGTGATATGAAACATCAAACATGTTTCGCGTCAACAAGTTGCCTGACAATGCGAACGCGAGTCGATACATTGACAGAAAACAGAGATTTCAACATATTTCTATGTGAATGTTTCGCCAGTGTAAACGCAAAGTGAGTAAACATTAACACATGCACGTCAGCAGTGAGGTCGCTGTCACTAATGCACAGAACATTAGTACTCAAGAACTAATGATAACTGTCAGTTCGCCACGAATGGCGGGACTTGGATGAAGTGAGGTGTACCTCGGTGAAGTTAGCCGCACGATTTCATTATTATGAACTTTTGTAAATGCTAATCGTTAGAGAGGGTAAGAGAGAAAAGAAAAATCGTTAGAGAGTAATTAATTAGTTCTTATATGTTAACAAAACGCAATAAGCGAGCAACAGATATGAAGCTTGCAAGGAATGCTCCCCACTCGCGCGAACGTCAGTGTGGGTGGACTGCGCGCCGCGCGGCGCCGGCGACCTCTAGTGCGAACACAGACACCGCACGCGCCGTCACAAATCTTTCTCTTTTTACTCAAATTTTGTAATTTATATAACTGATTACACAGTTAAACATACATCGCATTTTATTGTGCATCCTACTACAACCTGCCTGTACATTATGTAAAAACAATTTTAATTTTTCGCATGAAGTTGGCCCCCCTTCCCGCAAAAATGGACTTAGACGTAATTTTATTTTTTTAATCGTTTGCAAATCGTTAGAGAGAGATTGAGAGTTACACAAAATCGTTAGAGAGTTAATATTTTATTTGATATTTAAATCATTTCTAAGAGCGTGATGTTAGCCCACCTCTGTGAATTTTGACCCCGATTTAATTATTCTCAACTTTTGTTAATGCTAATCGTTAGAGAATCGTTAGAGAGAGTTAGAGAGAAAAGAAAAATCGTTAGAGAGTAATTAGTTTTATTTATCAACGATTTTAATTACTATTGTGAAACTGGCCCCCATTCCCGCAAAAATGGAATTAGACGTTATTTTTTTTTAAATATAGTTTGAGAATCGTTAGAGAGCGATTGAGAGTTAAAAAAAAATCATGAGAGAGTTAATATTTTAATTGATATTATATTATTTCTGAGAATGCGTTTTACCCTAGGACCTGAGCAAGTTAAAGTTTAGAAACGTGCCACCTCGATAGGGGATAGGGGAGGGGGATAGGTTAGTAGATCCCCCCACTCCCTCCTGCCGGAGATACAAAGTTTTTTTTAATGGTTTTTAAATATGACAAGTCTCATATGCTGGGGCCACACCAACGGATTATCGCGATAATAGACGTTAACCGTTGGTGTAGCCACAACTTAACTCGAAAATTTGTCAATTGAATAATAATTTGTAAACCACTTAATTTGAATAAGTACTTATCTACCTCTATAAAGAAAAACTGAATTCAGCGTGTTAACTTTTATGATCTTATTTCGTAGGAGTGAGTATTACCATGTATCTACCACGACCTGTCATTTTGTTTTTTGTCTCGTCGTATCCCTTTAGAATATGTAATGCCCTGTGTAGGATGACAGAGAGACGCACTGAGCGACAGGCGAGAAATAGCAGCTCATGTTAAGGCTTCCACAAACAGGCGCGATATCGCGGGCACGACCACAGTAGCGCTGCCTGTCGCGCCCGCAATATCGCGCCTGTTTGCAGGAGCCTTTAGGCTCCCTGTATACTTTCCTATCTTCGCTGTCGTAAAGTAAAAATAAATTAACCGTAAATTCAAAGTAAAAAAAAATATACCCTCACTACCAGCCTTTCCATTTGATATGTCACACTCACACGGTTAATATCATTGCACATGCACACAGTTTTTTTTTTTCTGTATTATCCCCCAAATGTGACCCTCATATTCAAAATATATTTATTTACGTTACACGTCCAATGTTTGGGTCACAATAAATTACCAAATTTCAACTTTTTTGTAGAATTTTTTTTTTCTATTGTGTGAGCTGTCGTTGGAAAGGTCATTCAAAAATATTGGGAGTTTGTTTGTGATAAAAACTTTTTGCAAAAAAAAAACAACCGACTTCCAATAAAAACACAATAAAAGTGAAAAATAACTTTAATTTCGGAAGTCAGTGGCTTGTGTTTTTTTGGAAATCGGTTGTTTTTTTTTTGTATTTTTTTTTTTATCTCAAACAAACACAATATTTTTGAATGATCTTTCCAACGACAGCTCACACAATAGAAATTTATTTAATTTTATTTTTCATTTTTTAGTTGTGGTACCTACCCCACTCAAATTCGAATAAAATCAAAAAAATCAAAATCAAAATATTTTATTTCACATAAGCCTACATGGGCACTTATGAAACGTCAGAAGCTAGGTGCACGGTTCCAATTGGTCGTTTCCTATGGAGAAGAGCCGGCAAGAAACTCCATGGTTACTCTTTTAAAAGATAATTGGCTTTTACAATAATTTCGAATTACAGTGTTAATAGTTATGGGAGGACAGTGTAGGCCATTCAAAAAGTTTCAGATAAAAAAAAATATTAAAATTAAATTAAAATTAAAAATAAAAGTCTACAGTTCACTAAGCCTACGACGTTCTCACATTCACACGATAGAAAGGAATCTATATATACCACGTAATACCACTTCCTCCTATGTAAATAACAGTGACGGAGTCAAATAAGATATCATCTACATAGATTAAGTGGGAAAAAATACGTAATTATTGAAACTAACTCAAAAACTGCTCAAGCAAAGTTAATAAAATTTATATGGGACCACACAGGAAGCACCAGCTTTCAAATAAAAAAAGAATCATCAAAATCGGTTAACCCAGTCGAAAGTATTGAGGTAACAAATGTAAAAAAAATAAAAAATGAATAACCTCCACCTTTTTTTTAAGTCAGTTAAAAACCATGTTTGGATTCAGGGATCCGTTTCCGAAATATTAAGCTTTAAAGTGCTAATTTTTGTTACAGTCAAGTGTAGCCCCTTGCCAGCTAAATGGTTGGTTTTGGACATGTGAAAAAATTCACGGCAGTAGTATGTATAAGCAACGAAATTAAAAGGAAAACTATCACAGCAGTAGGCTATGGAAGAACAAGTATTTCAACTACGGAACCCTTCATAGTGCGTAGTACGACACACACTTGGCCGGTTTTTATTCATTTGTTTTAGTCGCAAGACGCCTCGCCGTTCGCACCGCGTGAAAATTCACTGCAGTGGAATGTCCTGTGGCCAGACGGTTAAGTAATTTAGTATTATTATTATGTACTAGCTGCGCCTCGCGGTTTCACCCGCGTAAGTCTCGTTCCCGTGGGAATATCGGGATAAAAAGTATCCTATGTGTTAATCCAGGTTATAAACTATCTATTTGCCAAATTTCATCCAAATCCATTTAGCCGTTTTTGCGTGATTGAGTAACAAACATCCAAACACACAAACACACAAACTTTCACATTTATAATATTATAGTAGGATTGAATCCTGCTATTACTATTGTATCTCGTGAATCTTTCAAAATAAGGTAGGGAGATGCTGTGTACCAAGCAAATAATGTATGTTTGTAGCGATGCACGGCGTCTGCCTGCGCAGGTGGTGCCGTGCAGCGCCCCGCACTACGCGTCCCAAGCCGCGGGCTCGCGCTCTTAAATAAAGCATCAGTGCTGAGCAACAGCCCGCCCGAGTGCTACTTGTATTGAGTCCCTTACCTTCTGTATCGAAATGCCACAGAAAGCTACTGTTTCAGACGAAGAAGTAGTTAAATGCTTAAAAAAAATTATAACTTGTCTATCCTCGCCAAAACTGCCGAGATATTCTAACACATTATGGCGCAATATATGTGCCGAGTTAGACAATAAGTGGACTGCCCACCACGCTTATAACAGTGTGAGCCAGTATCGGCACAGAATCCTTATGCTTGCCCGATTGGAAATCGTAATTAGGAACCAACTGCCTCCTGATTCTGACCAAGTGACGTCGGTGGGTTAAAAACGACCCGACCAGCTCACGACAAGCACTCACCTTTTGTGTGTTTTGAGCATAAATGATGCACTATAAGTACCGAATCAAATTGAAACTACCAACAATATTTCGTATTCTTATTGATTGCAGGGTATCACTGTTAAATGATCGTTGATCAAATACACAACTTTACCACTCTTATCTATTATCGTCCCTCTGCATCATGTATCGTATTAGTAGTACTACTCACGGTACTACTCGCGCTCACGGCAATGAGAAACGTAAGTGTTGCCGCTTCATTCAATGTAATAATTCTCGCGGTAAATCTCTTTGATCTGCCTAAAATACCGCCTCCAGAGTTATCTACCAACGTTAAACGCCAGTGTGAATGCCGTTGACAAATTCTCGAGGTAAGTTGTGGTGTGGGTGTGGTACACCAACGGTTAAAGTTTGTTATCGCGATAGTCCGTTGGTATGGTCCCAGCATTATGAGATTTGTCATATTTAAAAATCATTAAAAAAAAACTTTGTTTCTCCGGTAGGGGGAAGTGGGGATCTACTAACCCTTCCCCTCTCCTCCCCTCCCCTATCCCCTATTGAGGCGGCAAGTTTCTAAACTTTAACTTGCTCAGGTCCTAGGGTAAAATGCGTTCTCCGAAATAATTTAATATAAATTAAAATATTAACTCTCTAATGATTTTTTTTTAACTCTCAATCGCTCTCTAACGATTCTCAAACTATATTTAAAAAAAATAACGTCTAAGTCCATTTTTGCGGGAATGGGGGCCAATTTCACAAAAGTAATTAAAATCGTTGATAAATAAAACTAATTCAGCTGCATCCGGTTAGACTGGAAGCCGACCCCAACATAGTTGGGAAAAGGCTAGGCAGATGATGATAATTAAAACTAATTACTCTCTAACGATTTTTCTTTTCTCTCTAACTCTCTCTAACGATTAGCATTAACAAAAGTTGAGAATAATGAAATTGGGGGCAAAATTCACGGAGGTGGGCTAACGTTACGCTCTTAGAAATGATTTAATATCAAATAAAATATTAACTCTAACGATTTTGTGTTACTCTCAATATCTCTAAAACGATTCGCAAACGATTAAAAAAATAAAATTACGTCTAAGTCCATTTTTGCAGGAAGGAGGCCTATGTACTTCACACGAAAATTTAAATTGTTTTTACATAAAAAGTAATTACTCTCTAACGATTTTTCTTTTCTCTCTAACCATATCTAACGATTCTCTAACGATTAGCATTAAGAAAGTTCATAATAATGAAATTGTGCGGCTAACTTCACGGAGGTGTGAAGTGTGCCTGTACGGGAGGCTTGGTACCTTCGTGAAGTTTGCCCCCCGATTTCATTATTATGAACTGTTGTTAATGCTAATCGTAAGAGAGAGTTAGAGAGATAAGGAAAATTGTTAGAGAGTAATTAGTTTTATGTAAGAACGATTTTAATTTTATGTGTGAAATTGGCCAACATTCCCGAAAAAATTAAATTAGACAATTTTTTTTTTAAATCATTTGCTATCTTTTCTGTGCGTTCGCACTGGTGAAACATTCACAACAAAATATGTTGAAGTCTTTAGTTCCCGTCAAAAATTCTATGGAACATTGACAGAAGAGATTTCAACATGTTTTGTTGTGAATGTTTTGCCAATGCAAACGCACAGTTTTAAGCAAACAATCGCGAACGCAGCCATGATTATACGTCAATATGTCAAAGGTGTCAAAGTCATGAATTCATGATTCATGAAGTGTGTCAGTTTGTGTTTGCAACTGAACTGTGCACTGTCTGCAGTACAGAGTACATTTTTATAGTACTGCAGTCCCACGGAATGTTTATTTTATTCACCTACGTGCAGTCCAAACCAAAGAGTAAAGAAACTATACTGGCTGTGGCTGCAGTCTGTGACTTCTGTGAGTCAGTGGGTGTTTGTTAAGTGTGTGTTATTGTTGTAGAGAGTAAAATGTGTAGCAATGCCTTCGGTAAACTATCACAAAACTCAATAATATAGGCATAAAACCGTTATACAGTGTTGTCTCGAGAGTTAAATTAAGGCAAACGGTAGTCGGTGACAACCGCAAACAATCACGGTGTTTGCGATGTGGGACTCATCGGCGTTCCTGGGCGCGCTGACGCCCAAATTCTACGTGGCGCTGACAGGCACGTCGTCGCTGATCTCGGGGCTGATTCTGATCTTCGAGTGGTGGTACTTTCGCAAGTACGGCACGTCGTTCATCGAGCAGGTGTCGCTGACGCACCTGGGCCCGTGGCTGGGCGGCGGCGGCGCCAGCGCCGAGCCAGACGCGGCGGACTGCAAGGTGTGGCGCAACCCGCTGTCGCTGCTGCGCGGCGCGGAGTACGGGCGACTGTGGAGCGCCGCGCGGCGTGCGCCGCTCACCTACTACGACATGAACCTGTCAGCGCAGGAGCACCAGGCCTGGTTTGGCTGCGGTGCCGAGGTACACACTACTCATACTCATCATAGCATTTATTTGCATTCCACAATGTTTTTAATGTGTAAACATAAAATGGTTTAAAAATATGGTGAAAATATATTTTCGGCATTCTCTCATACCGCACCTACTCAGCTATTAACTTTTCGCCCTGCATAACCTAGCTCAAAAATCCTCTGGGCAATGATTTTTTATGGCCTTACATATTATAAAACAAAGTCCTCTGCCACGACTGTCTGTGGTCCTGTACTATTTAAACTCAAAAACTACTCCACTGATTTTCATGCTGTTTTCACCAATGGATAGAGTGGTTCTCGAGTAAGGTTTTAGTATATAATAACCGACATCCACACAGGCAAAGTCGCGGGCATCAGCTAGTAATTAAAAGTAATACTACATAAAAATAATACATTTGGATTTGGTAGAAATTGGGTAATTTTGATCAAATTATATAAAACAGCTCAAGATTTAAGTAAAAGAAAATATCAAATAAAACTCATAATAATACAAGCTGAAATTTTAATGGTTGTTTTCCTGCGGCAAAACGATTTGCCCCAAGTAGTACTATTGAATCATAGAGTTAAACTTAAAAAAATATTAATGTTTTTGTTTTACAATAATTAAAAAAATATGCATCAACTCGAAAGCGTGAGAAACAATAGTAGTTCACTAGACATTACGTAGTACTTACTCGAACAGCATGCGCGGCTGCGCGGTGCCGACAAAGCGAGGAGGGATTTGTAAATGTTCAGAGCAAAATAAGCTGTCGCGCGTAGTGATACGGCATCATACGTGCATCATGCGATCCAAAACGTGATTTGCAGTTATTCAAATTTGGAGTACGTCGCAATGACACACACAACTGTACGCTAGGGCTCGTTATAACTCCCACGCTGCCCGGCGACTTTACGCGACTTTACGCGGATTCGCAACGCTTGAAGTCGCTCCGTCTTCGCGGGGTTCTGTACCCTCAAGTCCCACAAGCCCGTCGTATCGTCGTATCGTAGCGACGACAAAGCGGCTACTCGATCATGGGCAGTTCTTGGGCATGGGCTTTTAATATCGTAAGACGTAACTTCACGTGACAGAGACACTTTATTGAAAAACAAAATCAAATAAAACGTGCTCGATTGTGTATGAATCGCAGTGGCTTGGACTTCGAACAATTACTACGTTACCGGGAAGTGTGAGTACCTTTGTAAATAGCAAACATCTAAAAGTAGGTTAGTTAATCAAAATCATTGTAAATAAGTTGATTTCAATTTTTAAATACGCCTTAAAATACTTAATTATCTATTTCAGAAAATTATTCAGTTTCGTGTTCAATAAGTTGTAGGTAAAAAAAGTATTTATGACGGCCCTAAGACCGTAAAAGGGGAAAATTGGAATAACAAATTATCTTTCGTTCACTTACGAGTAGGTAGTTATCAGCTGTAGCGCGAGGGTCAACGACCGTGCGTCGCTCGCGGTTATCTCGCGCAGTCGGGCATTCGCGCTTTAATACTATTGGTTCGAGAACGCTTTCGAGTTTCGTTTATCACAATTCTAAATCTGCCATTTTTTAATATTTTATTTTAATTTTTTTAAATCAATTGTACTACCAAGACAAAATCATTTCGCTGCGGAAAAACAACCATTAAAATTTCACCGTGTATAACCACCAATAACAGTGGCCGCAAGGTGCTAGTTATGGCGACATGTTTTAGATGTAAAAAAGTGTTAATATAAAAACAACTACGTTGTGTTCAGTATGCAATAATAGATTTGAACCGGATTGTGATGGCTATCCGGAACAAACATATAGACTATTAAATGAGGAATCCAAAAAGAAATGGCGCTGTAAAATGTGTATAAAAGCCGGACGGAAAAATGGGAAGATTCGTTAAATCATCATCCAATATTACGATGAGGAAAAATCAAAAACCTTCCATACCCTCTCTTTCACCGCTGAAACAAACCAAAAAATGCAACAAGGAACTCGCAACAATCAATAGTGCATCATTGATAGATTCACAAATACTTTCGGACCATGAAACATCACTAGATTCACATATCTCACCCAATAAACTATCGAGAAGCTTAGAAGGTACAATGTCTGACTTAATCTCCTTAACAGAAATAAAAGAAATACTAGCACAGCGCTCTCTAAAACTTAATAGCACGGAACACGAGCTGGACAATATGATATTAGAAAATAATAATCTTCATAAGCATAATTATAGACAGCCTTACCGCGGAAAATAATCTACTAAGATCGTTGTGTCATTCATCGTCGCTAATAGAGAAATCTCCTAGCACAAAACAAAAAAAATATCCTCCAACACCAACACAACACAATGCAGTATCTACCCCGATTACATCCAGGAAAAAAGTAGATCCTATACATATACTACGCCTAGAACAAAACGTTGAAAATTTACAGAAGCAGCTAAAAGACGCAGAACAAGAAATTAAAAACCTTAATCAGCAAATTACATTTGTTTGCATAATAATACCAACTTAGACACCACGAGTATAAATACGAAGCCCAATAAAGTATCACAATCGCAACCATATTCAGATCACCCACAGACTCCTGGTATAAAAATACAATGCGGAAAATCAATATTTTTATTTGGTTCACAGCAGTGTGTAGGCCTTGCTGCGGCTCTGACATCCTCAAGACTGAACACCAAGTATGAGAAATACGGAATTGTCGCCGAAACAAAACCCTACGCACCTAAATACGAATTACTGAACAACTGTAAAAACCTCAAACTGAAATCAGGTGACAAACTTATGTTATGTGTCGGAGAAAATGACTATAATTCAAAGCAAGTACTATCAAAATTACAAACTGTCCTAGATATGTTTAAAAGTAATAAAATTATGGTGCTAAGTATCTCAAAAAAATATCTTTTTAGATGTAAATAAAATAAATAATTCCATAGAAAACCTATGTAATAGTTATAAAAATTGTAATTTTGAAAATTGTAATTGGATTTCTGGGCCTGATTGTGATAAGTTGACGTATGGTTAAAAAAAGGGTTATATTTTTCTATTACAAAATGTGAAAAATCAACCCAATTTACAATTTGGAAAATGAGAAAACCAAAAATTAAGTTAAGGTTACGAACAAAATGGAATATCGATTATATTATAATCGATTAACGTGTCAGAGTTTATACTATTAAAAATAATGCTTTCACCATAAGATTAATTCAATTACATTAACATATTAAAATAGTTTAAACACACACATACATTACATAATAATGGTAAATCATAAAATCGATTCACGTTTGCTAAGCGATTATTGTATTTATAGTCTATGCTGGCATGACATGTATGACACTGTAAGTCAGTCAGTCACTCACTCGATACGTAGTATCTCTAAGTAATCTGTGCTCAATCGTTTCGTATCGTTTAGTGCGTGAGCCATAGATTACTATTATAGATAGGGTATAGATAGGCAGCTCTCTACTTTTTCTGTTGACAGCTCGAGGCGCCATCTAGTTTTTAGATACCCAAAACTATTACGTATAGTGAATATATGTATATATACAGATAGGTATACATCGATAGGTTTATATGTATAGGTAGCTATAGCTACATAGATTGAGGTGAATTTTTACATTGTCGTATATAAATTAATGTTTACTATTAATGTTTTTCTAATAATTATGTTAGAATTCATTACATAATTATTAGAAAAACATAATAGTAAACAATAATTCATACGCCAATGTAAAAATTCCTGATTTTTACCTGCAGAGTATGAATAAAACTCGGAATTAAAGACAAAAACAGTTTTTTTTTTTTTTTTTTTTTTTTTTAATAAATAGTTATTTAATTAGTGTAAAGAAATCTTTATTTTAGTCATTGGCCAATAACATTTTATTATACTAAATTAACTAAAGAACTAACTAACTATACCAAAGGAAAACATTATATATAAAGGAAGGGCTCATAGGGCGTCAAAAAATTCTTCCGCATCGCTGTCAGCGGGAAAAGTGCCCAAAAGGCTGGCAGCATTGCCACGTTGGATGGCAATGCTGATTCTTTGACCTAGAAATTGTCCAGCCCTCTGGTCACATGAAGAGTCGACCAACCGCTTGGCGATGTCCCGAAATACTCGATGAGCAGTCGGACCCCACGGCCCTAGTGTTTCAACCTCAAACGGCTCAAAGATATAGCTACCAATGAGGTTGTTATATTTGCGCCGTTTGAGATTTTCTGCACCTGCAGCAGCCGCCCCAGCACAGCCCGCCGTGCTAGGAAGATGGGATGGCGCGAGGGTGTCGACACAGGTTGCATCCCACACCAAAGGCCTACCCAACTTCCAAGGCATTATGGTCATTCCGTCTGGTCTCTTCCCATCGTCACGTGCCAAGCCATTGGGTTCTAAAACAGCTGGCACCCCGGCGGTGACAAGAGCCCGACGGATGATGTCATTAATGCTTGCGTGCCGTGCCAACCGACCAGCGCTCTTGCTGCAGGAAAGGCCATGGTGACCGAGGCAGTCGACACCTTCACCGCACTGGCAGCGATGCGGAGCCACGCAAGGAGCGCCCAGACGCAGACAAGTAGCGAGCCGGAAGGTGGTGTCACTCAGCATAGTGCCTATGTTGGGTGACGGTAGTGCCTGAAGCCAGAGGCCCGACTCCCATCCACCCACAGCCAGCAGGCGGGCACGCTCTGCAGAATTGGTGGACGTATTAATAAGATTATTCCGTACCAACCTGCAGAGCGGCTCATCCCATTGCCTCTGGGAAAACGGGTTCACGGGCCAATCTGTACCCGGGCAAGCCGCTTTCCAGGCGTTCTCTGCATCAGTCAAGCACGGCACTTCAGGGTCAACCTGGCAGGGGGCTAAAATTTTCCCGGTCAACTTTTCAGTGCTGCGGACAGAGGACAGGAACGCCGGTAAGCTAATACTCGTAATTTTGCGGACGCCGAGGCCACCAAAACGGATGGGTAGTGTGGCTTGCAGCCACGCTCGGTCGTCCAGGGCCACATTAAGGATGGATGTTAGTGTGCTGCGAATAATTTGGTCAATTTTGTCCAAGAGGTATGACTGCTTCCATAAAGGGGAAGAGCGTAGAAAATATATAAAATTTGGACCAAAACAACAGTATCTAATTAGGGTGAATGCTGAATGTAGATTGATTTTGGAGAGTCTGTCCGAAATATCGTTGAAGTTTTTGATTTTTTCGTCGATGAAAGATGAAAAGCTGTCTTCTAAAATTGGGGAACCCAGGAGGTGCAGTGAACTTTTCTCTAAAATTTTGATTTGTGGGGCTATTGCATTAAATTTCTCAAGGGTCAGTTGTCTGTCGGTAATGTCAGAAAGGTAAATTTCGCATTTTGATGGGTTAAGGTCCAGGCCAATAGATTTAAATTGCTGTTTGAGGAGTTGTAAGTCTTTCAAAACGGTGTCTACATCACCTCCTAGCGTTCCATCATCTAAATACCATACGTTAAATTTTGAATTTAGTTTCTGGATGATTGGATGAATAGCCAAGCTGAAAATGACTGGCCCGAGAGGATCACCTTGTTGGCATCCTACTGCAGATTCCAAAACATTGTTCTTGTATAGTAATTTTGAGGGGTACCTGTAACACTGCCACAAAAAACCATAAATTTCGGGTAATTCTTTTTTGACTTCAGCCAACAAGGTGTCCCTGTTGACAGAGTTAAAGGCGTTCTTAACGTCAACCTTGAGGATAACCTCACCTTTGTTGGAGTTCAAAAAGGTGGAAAGGGCGTGCACGGCAGCCTCACAGCCCCCTCTCGAGCCGAAACCAAGCTGCAGGGGCTGAAACTTAGCTGTAAGGGATTCGCTGTATAGCTTACAGCATATTTTGGCTGCCGTACGCCTGTAGGTGCACCCAACGGCGATGGGACGAATGCCGCCGTCCTTCTTACGCAGGGCACATAGGTTGGCCCCGTATAAAACATCGACGACGGCCTCGTTCACACCGCCGGTGAGCATGAGATTAATCAGGGCCGCAAGCTCCTTCAGAAGCGACTCCACAGAGTCCCCGGCGCCCGAACTCAATAAATCCTTGAGATGTTGTGGAGTCAGGCCGTCGAGGCCACCGGCGGAACCGCTTCGGAATGAGCCCACGGCTGCAATCAACTGGGGGGCCGAAACGTTTAGGAAGGTTGAATTTGGGTCGGGAGGTTGGGGGGGGTCGGGAAAGGTGAGATTATCCGCAGGCGCAGGGTGTTTACTCTCTAGAGCCGTTAGCGTTTCTGGAGAGTAAGGCGCCACCACATCGCTGCTAAAAAGTATCCTGGCCGCTCCCCTGATGTCACCTTCACTTAATTTGGATTCCACATGTGAACATAAGCCTTTTTGTGATTGGTTATGGAATACGGGTAATTTTGGGTCTAAACTTAGGGTCGAATTGTTACAATTTTCTTTAATTTGATTTGTCAGTGTTTTTTTAAAATTATTTTATTATTTTAAAATTATTTTATTTAAAATTAATAATATACTTTGTATGCCTATTATGCAGGATATAATGGAACTGTAATTTACGTAACGTCTGTCTGTATAACCTATACCCACAATAAATACGGTTTCATTTGAAGAAATGATAAGTTTAAATTACTGTAATAACTCCACCCAAGGTCTTCAATAAAATTCGTGTTTGATGCTATACCACTGTATATTTATAGTATACACATTACACCAATACAGAAACTTCAACACAAAAAATACCGTTTCGGATATCGCTACGCCCCCGCAAGGGGGCGTGGCGGGCGGGGTCGGGGCTTCGCCCCCTTCCCGCGGAGGCTATACGGTGGCCCGCCACTGCGGGCCCCTCCCTCTGTTTGCCTTTGTCGGCCACGGCATCAGTCGGACGCGTTATAAATAACGCGTCCGTGTGACAGGTTGCAATGAGTTTTTCTGTAGGCGCGCCACGGCGCTATATCCATAGCGCCGCTTTCTTCACGACATCTCGGCGGTCAGTCACCGCCAGGTGAGACCCCTAGTTGCCTAGGGGAGGCCCAGCGGGTGACGACCAGCGACAGAGATGCCGACTCGACGCTCCTACAGAATAAGGTGTAGTTTTCCTTCGCCCCGGTCACAGATCTAGCCGTTCGCGGTTTGAAGGAGAAACTGTTTGTATGTATGAGCGGCTTGTGTTGTTGTGTACCGCCGCTCAGTGATTGCGTGCGTCGCGGCCCGCGTCGCGCCCGCACGTGTTATATATAGGCGTCTGTCTAGTAGTGGATGTCTGTGTTTAGTTACGCGACATGCCTATATTAACTTAGCACACGCCGCGCAACAGATGTATGTGTACATCTGTGGAGTCTTATTGTTTACGAGTAAGCCGCGTGTAACCTGGATGCGGCTTACTCGAGGCGTCAGTCCGGTAAGGGGGCACTGTCCGCAACCAGGTCGCGGGGCAGGCGCCTCGCGTCAGGGGGGCGCGCATGCAGCGGTGCGATCTGCCTGACATGGGGCCAGGCAGACGCGTCGGCACGCGCGAACATCCCCTTCGCGAGGCGCCCCACAAACTCCTCCAGGCTCTCAATCCCGAGGTCCCGGTGGATGATGTCGTTCCTCACGAAACGAGGGGCGTCCACTATGGTCCGCAACGCAAAGTTTTGTTGCGTGCGGAGCTTCTTACGGTGTCCCTCGCTCGTGAGGGCGTACCATGCCGGGGCGGCGTACGTCAATATTGGGCGTACGTACAACTTGTACACGCCCAGCTTGACGCGCGCCGGGATGCGGGACGAGAGCACTGGTTTGAGCAGGTGGCGGGCGACACTGCTCTGTGCGACAGCGTTGCGGACGTGATGCCCCATTGTGAGCCGACGATCGATGGTTACACCCAGGTATTTCACCCAGGGCGACCACTCGACGTCGGCTCCTTGCAGTTTCAGCGGTGGTGGGAGGTGCGCGTATCCGGTGATAAGCGCCTGCGTCTTACCCACGTTAACCGAAAGCCGCCACTTCGACAGCCACTCGGGGAGCAAGTCGAGGACGCGCTGCATCTTGACGGCCGCGTACTTCGCATTGAGCGACGTAGTGATGTACGCGGCGTCGTCGGCATACAGCGCGAGCATCGAGTCTGGAGTGGCGGGAATGTCGTCGGTGTAACGTGAGTAACACGCCGGCGACACGCAGCTGCCCTGTGGTACGCCCGCGCACACGGGGCGGGCGCACGACAGCGCACCATCAACCACCACCCTGAAGGTCCTGTTGGAGAGGAAACTAGACACCACCTTGACGACGCGGCGGGGCGTGTCAGTGGTGGCCAACTTGAAGATTAGGCCCTCGTGCCATACACGGTCGAAGGCCTTCTCCATGTCGAGGAATACTGCTACTGCGTACTCCTTCTTATTGTGAGCAGTTGTGAGGTGGTGCAGTACCCTCGACAACTGAAGCGTCGTGCTGTGCTCAGCCCGGAACCCGAACTGTTCAGGGCGAGGCGCAATATGCGGCTGTAGATGCCGCAGCAGGAGTGCTTCGAACACCTTGGAGACCGTTGGCAACAAGGTGATCGGCCGATAGCTCTCCGGCTTGAGGACGTTCTTTCCCGCCTTAGGCAGCATGATGACGCGCCCTTCCTTCCATAGGGCGGGGAAGGCCCCGGTGCGCAGTATCGCCGTAAACAGGCGCGCCAGTGCCGCTACTGTACGGAACGGCAAATGGCGCAGCGCTGTGTTGGTGATACCGTCGGCACCTGGGGCCTTTCTTGGCTTCGTATTTAGGATGGCGCGTCTGACTGCGCCAGGCGGGAAGAAGATAGGGTCTTCCTCGGGAGCTATCGGCGTTGCGAAATAGTCTCCAAGATGCTTCTCGACTGCTGCGACATGTTCGCGCTCGCTAGTCGGGTTCGGCTGGAACTGACGCTCCAGGTGTATGGAGAAGACCTCCGCCCGGTCCTCCGCCTTATACTTGAGGGCCCCGCCGCTGTCCAATAAAGGTCGCACCGGGGCTGGGGCTTTTGACAGCTGGCGGCAGAGTTTGTGTACCGACGGCCAGCTGTCTGCTGTCTGGTCAATACGTTCCTCCCAGCCCGCGGTGGCGCGGGCCTGTAGCTCGGCCCTCACCTTCTCCGCGAGATGGTTTAGTTGCCTTTTCATGGCAGGGCATCTGCTCTGTTGCCACTGCTTGCGAAGGCGCCTCTTCACGGCGATCATAGATGTGATGTAGGCCGGCAGGGGCGGCAATAGCCCTCTCCCCTGCGGCACCGTCGTCGTCGCCGCTTCTAAGGCGCTCTGTATGCAGGCAGTGACATCGCCCGCCATCTTGTCCACATCCGCGGAGGTGATAATGGGCCGAGTAGGCGTGGTGGTGTCTAGTAGCTCTCCGAAGTATGTCCAGTCAATCAGTCGACGTGGCGCTAGTGGTTTCAAGGAGGTCGGCATGCCCGATAGGACGACGAGTACAGGATGGTGATCCGACTGTAGCTCGTCGTCCAACACTTGTTGTGTGATCTGGCAGTGTAGCCCTCGGTGGACTACAACGTCCAGTACGTCGGGCATGTACCGGGCCGCGTCAGGGTAATGGGTCGGCGTCTCCGGCCCGGTCACCGAGTACCCGAAGGCTTCTGCGTCCGCGAAGAGCCGCCTTCCCTCGGTGTTCGCCTGCAGGCTATTCCACGCCGGGTGCTTGCAATTAAGGTCGCCGGCAAGGATAGTTGCATTTGTTTTGCTGCTTACAAGCGCCCGCAACTCGTGAAGGTCGAGATGGGTCGCGGGCGGCTTGTAGCACGCATAGATGTTTAGGTCCTCGCCGGCGACATGCAGCTGCACACCCAGCGCGTACAGCGTGCGAAGCGACGGCAAGGGAAGCTCCTGGTGTACGACTCTCCGCCTCACTAGTACCGCCAGACCACGGTAGCGGACGTGCTGAGCCGACCTCTCATCCTTGCGGTAGATGTGGTATCCCGGGAACCTGACCCTATCCTCAGGTCCCAGGAGTGTCTCGCTGATTAGCGCCACGTCGATGTCTTGTTCCCGAAGGAGATGGCGGAGGGGGGCGACCTTATCCCGAAGGCCGCGGGTATTCCAGTGGATTATCCTTAACGGCCTAGCCATTGTACAGGGTAAGTAAAGTGGCCAGTCCGTCAAGGATAACCGTCTCCACGTCCTGTCCCTGCCTGATGGCCTTGATTAAGTCCATCAGCAGCTGGATTGCACAGGTTGTGAAGTCGCTGCGTTTCCTTAGCGCGACACTTGTCGCGCTAGCCTCCATATTGGCGCCGCTCGTCGATGCACCTGCGGACTCAGTTGCGACATTCTGACGCTCTAACTTTCTGGCGCTAGGTGCGATCGCGATCGGTGCGGCGCCTGGCGTCTTACGGGCGAACCTCTTTAGTTCACCACTCCTCCGCTGCGCCGCTTTGGCGCTAGTGGTGGGTTCGCCCTTCGCTAGCGTTCGCTGCCCAACCTGTGCAATGGCAGGGTCGGCCAACGGGATAGCTTCCTGTGTCTCTGGGGGGGGGGGGGGGGGATTCTTACCCTTTCCCCCCCGGTTTCTCTTCCTTCTCCTCCTCCGCCCTGAGGTGGAGGCTTGGACTCTGTCCGTGGGCTCATTTGCCGCCGCCATCAACGTCGGGGCGTGAGCCTCTGCTGACACTTGCGGCCTATCCGCGGCCGCAGGTGTCTGGCGTTTTGCCGTGATGGCGACGGTCCCCGCTCGCTTATTCCTAATCTCTTGTAGGAATATGGGGCATTTCATGTTGTTCGCGGGGTGCGGCCCCCCGCAATTTGCGCAGGTGGCCGGCTCCTCCCGCGGACGTGGGCACTCCTTGGCTACGTGCCCAGCCCCGCATCGCACACAAGCGAGCGGGCGGTGGCACTGATGCGAGCTATGTCGGAAGCGCTGGCACCGGTGGCACTGCGCGGGCCCACGCTTTCCTCGCCAAGCCTCAATTTTGACACCGCGCATCAACAGAAATACGTCGGTGTCAAAGATGTTTCGGACGTCCGGGGTTCTCTTTAGAACTGCGTGGAATACGCAGCCGGGTCGTCCCAGTGCGCCTTTGATATGGCGCACATACTCCGGCTGGTATCCCAGCTCCCGGAGTTCTTCCTCAATCTCCTTCGGGTCCGTGTCTGCAGGCAGGCCCCGTATGGCTATCTTCATATTCTTGTCCGCTGGCAGCGAGTACGCGAACCAGGACACGCCACTCTCCTTCTCCAGGCCGGTCAGGTACCGCTGGACCAGCCGGTACTCATCCTCGGTATCCGGGGTGAATCTCACCCCGGTCCCGTAAGGGCGAGCGTTAGGCGGCCGGCCCAGTTTCCCCGCCAGGGCCCGGAAGTGGGTGGCCCAGTTCGGCAGCTTCTCAGCCACCAGCGGTGGGAACCTCAACTTCTTCGGCTGCTTCATGCCCGCCTGCGGCTTCGACGGCTGAGTAGCCGGAGTCGCGGCGCTGCTTGGAGCAGCCGGAGTGGCAGCAACGGGGGGGGCAGGGGAGTGCCTAGGGACACTTACCCCTGCATTGGTCGGTGATGGTGATAGTGGCGGCGTTTGTCGGACCGCGTCCGCAAACGTAGGCGATGTGGGCACCGCCCGACCCCGCGGCGCGCTATCGCGCACAGGCCGCGTCGGGTCCGGGCAGTACCGTTTCGCCTCCTCGGCCGCGGTCTCGCCCGAGCTTCTGCGCCGTCGCTGCGGCTTGGGGTCGAGTCGAAACTCGTACTCGAAGTCCGGCGACGGCGTTGGTGAGGCCGGTGACATAGGTATGTCACCGGCGGCTTCCCCACGCACGACGAGGGGACGTCCTCCGGCTCGCGGAATCGTGTCTCCCGACACGTATCCGCGACCAGAGGCGGCCGAGTCCAGAGACGCCAGCGACATGCTCGACCCCGCACGGGAGGAGCATGTCGACAGCATCGCCGGAGAGTCGTACGCGGAGGTCCGGGGGGGTGCCGGCGAGGCGGGCACCCTAGTTGCGGCGGCGGCGAGCGGCCGAAATTTGCCTGCCGCCGGTGGTCGCTCCCGCTCAGCCAGCGCCGGTCCCGCCAGCGGGAGGCGGGGACCCGGGGCGGCCGGGCGCGGAGGTTGCGGCGGTGATACGAACCGCGGCGGTGGGGCCGCGGTGCGAGCGGGGGGCGCGCGTGTGCGCGCGGACGGCGCAGGAGGCCTGCGCGGGTGGCGCGGGGTGCGCGTGCTGCGCAGCGTGCCGCGCGGCAGGCGCCGTTGGTGGGGCAGGCGCGGGGACTCGCGCCGGCGGGGCAGCTGCGCGCGCATACGGCGCGCGGCTTGCTGTGGCAGCTGGAGGTCCCGGGGCCAGGATAGGCACCGGGCGGAATGCTGCTGGGCGGACCGGGTACGCGTGCTGCCGGCTCGTCGACGGCACAGGCGCAACGCGCGCAGGCGCCGATGACGTCGGTGCGCCGGCCGCAACAGCGGTCCCCGATCCCCCTCTTCGTCCCTCCTTCTTCCTCGGCTTGGTTGGTGGTGGTGGTGGTCCGGACGGCGGCGTACCGGGCAACACGTCGCCTAGGTTAGGCAACGATATTGCCCGGTCCAACGCCGGGCGCACCTCCTCGGGCCCGACACCGCGGCCAAGCGAGCCGCGCATGCCGGGACTCGGCATCCCTGCGGGGGTTGTGGCCTCCGCGACCGCGACGGCGCGTACGCGCCGGGCAGCCCGGGGCTGCTCTCTCTGTGCCTGCACAGGAACCTAGGGTCTCCTGTGCACACACAGAGAAAACGGTTAAAATATAGCGGTCCGCGCGGAACAACAACTGTGGCTATGGGATCAACCGACAGTGGATCGGCCACTGAGCTAATCCACACAAAAAATATAAAATTCCTAAACTACTCATAGTTTCATCGGTAACCAAACCATACCGCGATCTAACTCGACGCCAACGCCATCTAGTTAGAAAACGGGTACTAAAATTGCACAAACATGAAATGAAATATGATATGGTTTGACATTCCGCCCACCAAGGACATGCTCGAATGACTTGTTCTTTAAATTAAAGCCGCCCACCATGAGGTCAAGGGGGCTATAAAACAACAAAGAAAAAAAAAAACAAATTAAAATACAAAAAAACCATATCAATCACTGGTTGGCAATACGCAGAGTTTACAAATTGGTCTTTTAAGTACGGAACCATTACACTTTATGGTCACCACTCGTGTGAGTCCGTCCGAACCAGGATGCTTTTCTAAAATTCTACCCATTAACCATTTGCCTGGAGGTAGATTGTCCTCCTTTACAAGGACGATATCACCAATATTTGGCTCTATTTCTTTTTGCGACCACTTATAACGCTGTTGCATCGAAGTTAAAAATTCTCTAGACCATCGTCGCCAGAAATCTTGGGTCATTTTTTGTAAAAGTTGCCATCGCCTCAACGTGCCAACAGAGCTATGCTCGTAATTGCGTTCCGGCAAAAGAACCGGAGGTTCCCCGATTAAAAAATGACCGGGTGTAAGCGGCATTGGATCATCAGGGGTTTGGGGAATATGAGAAATCGGTCTTGAGTTCAGGCAAGCCTCAATCTGCACAAGTAACGTGGCCATTTCCTCGTAGGTTAGAGTGGAATCACCAATGACACGCTTCATGTGGAATTTTGTTGACTTGATGCCGGCTTCCCATAGTCCACCGAAATTTGGAGCGTGGGGAGGGATAAAATGCCACTTGACACCTTTACAACTGAGCCAACTCCTAATTTCGTTAGCAATCGCTGACTGCTCAGCAGCGACTAATATCTGCAATTCCCTAGCTGCGCCTACAAAATTTTTCCCGTTGTCGCTCCAAATATCACTGCAATGGCCTCTTCTAGCGACAAATCTCTTGAAACCGGCTATAAAACTTTCAGAGGTAAGGTCACTAATGGCTTCGATGTGCACTGCTCGAGTAACCATGCACACAAATAGGCAGATGTACCCCTTGTAAGACTTATTGCCACGACCCTTGGATACCCGAATGTTAATCGGCCCGGCGAAATCAACACCTGTATGCAAAAACGGCCTTGCCGGAGATACTCTACAGGTCGGCAATTGACCCATGAGTTGATTTTTAAACGTCGCTGAATGCCGAACACATACTACACATTTACGTACGAAAGCCTTAACTACATTTTTTGCAGATAGTATCCAATATCGGGTGCGTAAATAGTTTAACATTAATGTTGGACCTCCGTGAAGAGTGGTTTTGTGAGCTTCGCAGACGAGTAGGGTAGCGAAGTGATGGTGCTGTGGAATTATAATAGGATGCCTCATGCTTACTGACAGTTGAGACTTATCAATTCTTCCTCCTACTCTTAAAATTCCTTGCTCATCCAATATAGGACATAAAGGTCGTAATTTGCTTCTCTTACTTACACTTCCTGTCTTTTTAATGTTTTCTATGTCGTCCTTAAATTCTTGTTCTTGACATTTTTTTATACAGATTTCCAGAGCGGCTGTCAATTCCTCACTTGTCAGGTAAGTTTCTTTATGTTGCTTAAATCTTAAGAATCTTCTACAATATGCGACTACTCTGATCAATTTTTGAAGTGATGAATATTTTGTCCACAGCCCATCCTCTACATTTGTTGTCACATGTGCTTTGACACCTTTCGATGATTTTTCTTCGAGTTTAGTTGACATCGAGTTTGGTTTGACGTAGTCGATTGGTTCTTTCTTTAACCACAACGGACCGTGCTTCCACAGAGGTGACTGTGCCAATGCTGAAGGTGTCATACCTCTTGACGCGATATCTGCAGGGTTGTGAGTAGATTTCACATGTCCCCATTGATGATTATCCAAACAACTCATAATTTCAGACACCCTATTACCAACAAATGTTGTCCAGCGGCTGGGATGATTGCTGAGCCAAGCCAGAACAACAGTCGAGTCTGTCCAACAGTGGATACTGTCTTTAGGTATTGCTAGTAACTCGGCTACCTCGACAATCAATTTGGCCAACAGAACAGCACCCATCAACTCGAGACGAGGAATAGACAGTTGCTTTACCGGAGCAACCTTGGTTTTTGCCGATATTAAATTAATCTTAATATTCCCGTCAGCGCCAATTATCCTTAAATACGTAACAGCTGCATACGCTACATTAGAAGCGTCACAAAAACCGTGTAGTTCTACAACTACATCGTCTTCTCTGGATTCAACCCATCTTGGTACATGAAACTCAGGTAAATTTAATAGTTCCTTTTGATATGTTTGCCATTCTTTTAATAGGTCTTCAGGTAATCGATCATCCCAATCGATGCCAGCAAGCCATATCTTTTGAATCATTATTTTTGCCGGTATAACACACGGCGCTACCCACCCTAAAGGGTCGAACAGTCGTGATATGTCTGATATTACCTTTCTTTTCGTTACAGATGCAGGCTGCGGAAATGTTATTGAATATCTGAAACTGTCAGATTCTCTATCCCAAGAAAGTCCTAGTATTTTAACCACCTCATTTAGTTTTATCTCCACTACTCCTTCCTGATTTGTACCTTCTCCCAAAATTTCCTCTGCTAATTTCTTGTTGTTTGTCATCCACTTCTGTAACGGAAACCCACCTTTTTCCAGTAGTTTTTTCATATCCCTGTGAATCCTTTTTCCATCCTCTACAGTTTGACATCCTGACATATAATCATCTACATAAAAGTCGCTTTTTAATGTTTCAGATACCAGCGGAAACTCAGCTCCCTCATCGTGTGCAAGCTGCTGCAACGACTTCACGGCCAGGTAAGGTGCGGATGCAGTGCCAAAGGTAACTCTGAGTAACTCATACTCCTGTATTTCAGATGCAGGATCACTCCGCCAAAGTAGTCTCTGGAAGTGCGTGTCTTCAGGAGCGACCTTGATCTGCCGATACATTTTTACTATGTCTGCACATAATACAATTGGATACGTACGCCATCTCATGGTGATGTGACGTAATTCCAGTTGTATGGTAGGACCTACCATCAACGTATCATTAAGGGATCCACCATTAGAACCTTTAGAAGAAGCGTCGAACACAACTCTGACCTTGGTAGAGGTCTTATCCTCGCGAATCACTGCGTGGTGAGGCAGATAGACTGCTTCTGACTGCTTAGTATCAGTTTCGCGAGACACTATCTTCATGTGTCCAAGGTCAATGTATTCTTGAAATACTTCGTCGTATTTTCTTTTGATCACATGATCTTTCTTGAAACGCTGTTCAAGATGATTAAATCGTTTCAGTGCGATGTCTTTGGTGGATCCGATTTTATTTCGTGGATCGGATTCGTGAAATGGAAGCTTGACTATGTATCGCCCGGTAGCGTCTCGTCGAGTAGTACGAGTGAAGAATTCTTCGCATAGCTGTTCTTCGTGGGTAAGTATCTTTTTCTTATTAGTAAATTCAGATTCGATCTCCCAAAACTGTTTGAGCATATCATTGTCACTCAGGTGTGAATGCATGCTAACTAGAACCTTGTGACATTTTGCTGAATTGAGATCGCAATCTGTGGATATTAGTCCAGACAAAATCCATCCCAGGGTTGTGTTTTGAGCAATTATGGGCCCTGGAGAGTGTTTGACTAAACCCTCTTTTAGAACTTGGCTATAAACTTCTGCTCCAAACAAAACGTCGATTTTGTTTGGAGTGTGGTACTCTGGATCCGCCAGAGCTATATCTTCTAGTTGAGGCCAAGTTGATATACATAGTTTAGTTGAGGGAATCAACGTTGTAATTTTACGTAACACATATGCTTGAACTTGAATACTTGCATTTGGATTGTGACGTGAATGAATGGTTACAGAAACCATGAATCTAGAGGCAAAAGCGCCTTCGTCACCTCCTATGCCTGAGACAATACTGTTGTTTGGTATTTTCTTTAGTCCTAGCAATTGGACTGCTGATTCGGTTATGAAAGAGGCCTGGGATCCTTGATCCAATAGCGCCCTCAGCAATTGTTTACGACCGTTTCGAGTCTGTGCTTCGACAAGAGCAGTCGTTAATAAGACTCGATTTGGGGCAATCTTTGTAGAAAAGTGTGTTGCTATGGTTGAAGTCTGTGATTCCTTTGCCGTACTGGAAGCAGTTTGCAGTGTTGACACTGCTGATTTGACAGCTACTGCCTCTACCGGATGGCTATTGGGTGACGATGATCTTGAAGATGCCTTGGGGTGTAATAATGAGTGGTGTCTACGCTTGCAAATGTGACATGATGTTTTAGCACGACAGTACTTAATTGAATGATTCGCGCCTAAACAATTGTAACATAGATTGTGGGTTCGGACAAACTCACTTCGACTTTGGTAATCTTCTTTACTAAACTGCTTACAATTACTTATATAATGATCTTGTTTACAAAATGGACATATAATTTGTACAGGGTTGTTACTATTTGATTTGACTGCGTGAAAAACCTTTGATTTACTATCTGTGGACTTCTGCTTTGACTTGGATGTGTCTAAGTACTCCAAAGAGCGAAACCTTGACTCTAAAAATGTTTTCAATTCTTCAAAAGTTGGTAATTGTTCATCTGCACAAATTCTCAATTCCCACAACTTTCGCGATTCACTGTCTAGCTTAGCGCTTATTATATAGATGACTATAGCGTCCCATGATTTAACATCAATTCCGAGAGTACTTAAGCCTTGCAAACAGTCCACAGTGGTGTCTAATAATTCTTTAACCGCAGTTGATGACTCCGTTACATTTGATTGATTTATCAATCTCTTCAACATAGAATTAGACAAATATATTTTATTATTATAGCGTTTAGTTAACATTTGCCAACATTCCTGATAATTTGCGGCTGTCACAGGAGTGTGACGCAACAATTGTTCTGGCTCACCCGATAAATGACCTTTCATGTAATGCAGTTTTTGTACATCGTCAATAGAATTATTTTTATGGATAAGTGATAAAAACAAATCACGGAATGAAGTCCACTCCGTATAGTTGCCAGAGAAAGTAGGAATAACTACCTTAGGTAATTTCACATTCGTATACGTGTTTGACGATGACTCTTTATTTACACTTGCCTTTGTAGGTGTTAGTTGTTTAATAGACTCTTTCAACTCTGATTTATAAGTTATGTAAATATCCTCAGTATTGTCATATGTCTCTGAAGTAAAGTAGTTATGTTCCAAATCTAGTTTTTCTACTATATTCCTGTGCGTTTTTATGAAATTAGACCACAGTTGTTCTAATGCTTCCAACCTGGTTTCTAAATAAGACAATGTTATCCGTTCTTTAGGAGATTTTTTATAATTTATTCTACTTTTTTCAATATTTCTCTTGTTATCTAGTTGCAACTTAATTAATGAATCCATGATTATAAAGTGCTATCAAATTATTGAATCAATTCTAAAACAAAATCAAGTTGCACAAGAACACAAATTTTACAAGTGTAAACTGATGAAATTATTCTAAGTCTATGATACCAACAGAAAATTTTACAAGTGTTTTTAACTTAAAACTTTTTACAAAATTGGGCATAGGTTCCCCGTCTGTTCACTTTTTCCTTAAATATTCTAAGTCTAAACTACATAAAATTATTCTAAGTCTTGTTTATTACGTTAATTTTAAAGTTCCAAATCTTGATAACTTCACAAGTAAATTGTACTCACGGTTTTTATTTTCTAAATCCACAACACGTCACTCACTATTACTGCTTCTATTTGTTTGTTGCTACCGCTCGCCAGGGGGCGCGCAGTACGCTCTCAGCTTTGTTGCTCAGCTACTTGGGATGCCACTTGCACTTATTCTAGATCCAGATGTCCACACTCGGGATGTCCGGAAGCCCGCAGAACTTGCTGCGGTGGCGCCCTCTGCAGGCGACGTCCTTAGAAACACTCAGTCTCCGCGGTCGCGCCCTCTGCAGGCGACGCTTAAGCACTTCAGTGGCGATCCACCACTGCTTTCTGTGCTGATACACAAAAACTGGGCGCGCAATATTACGCACTGATCCGGCTCGAAGGACCATGTAATAACTCCACCCAAGGTCTTCAATAAAATTCGTGTTTGATGCTATACCACTGTATATTTATAGTATACACATTACACCAATACAGAAACTTCAACACAAAAAATACCGATTCGGAAATCGCTACGTCCCCGCAAGGGGGCGTGGCGTGCGGGATCGGGGCTTCGCCCCCTGCCCGCGGAGGCTTTACTGTGGCCCGTAACTACGGGCCCGTCCTTATGACTGCCTATGGCGGCTGTCGGCGTCTGTCGGACGCGTTACTAATAACGCGTCCGTGTGACAAGTTGCAATGTGTTTTTCTGTAGGCGCGCCACGACGCTATGTCCATAGCGCCGCTTTCTTCACGACATCTCGGCGGTCTGTCACCGCCAGGTGAGACCCCTAGTTGCCTAGGGGAGGCCCAGCGGGTGACGACCAGCGACAGAGATGCCGACTCGACGCTCCTACAGAGTAAAGGTGTAGTTTTCCTTCGCCCCGGTCACAGATCTAGCCGTTCGCGGTTTGAAGGAGAAACTGTATGTATGTATGAGCGGCTTGTATTGTTATGTACCGCCGCTCAGTGATTGCGTGCGTCGCGGCCCGCGTCGCGCCCGCACGTGTTATATATAAGCGTCTGTCTAGTAGTGGGTGTCTGTAATTAGTTACGCGGCATGCCTATATTAACTTAGCACACGCCGCGCAACAGATGTATGTGTACATCTGTGGAGTCTTATTGTTTCGAGTAAGCCGCGTGTAACCTGGGTGCGGCTTACTCGAGGCGTCATTCCGGTGTTGGGGCACCGTCCGCAACCAGGTCGCGAGGGAGGGGTCTCGCGTCAGGGGGGCGCGCATGCAGCGGTGCAATCTGCCTGACATGAGGCCAGGCAGACGCGTCGGCACGCGCGAACATCCCCTTCGCGAGACGCCCCACAAACTCATCCAGGCCCTCAATCCCGAGGTCCCGGTGTATGATGTCGTTCCTCACGAAACGAGGGGCGTCGACTATGGTCCGCAACGCAAAGTTCTGTTGCGTGCGGAGCTTCTTTCGGTGTCCCTCGCTCGTGAGGGCGTACCATGCCGGGGCGGCGTACGTCAATATTGGGCGTACGTACAGTTTGTACACGCCCAACTTGACGCGCGCCGGGATGCGGGACGAGAGCACTGGTTTGAGCAGGTGGCGGGCGACACTGCTCTGTGCGACAACATTGCGGACGTGATGCCCCATTGTGAGCCGACGATCGATGGTTACACCCAGGTATTTCACCCAGGGCGACCACTCGACGTCGGCCCCTTGCAGTTTCAGCGGTGGTGGGAGGCGCGCGTATCCCGTGATGAGCGCCTGCGTCTTACCCACGTTAACCGAAAGCCGCCACTTCGACAGCCACTCGGGGAGTAAGTCGAGGGCGCGCTGCATTTTGACGGCCGCGTACTTCGCATTAAGCGATGTAGTTATGTACGCGGCATCGTCGGCATACAGCGCGAGCATCGATTCTGGAGTGGCGGGAATGTCGTCGGTGTAACGTGAGTAACACGCCGGCGACACGCAGCTGCCCTGTGGTACGCCCGCGCACACGGGGCGGGCGCACGACAGCGCGCCATCGACCACCACCCTGAAGGTCCTGTTGGCAAGAAAACTAGACACCACCTTGACGACGCGGCGGGGCGTGTCGGTGGTGGCCAACTTATATATAAGGCCCTCGTGCCACACACGGTCGAAGGCCTTCTCCATGTCGAGGAATACTGCAACTGCGTATTCCTTCTTGTTGTGGGCAGTTGTGAGGTGGTGCAGTACCCTCGACAACTGAAGCGTCGTACTGTGCTCAGCCCGGAACCCGAACTGCTCAGGGCGAGGCGCAATATGTGGCTGTAGATGCCGCAGCAGGAGTGCTTCGAACACCTTGGAGACCGTTGGCAACAAGGTGATTGGCCGATAGCTCTCCGGCTTGAGGACGTTCTTTCCCGCCTTAGGCAGCATGATGACGCGCCCTTCCTTCCACAGGGCGGGGAAGGCCCCGGTGCGCAGTATCGCCGTAAACAGGCGCGCCAGTGCCGCTACTGCACGGAACGGCAAGTGGCGCAGCGCTGTGTTGGTGATACCGTCAGCACCGGGGGCCTTTCTAGGCTTCGTGTTTAGGATGGCGCGTCTAACTGCGCCAGGCGAGAAGAAGATAGGGTCCTCCTCGGGAGCTATCGGCGTTGCGAAGTAGTCTCCAAGATGTTTCTCGACTGCTGCGACATGTTCGCGCTCGCTAGTCGGGTTCGGCTGGAACTGACGCTCCAGGTGTATGGAGAAGACCTCCGCCCGGTCCTCCGCCTTATACTTAAGGGCCCCGCCGCTGTCCAATAAGGGCCGCACCGGGGCTGGGGTCTTTGACAGCTGGCGGCAGAGTTTATGTACCGACGGCCAGCTGTCAGCGGTCGCGTCAATATGCTCTTCCCAGCCCGCGGCGGCGCGGGCCTATAACTCGGCCTTTACCTTCTCCGCGAGACGGTTGAGCTCTCTTTTCATGGTCGGGCATCTATGTTGTTGCCACTGTCTGCGAAGGCGCCTCTTCACGGCGATCATCGTCGCAACCAAAAAATATAAAATTCCTAAACTACTCATAGTTTCATCGGTAACCAAACCATACCGCGATCTAACTCGACGCCAACGCCATCTAGTTAGAAAACGGGTACTAAAATTGCACAAACATGAAATGAAATATGATATGGTTTGACAATTACATAACATACATCACGCCTGTATTCCCCGAAAGGTTCAGCAGAGGTGTACACACGGCTACCCATCAAGCTATATATTTTCAGTTTATGCTGATCTCGCATTGTATAGAATTTCCGTACAATGCGAGGTCAGCTTATACTGAAGTGTATAGCTTGATGTATAGCCGTTAGAACCTAAAACAATTTATTCTTAAAAAAGAAATGATAAGTATAAATTACATAACATCACGCCTGTATTCCTCGAAGGGTTGAGCAGAGGTGTACACACGGCTACACATCAAGCTATACATTTTCAGTTTATGCTGATCTCGCATTGTATAGAATTTCCGTACAATGCGAGGTCAGCTTATACTGAAGTGTATAGCTTGATGTATAGCCGTTAGAACCTAAAACAATTTATTCTTAAAAAAGAAATGATAAGTTAAATTACATAACATAACATCACATAAATTAAACATTCATCAGTTTAAATGAAACATTTACTAACCAATCGTTTTGTGTTATTCTCTTCCTCCCTTTATTTTTGGAGAAGTGTCTATGCGCTTTTTCCTTCATGGGGTCATTTTTATCCCAAAAGGTTATTTTGTCAGTAAGGACACTGTTGGTCTCTTTGCACCAATTATTTATAAAAAACTTGGTTGATTTGTTTATTAGAAAAAATGATAAATTATTTTTATGCGTTGCACAGGATACAAACTTTAAATTTAAATTTATGGTATTGATTAATTGAATATATCTACATAAATTATTTTTATTACAATGTAATTTTAATATTTCTATGCAAATGTGTTCTACTTGGGCAAAGAAATCAAAGAGAGCGGCAGTAGGATAGCATAACCATTTCTTAATTTCATATTCTTTCATTTTTATATATTTATGAAAATTTTGTATGTTGTTTTCTTCTAAATCATGCCTGCAAGTGGCACAGTTTTTGTACACATTTTTTTTTGCAAGTTGTGCTATCCAGCCTCTACAATAACCAATTGCTGCGCTTTTTTCCATGTCCACTGGAGTTTTACTCGTTAAGAATAGGGATACTGTAATTCCACAAATTGTGATGCGGTGAAGTTGGGGTAACTGCAGTGCGATACTTTTTCCCTTTGCTAATTTCACTAAACTGCCATTGACGCTGTCAAATAGGTCGTCCAAGAACATGAGGAGGTCCACTGTCTCATAACTCTTTTTCCAGAATCTCCATATCTGCAATGAAAAATTAATACTTCCATGAACATAATGAGATACACAATAGTACTAACAGCTGTTTCGTACAAAATAATCGGAGTCCTGCAAAATAATTATTAATTGCTGTTAGATTGTGAGATTTTGGTGTTGGTCCTATAGTAAAAAGCTCTTCACAGTAGAGAGTAAGGCCTTTTGCGGGTTTGTACCTCCTTTCCGACTAGCTTTTACCTCAGATTGTTTCCAGGAAAACTATAATCAAGACATGACGAGGGGATGGCCAGAATGACTACTCAAATAATAGGTACTATACTTCAATAAAATATGACAAAGCAGAACATAAGTGATCAGCACTGAACATACAAAAAAGAGAGAAAATTATGAGGAATTGCATAACACATTTCAATTATTTATAAAAAACAACATTACATTGTAGAAAATGTGTACATACCTGCTAAACACCCAAGGCCCACTCCAACTGACTGACTTAACACTTGTGTACAGTGTTTCACCCTCATCTTCGGGATTAAATTGGGTAATACATGAAGAGCAGTCAGCCTCGGCACGATCTTGACGCCTCTGTATGATGGGCACCTATTATATAAGGCCACAATGTGGGACCATTTAGCCATGCATTTTTATTTCATCATATATTATTTCAAATCTTTTGTTATTAAGTTATTCCTTATCCCTTTGAGGAGGTGAGGTGGATCATATAGTGGGTAAATGTTGTCATTCCCCACCTTGTAAAATCCGTCACGGTACTCTTTACCTTTTCTTACAAACATTTCTCGTGTCTCCTTCAGTAATAAGCTTATGGTTGCCACATTGGAGGTGCCTTGTCACAAATGGTTGCAACAACTTTCAGTCCAGTTTCTTGCACTTTTAAAATAATATTTTTGATTTGAGATTTTAGGTCAATAGTCTTAGTGCTTCCATGGCAATAATAATATGCTATCGGCTGTTTGAACTTTTTAACGATGCCTCTGATCATGAAAACTAAGACGTGATCACAAAATTCTCTTTCAGTTTTTTCTCCATTGTCGACAAATCCAATAACTTTATCATGTTTTTTTGTATATGTAATCCCTGGTCCAATCGCCATCTCATCAAACAAAATTGAGCAATATTTGTAATTGTCAGGCAATTTCGCTACTCTATTTTTAAGTTTTCAAATATTAATTTATTGACTCCAGCTTTTAAATCTAATTTGTGCAGTAAATTTTGCAATGTTCTTCTACTCGGCAAAACGCACATTTGAATAAGTAAGCGATAAGCCTTAGGCGAGGGCTTGAACAAAGATAATGCCAAAAAAAATTCGTCCAGTGTGAATCGTCTACCAGGTTTTTTCTTGCCACTCTGTGAGGCTTGCATTTGGCAGAATATCTTTGCAGTAGCTGACATTTTCGATGACATAATATTGAATGCTGTGGTTCTTGACATTTTCTTTGCAAGGTTTTTTTTTTTCCTAAAAGCCACTTTAGCACTTTCAGATTTCTTTAGCTGCTTTAAAAGAGATTTGTATTTTCTATGTTTTGTAATTGGCACATATAGACCTGAAAAAGAAAGTCGAACTTTTATTAGAAATTCTTATAATTCATTCATTTCTTTAAGATATTTATCATTTCAAAAATATTCACACACATAGTTCATTGAAATTGTAAATGTAAGTAAATTATAGTAGATAAGTTACAACCTAAGGGTCACCTCAAAATTTTAAAACTTTCAATTTGGATATTTAACTCAATCATCAGTCTATCTTTTTCTTAATTTTCTTCCAAATTACTGTAAATTGCATGTTTGTTTCGTTGTAATGAGTGCTGTGATTTCCTTAGTTTTATTAATAAAATAAAAAGCTCCCTTTTATTAAATAACTCTAAATAAATCCTTTTTTATGTCAACTTTACTGGCCCTGAAACGCCGTCCGAAATGAATGCGATTTGCTCATAAAGGTCTTTGGTATTTTATTACCTAGCTCCTAGTTAATATGTGTCACCTATCTTACATTGGAAAGGAAATATACTTACTCATGAAATATGTGTGATTTCATGAGCATACATTTTGTAGCCTGAAGTAAAACTGTTTTGCTTTTAGCTCAATTTATATACATAAGATAAGATACAAACCTCTCATCTCAACATGTGATAGAGTCTCTTGAACACCAGTTATTGAAAAAAGGGCAGGCATAGTAACAAGTTTAGCAAACAGTTGATCTGAAAGATAAATAGTTACATTATACATATACTTAAGTAAAAATATCACCTAATTGTTTGATATTCTTTAAATTAAATTATTTTCTGAAAGCTTAGGTTACAACCCTAACGTAATCATCATTTAAGAGTTTCTGCTTTTAGCCTACTTTATATGTATACTTCCTATAATTAACATCCTATCTTTAACAAAAAAAGACAATCTCACTTAAAAAATTACAGCTGTTAAGTAGGTACAAATTGTAACGTAACCTCACTTTAACAAAATCTCTTTTAACTCAGCTCTCAGATTGCCAAAATCCGCAAAATTTTCAGTGATGGTTTGATAATATAGTAGTTATCAATTGACACCAATTTCATCACTTTACATCCAGGCCCAAGATTGTATGAAAGCGTATCCGTCTCCTTTATGTAAGTCAATCAAAGCACTTAGACGACTATTAGGCAACAAACCAAGTGTGAGCTAAACACTAACATAAAAGAAACCTAAGAAGGGGACCATCCCCTACTATTTTAACCGCTTCAAAACTTTTAAGACTGGTCAAATTAATAACACCACACCACCTTTCCAAACAGTTCAAAAAGGTACGATATCCTACTACTTTCCAGTAATAAAAAAAGTGATACTTTTTTTCGAGCCTAAAATACAAACTAACTCTGATTCTTCCCCTACGTTGAAAAAAATATTGCATCAAAATATCGCCAGTATACTGTCTAAACAGGAACTACTAGAGATCTCACTACAGGAGTTGCGGAAGGAATATGAGCCTGACGTAATATGTCTTTCCGAAACTTTCATTAAAAAAGCTCACAAATCCCATGTAAAAATTCATAATTACTATGGCAGACAGTTTCTGCAGGGATAAGCAACGAGGAGGAACGTGTATTCTAGTAAAACATACAATTACATGTACAGAAATACCACTAATAAAAATCTTCTCGTCGCAAAACACATTTGAAGCATGTGGCATAGAGATCCCACAAAATAATTTAATAGTTATCTGTCTCTATAGAACACCACAGTCGGACCCTACCCAATTTTTAAACAAACTTAACGACCTTTTATATGTATTACTTAAAAAATATAAAAAAAGAAAACGTATAGTTATAATTGGTGACTTTAATATCAACACGCTTAAAAAAAGAAATGTGACATCTGAACTACAAGACATATGCAGCAATAATAACATGGAAATACACATTAATGTACTATCAAAGAAACAAAAATCTATACACCGTAAGGACTATTTTTGCTTGCAGCGCTCGACCGCTATAGAAATCTCATCAACCAATAGCATCGCAGCATCAGAGACCCTTGTTTTTATAAATAAAAAAAAGACAGTTAAAAACCATCTGAGATGGTGCGATTTTTTATTTTTCATAGTAAATAAATATCAATAGGATATAAATATAAATATCAATATCGTTCGGTCGTAGTTTTAAGCAAGATCGGGACAAGGTTATGGTTTTTTTTGATGAATGGGTTTCTATGCAATCAGTAAAGTATTAATTTAGTGTCTAAAGTTGAGTAGATTTCTTACAACTCATTATTATCAGTTTTTGTTGGGGAGGTTTTGCAGAGCGAAACCACAGAAAATATTGTAAGTGTATTAGGAAGGTATAAAAACAAGAGCGTAGAAAATGGAGCACCGTACAACAATTTTATGGCTATTTCAATCTAGACAGCTACACAGCTTTTCTGTCTAGCCAGTAGCCAACGTTACTACATGGAGGTGATATATCTTCAACAGTTTTAAGATGAGAGGCGGAAATTTCCATAAAACCTCAAAAGCGCAAAAATGTGGATGTGGTCGAAAAAGGGTGGTTTGACATCTGTGACATCATATGGTATCATGTTGTATGTTGACTTGAAAGAGCCTGGCAGATGAGAGTATGCCATACTCACTTAAATGTCTCGCTGATGGTGGCGCGTGTGTTGGATCATTCGGTTCCCTACAAAATGGTTGAGCTGGATGGTGCTGATCCACGTGTCATGTTCGTGAACGGGCGCCGTCAGTTGAGACTGGTCATCTCTTATCTGCCAGGGCTTATTTTTAATCTTTTTATTTTTAATCTTATATTTTGAATTATTTTTCGTTTGACATTGTTCTCACATATAGAAGCACGAAGAATACTGTACCCAGGATTTTGTAATATCTATATACATTTTTAAAAGAGTGTCCTTGGAGTTTCTTGCCCGTTCTTCTCCATAGAGATCTACGAATTTGAATGGGCAACTAGCTTCAACTTTTTGACTAACTGACCGACTCTTTGACAATTCAAAAGTGCCTGTAAATGGTTTAATTGAAATAAATGCTTTGAGTTTAAGTTTGAGTTTGTGATCATTGTATCAGCCTAGAGCTTCAAAACACACGAACGCCAAAGAAACAAAAACGACAAAATATTGCTTTCTATTTTTGTTTCACTAGTCGACGCAAAAAGGGGCTGTAAACAGATGTGGTCATCATGCCCATGGGATTTTGTTCTCAAAATGATTAGATATGGGCTGCCTTGATGGTACCTACCACAGAACAGAAAAAGCAGTAGAAGTCGCATATCGCTTCATTAGTATCGGAACCAGCGTACCCAAACTCACACATCTACACGTTAATTGTATTTCGTAACACTAAGAAATTTTTGGTGTGATTGGTAGTTTGACATTGAAGGAAAGTAGGAAATAATGTCAGTCGTCGCTTATTTGAAAATAAACCACAGTTGTATCACGATAGAGTTGTTTATTGTCTATTCTTTTTACGTATTTATTGCTTTTTCCGTTTAAAGCGCACACGGAACAGTTTATTGAGCAAGTTACGCTACCCGCCGCTAGATGTCACTGTAATAAATGCATTCAATTTAAAGCTGTATTTCGTTATAAATAAGATTTATATTTGAGTAACGAGCTCATTACTATTCGTCCTCTTCTAGGGATGTACCACTGTCGTTGACTTATTTATCGACATTTCGTTTAATTTCCAAACAAAATAGTCAACAGCTTGAGTCGATAAATATTATTATGTTTGAAATCAAGTGTTAATATTTTATTTTAATACATACTTACGATTTATAGAAAGTATAATTAAGAATTGTTATGTTAAACTACTGATCCGATTGAAAATTATTCTATTAGACGGTTTTTATCGATTTCTCATAAAATTGATTTTTACATATAAGAAGACGTCGCAACGACGATGTACTAATACGATTTTTTTTTTAAATTTAGACCTATGACCCCCTTTTGATGTTCAAAAACTATCAAAGATTAAGTGAGATTTAATTAATACAAATTAAAATGAAACAATGGTTTAATTAATTACATAAGTAACATTTTTAGACTTATAATAAAAAAAAATACCAATATTATAATTACCTCTAAGTTCATAAAATCCTATTGAATGACTATTTCATGAAATCATGAAATTTTTGGATTATGCTAACATAAGGAGTTGTGTTGAATTTCGCGGGCTACTTTAGCGCATTCCCCATAAAATATCGATAACTCATTATCGATAACGGTAATCTCTAATTGAGTAGCTAAGTGTGACATGAGCCTAGTTGGAATCTTCGAGAACAATATGTTTGAGTTTAAAAGAAAGTAGACCATAACTTGAACAACATAAAACCAACTTTTACTTGTCTTGTTTTAATAAAATATTATTTTTATATTTTAATCGAAATAAAATCAATTAAGACTTACCGATGGTATGATATACCTCCATTTGATAAATTTTTGGTTCTGCTATCGTGTTTACATTCTAAAACAGCACAATAGGGCATTTTTGTATTTTTTTTCCAAGTTCTTTTCACCGTGACGCTTGTAACGAGACTGATGTGCGTGATGTGTGCGCGGAAGCAAACATTTGCGGAACTCCGCAAAACTCGGGGTACGCGGGCCCCGCCTACTTGCGACTTCTACTGTTTTTTTCTGTTCTGTGGTACCTACACGCAAATTATCGTGTATTGACCATATCCTGAGTAAGATATCGGGTGCAACTGCAACAGTCCTACCGCTGTATCTTTCTGATCACGATACGGCCCAGATGCCTAGTTTCCCCATTAAGCACAATTTAAAAAAAACCTGCAATATACACACATCAACACGGTCTAGGGATATTTCATACTCAATTAAATAACTCAAAAAGTACTGGCCGCATTGGAATCTTTTATACACCGATTTGTTTGTAATTTATCTCAAATTCCAAATTCAAATTTTTGAAAATTATTTTGTTTCGGTGGCATTAAAATGTCTTGATGAGGGGAGGGAATTTTCATTTGTGCGAAATTTAGAAAACAATACGAATTACGTTTAGTTACAGTTTTTTTAAACGAAAGATAAAGTTAAAATTGAGGTATTGTAGCCATGCAACGCCAACATTTGACGAGGGCGGAGATTACGCACCAAATGTTCTACCGAAATTCAGTAGTTTTTGAATTAGTTAAGAGATTTAGAGCTAAAAATTACAAAAAATTAAATGTTTTGTTAGTGATATTTGCCAAAGTTTTAGGCATTATTGAACTTTTAATTATTAACAAAGGTCTGCTACGGCGTCAACTATGATAATAACTTAAATTTCAGTACAGTCGCGCCGTAAATCATTTTTAAATTGGTTTCAAATGGTTTAATCTGGGATTTTTCATTAAAAAACTAAAACTTAACTAATTCAAAAACTACTGAATTTCGGTAGAACATTTGGTGGCTTAATTTGTTGCATTTTAACCCTACTATGACGTCCTGCAAGGAATACGTCGAGTTACCAGTAACCCTGTATACATGTCATATAATTAATTAACACATTGATAGTAATTCGCTTTTTTTAAAATATCCCTAGATCGTGTTGATGTGTGTATTACACTTTCAAAAGAAATTATAACACAGGAAATGTCCGTAAGTTTCAAGAATGCCTGCAAAATTTATCGTGGTCGGAAAAACATAATGAAGGTGATGCGAATGTGGCATTCAGTAAATTTCACGAAATAATATGCCTTTTTTACAAACTCTGTTTTCCTGAAAACGGAATAAAAATTAATTTGTGTAACCAAAAAAAGCTAAATAGAATAAGTAAGGGTCTAAGACTAAGTTGCACAACGAAAAGAAAATTACGGTTTCAATATTATAAAAATAATAATAGTGCTAATAAAACTAAATACCTGACAAACACTAAACTTCTACAAAATTGTATATACACTTACAAAAAAATGCTAATATTAAAATTATAAGTTTAAGTGACAATAAATGTAAAGCCACATGGAAAATCATTAAAAATGGAATTCATGACACTACTACAAAGCACAAAATTGATTATATAAAAATTAACAACCAAATCATAAAAGGACCCACAGAATTAGCTTCCGCCTTTAATAATTATTATATTAATAGAACACATGACACAACACAGTTACAAATGGAAACTGTAGTAAGAAGATAATACCTAACTCAATATTCCTTAACCCAATGCTGGAAAGCGAGGTTAAACAAGAAATAATGTCACTAAGAAATACGAATTCGGTAGGTTATGATGAAATCAATTCAAAAATCATAAAAACATGCACGGACAAAATAACTGGAATACATACTTAATTAATTTATCATTTGCACAAAGAGTTTTCCCAGACGCATTAAAATTATCCACAGTTAAACCGCTGTTTAAAAAGGGAGAACGAAGCGATTTAAATAACTAAAGTCCAATAACACTTATACCTATTTTATCAAAGATATATGAAAAGTGCATGTATAAAAGAATAGTTAATATTTATGACAAATATAATATTATTCGGAAAGAACAGTATGGTTTCCAAAAACATAAATCAACGACTCTCGCCATCTACGATACCATAGACTCAATTTTAACCAAAATAAATGGTAATCACCTGACCACCAGGCTATTCTTTGACCTGTCTAAGGCCTTCGACCTGGTTTCACACGACATATTGCTACAAAAGATAGAAAGGAACGGGATAAGGGGGCCTGCATATCAATGGATATCGTCATATCTCAGCAACAGACAGCAATATATTGTGATATTGAAAATAGATGGAAAGAAGGTACTCAGAACGTACAAGTCTGAATATAAACAATGCATACGCGGCGTTCCACAAGGAAGCTTACTGGGACCGATTTTATTCCTATTGTACATTAATGTCATTGTAGAAGTTACCAACCATAAATGTATACTGTTTGCAGACGATATTTCAATAATAGTAACAACAGATAAAAAAAAAACACAGTTAAAGACCACGAAAATGACATAAACAACACAATAGACAAATTAATTAATTGGTTACATATAAATGAACTTAAAATAAATCTTGCCAATCTCTATTCATTCAATTTAATAAATCTAATAATAAAAGACATAATCGGAAGCGTTAGGCATCAACGTGGCTGACATGAAGCAATCGTTGAAGGAGCGCGTCTTTGGTCGTCTAAAGAAAGTATTGATTAGTCTTCTTTCAGGCGGAAACAAGGTGCGCGCCTTCAACGGTTGGGTCATGCCGGTTCTGATGTACTCTTTCGGCATACTCAAATGGACTCAGACCGAACTCGAAGCCCTGGATAGGAGGGTCCGTACACTACTGACCGCAAACCGGATGCATCACCCACGATCATCGGTGATGAGATTGTATGTCTTCGGAAGTGCGGGGGTCGAGGCTTTTTAAATGCGAAGACCCACCCTCCACAACCGCGAGGTGTGCAATCTTAGAGAATATTTTTTTTAAACCGAAGTGGGTATGCACCGCGATGTGGTGGTGGCAGTGGACAAGGGACTCACCCCGCTCCCCATGGGTAAAGAGAACTGGCGCAAGCCTGCAGTGCTTACTACAGAAGATCGCAAGGAGGTATGGCAAAGCAAGGAGCTTCACGGGCGCTTCTATCGGGCTCTTCATGAGCCCGGTGTAGATTTTTTAGCGTCCGTATCCTGGCTACGTTTCGGCGACCTTTTCGGGGAAACTGAAGGTTTCGTCTGTGCAATTATGGACGAAGTTACCTTGACGAATAACTACCGGAGGCGTATTATGAGGGACCGGACGGTTGACGTGTGTCGGGCATGCCATCGTCCGGGTGAGTCCATCAGACATATTATCTCTGGTTGTTCTCGTCTGGCTAATGGCGAGTACTTCCACAGGCATAACCAAGTGGCCAGGATTATCCACCAACAACTTGCCTTGAAATATAAACTTGTGGACTCTGAGGTACCGTATTACAAATATGTGCCCGACCCAGTTCTCGAAAATGACCATGTCACGTTGTACCGGGATCGGTCTATCATTACTGACAGGACTATTGTTTGATTTGATTATTGATGGACGATCGTGAAAATGTGGGCCGAGGCGAAGCCGAGGCACACATACGTGAGTCCATCAATTCCTGATTGCGGCCAAGGCTTGTATAGTACTTTTCTCAAATAATGCGCGGAAATTCATGCTGAGTAAATTAAATAAAAAATCCAGAATCAATGACGAACAACTCAAATTTTTCATGCGCCAATTTTATGTTCATTCATTCTTCTTTGTTTTATTTGCAAGCCAATTCGAAATTTAAATAAGATCTTTGATAAGTTACCTACTTGGTTGCCGTGTGCTGAAGTAAAAAGTTCGTTCCATTTTTAAATAACACGACAGATATGAGTTTTCATAGTAATTTATTTGGCCGCTAAACACGCCAGATATGGATTTTCATAGTAACTTTGCTGGCCGCATCGTCACTTGTTTTTGACCAGTACAGCAATTTCGATTTATCTCGAAGAAGGTTGTCAAAATAATGCTCGAATTTCCAAGCATGTTTGAGAAAAAGAATTTATAGAGACAAAATATGCTGCAACAATAATTGTATAATGTTATGTGATGTAACGCAAAACACGTAAGCACTAATTTTAATGTAACATCTGTAATACCGTGTTTTAATGCAAATAAAAATGATTTGATTTAAAACAAAGTCCTCCGCCGCACTGTGGATCGAAAAAAGGCTCTTGAAGACATAGGAGATTACATTTTAAAGTGTTGATTGTTCGCTTGAAATCAATTTGAATAGCCAATATTGTGCGTAAATATATCATAGGATACAATCTGGTAGGTAAAATGGCAACTTATTTTTTTTATTTTTTAATGAATATAAGTAGCTAATGCTTATATTTCCAGAACGGAGATACGGGCTGAGAACAGAGCCAAGGGGGTCACTGTTCTAACCAAACCTAACCTTTTTGCAAGTAAAAATATTTAATCTAATCTTACTAGTTAGGTTCCAGGTATTGTACGTACCTAGTAACATTATATGAATTAAAATTATCCAACATAGATTGTATGCCATTATAATTATGGCAATCAATTATTATATTAAAAAAATTGTACCAAAATAGATATGACAACAATATTAGGAAAAAAAAAAATATTATGCGAAAAGAAGGGGATCTCTTTAATTTGACCTAATCATCCAATTATTAACCAACTTCAAAATGGAGGAGGTTCTCAATTCGTCTGTATGTATTTTTTTTGTTTTTGTTTTTTTTTGTATGTATGTTACGCGATTACTCCGCCCATTATGAATCGATTTTGATGATTCTTTTTTCGTTTGGTAGGTCATGCTTTAGAGGTGGTCCCATATAAATTTTATTAACTTTGCTTGCGTACTTTTTGAGTTAGCTTCAATAATTACATATTTTTCCCACTTAGTCTATGTAGACGATATTTTATTTGACTCTCTCACTGTTATTTACGTAGCAGGTAGTGGTATTCGAATTTGTTGGGTAGGTACCACAACGCAAAAAATAAAAAGTTTTAATTAAAAAAACACAACCGACTTCCAAAAAAAACACAAAAGAAGTGAAAATTACTTTAATTTCGGAAGTCGGTGTCTTTGCTTTTCAATTTTCGTTTTTTCCATCGACTTCCGAAATTAAAGTAATTTTTCACTTTTTTGTTTTTTTGGAAGTCGGTTGTGTTTTTATTGTTTATTACAAAACTACAACAAAATGAGATCAACAATCAAATAAATACAAAATCAACAAATAATAATTTAATATTTTTTTATAAAAATAGTAAGTTATTTTGCTAAGTCAAAATCAAAATCAGTATATTTTATTTCACATAAACCTACATGGGCACTTATGAAACGTCAGAAGCTAAGTGCACGGTTTCAATTGGTTGTTTCCTATAGAGAAGATCCGGCAAGAAACTCCACGGTTACTCTTTTAAAAATAATTGGCTTTTACAATATTTTCGAATTACAGTGTTATTAGGTATGGAAGGACAGTGTAGGCCTTTCAACAAGCACCAAGTAAGTAGATAGAAAATGCTCAAAAAATCTACAGTCCATTAAGCCTACATCATTCTCACATTCACAAAATGGAAAAGAATCTATACAAATGATAAATAAGATAATGAAAATAAAAACCTATTCAAACCAAATGACATGATTGCCATTACAACTGTAACTAATCTAAACAATTATCATATCCACAAAAGCCACTAATAAAGAGTTGAAACCAAATTGAAGGTATACAACGTCAAACAATATGATGATTATGTCAAGATAAATGTAAAAAAATGAAATAAACATGGTAATTTGGGAGCATTTAATACAGGAGCTTACATAATTATACCGTTAATGAGGTACCAAGGAAGCCACATGTGCAGAAGGAATGATTGCTAAACTTCCTTGTGTTCAACGTAGTCTATCTTATAATATGCTTTTTTCATAAGGACACATTTGATGTGGGTTTTGAACTTTCCATCGCTAAGTTCTGTAACAGACTTTAGCAACTTGTTATAAAAGCGGATACTGTTTTTAAGAAATTACTTACTTGTTTTAGTTAGTATTACGCATGTATGCTCTGGTTAATTTGCTGTGCAGTCAGTAGGTATACATGATATGAATGTCGTATTTTTGTACCTGAAGGAATTTAATGTTCTCGCATTAGAGGAAAGATGTAATTTAGTGTTGATGTATATTTTCAAATTATCTGCCTATACTAGTTTTGTTAAACAATTAGTTTATTGTAAAAAGTATATAAATGATGGAATAAATTGAAAGGTGATTATTTATTTGTTGTGTAGATATTTTTTTGGTGTAATAGACTGATATTAATAACAATATTACATAATTAGGTATTTGAAACTTTAAAAAAAAATACATTTTAGCTCATTGATTCTAAGTAGTGGTCAGGTTCATCGTTTAGTAGTCTGTGTAGATGTTAACCTTAAGTTAAGTTAAACATTTGATGTAAAAGAAAATTAATTAAATTTATTAAAAAATAATAAAAGTAAAGCGATAAAAAAAAAAAGTCGAACCTCTCGCCTTTTCCGGGAGTATGTCAAAAATTTCTAAATAATTAAAGGATTAATCACTTGCAAGGGACTTAGGGCCAATTGTATGATAGCGAAGATTATAAGACTTTTTCATGTCAGCTCCATAGTAATTTTTAAAGAAAAATATCTGAGGGCATTGTTTGCAATGCTATTCCACAATGTTGATATTTTTAGGCATGTATTTTTGTCTTTTTGTCTTCTGAAACATTTTCAAGTCATAAAAGTGGACATTTAGGAAAAGTATGAAAGTCGATTTTCAGCCCACTGTGCGGCGGTGGAGGCGAGTGAGGGCGCGCGCGTGGCTTCGGCGCGGGCCCCGCTGGGCGTGCGCGTAACGTAGTAGCGTAGTGTAGGCAGAGGTGCTCAGTTCTGTGGGTGGCAGGGCCCGGCGGAGGAGGCGATGGCGCGCGCGTGGCGCGAGCGCGAGCCAGGCGCGCGCGTGGCCGCGGCGCGTGCGGCACTGGGCGTGCGCGCTGACTGCGCCGCCGCGCTACTGCTGCTGGCCGAGGAGGACGCGCCCACCGTGCACGAAGCCGAACGCGTGCTGCGCCGCGCCTGGCGCGCCGCCGAGGGCGCGTGGCGACAGTCGGCAGCCGGGGGCGCGGCGAGCGCGGCCGAGGCGCGGCGTGACGCGGCGGTGCTGGCGCACGTGAAGCGCCGCGCTGCCATGTGCGCGCGGCGCCTGGGCCGGCTGCGCGACGCCGCGCGCCTCTTCCGCGAGCTGGCTCGCGACGCGCCGCCCGCGTTGCACGCGCTGGCGCTGCACGAGAACCTCATCGAGGTGCTGCTCGAGCAGAAGGCCTACGCGGACGTGCAGGTCGGCAGAGATTTACTTGACATACTGCCATAATTTTTTTCTGAAAGTGGACCTACAATTCTTGTTTTTGCAGGAAAAACAGTTTAATGAAACTTAAATCGTTACCCAACTAAACGAGAATGGGCACCGAACTAGTTTTCTGGCCTGAAGCCATAAGATTTTAGTATACGAAAGGAAACAGCATAGCTATTCTATTCGAATTGCTATCCAATAGATGTCCTCCTCATCCTTACATATACATCACTACATAATTATTATAAAACTAAGTCCCCCACCGCACAATGGAACGAATGTATTGGAGTGGTTGGACTTAGACATTTCCGTGAAAAAAAAGTCTAATGTTGAAAAACTAATAATGCCATCGTATTTAGTTATCAAATGCCTTCAAAACTTGTACTAACAATTTTCTTTATATCTCTCGTATTTCGGGAGTTAAATGGAAAATGTGAAATTTTACTATGAAAATGACTATCGAGCTCTCTGCCGCCTGATTCCGGCCTCGTTTCAAGTTGTGAGCTTTACCATCGTATTACGCATAGCAAAAGCTACATTTACTGCTAAGACACATGGTGCGCCAAACGTGCACCTTCTGACATATAGGGTGATCAATTTTTTTACTGAATCGAACTTTCTACCTGCTGAATCTGATCCTATTTTAAGTTGTGGTCATTACTAATACACATACCAAGAGCTGCATTTAGTGCTAAGACACCTGGTGCGCCAAACGTGCAACTTCTGACAGGTGATGTATTATTTTACTAAATCGAGCTTTATGCCTCCTAAATCTGGTCCTGTTTCGAAGCTCATTGACATCATAATTATCATTTAAATAAATACTTGATACAGACAAAACACACAGATTCAAAATTACGCGTCATATGGTTGATGGCAGCGGGTGCAGCGCTGGGAGTCAATGACCTTTTCCTCGGCTATTAGGTATGTAATCCCGGTAGTAGGTGCGTTCCCGTGGGATATTTTCCGACATCCACGCGGGAGAAGCCGTGGGCAAAAGCTAGTTCAATATACGAGTAATTGCACTAAAGACCTAATAAGTTAAATGTTTTTCAGGTTTTTCTGCTTCAAAGGATAGGTTGCCTTACCTGACTGTAGACTATCACTATTACAGGGGTAGAGCTAGTTGGATTTGAGACAGCTCTTATTTACCTATGTATTAAATAAAAATACTTGTCATATTTAATGGTCGTGTGTGTAGGCGGTGCTGGCGCGCTACGACGACGTGGGCCTGCCGCGTTCGGCGTGCGTGTGCTACACCGCCGCCCTGCTGCGCGCGCGCGCGGCCGGCGGCGCCGGGGGCGCGGTGCGGGGCGCGGCCGAGCTGGGCGCGCTGGACGCCATGCGGCGCGCCATCGAGTTCAACCCGCACGTACCCGAGTACCTGCTGGAGCTGCGGCCGCTCACTTTGCCGCCCGAGCACGTGCTGCGGCGCGGCGACAGCGAGGCGCTGGCCTACGCGTTCTTCCATCTGCGGCACTGGCGCGCATGCCCCGGCGCGCTGCGCCTGCTGGGCGCGGCGTGGGCGGCGGCCGAGCGAGGCGCGGCGGGCGCGGGCTGCGCGGCGTGCGCGGACCGCGAGCTGCTGCCGCAGCACCACGCGCTGTCCGTGTTCCCGCGCCGCCGCGCGCCCGCGCTGCTGCCGCTGGCGGCGGCGCTGTGCGCGGCCACGGCGCTGCTGGCGCTGCTGGCGCACCGCTGGCCCGCGCATGCGCACGCGGTGGCGCGCGCGGCCGCTCAGGGGCTGGACCCGCGCCGCCTGCACACTCTGCTGGCTGCCGTGTGATGTGCTAGTCCATAAGTGTATCACGATGTTGTATGTCTCTGTTCTGCATTTATAGAATAAAATGTTATTATCCTATTTCTATTTGTTATTCACCCTTGTCACCTTGGCTCCGTACCGGCGTCGCCTGAATTCGAGTAGTTCAGCGTTTATTCTGAGAAACGTGCCTCGCCTCGGGCCCAGGGGGTCTACTCCCTAAGCTTTGAAGTCGTAGTTTTGGCCAAAGTTATTACAAGCTTTTATTCAATTTGCCTTGTTAGTTAATTCGTATGTATGTATTGGACGAATCTTGCAAGCTGAATTAAAATAAAACCACTTCCTCTTATCCTACGGAGTTAAAATTTTACAAGTTAGTTCGGTTCCGAAGACAATATTTTTTTTTAACCGACTTCTTCAAAAAGGAGGAAGTTCTCAATTCGTCTGTTTTTTTTTTGTATGTTACACGATTACTCCGCCAATTATGAATCGATGTTGATGGTTCTTTTTTTGTTTGGTAGGACATGCTTCAGAGGTGGTCCAGAATTTTATTAACTTTGCTTGCGTAGTTTTTGTAGATATCTGAATTAAAATAAAACCACTTACTCTTATCGTACGGAGTTGGTATTTTACAAATTAGTTCGGTTCCGAAGACAATGGATTTTTTTATGATGCATGTTCTTATTCTACACCCAGGATTGACTCCACACCTCGCCGTAGGTGAGTATAATATGTTCCTTGAGGAACTCCACAACAGTCTATGGTATAGACAAGAAATTTAATATACGCAATTAATTATGACAGTCCATTCTATAGTCTACCATGACCTGGCTGCAGCTCCTAGGATTGTATCCGGACGAGGACACTCCTCATCGGTCAACAGCAGAGACGCAAAATGTTATATACTCATTTAATTATGATTGTCCATTCTAAAGTCTACCTGGCTGCTGCACCCAGGATTAGTTCCAGACCAGGGAACTCTACAACGGTCAACAGTACATACACGAACTTTTATATACGCATTAAATATTATAATCGTCCGTTCTAAAGTCTACCATGACCCGAGTTCTGCACCCGGAATTGGCTCCAGTTTAGGGGTATGAGGAACAGGGTGTAAAGTACACTCATCCACCATAGAAAAGGGAGGATCCTCCGATCAGACGGGTATTGTGTCTGGCGGGCGACTGTCCAACGATTGGTGTCGGGTTTTTCCATTGCACGGTAAACTTTAATTGCGCGTTGCAGGATTTATGTGACGTCAGGATTTTTTTGTGACGTCAGGCCTTTGATGCGTAGTTCGCATGTGGCGATGTAGATACCGTCACATCACTCTCCTCCGGAAAATGGAGGTCGATAGTGGTCTGAGTCTTGTATCTTTCGATGCTTGCCAGTGCCAGTTGTGGTTCCAGTGAGTCAGAACCGGGTGCCGCATTGTTCGCGGTGCGTCGGAACTGTTTGCGGCGATTGTGGTGATTGAGGTGATTGCCACGCCAGCCTAGGAAATTCCTCAGCGGTCAACAGTACAGACAAGTAATTTTATATACGCATTTAATTATAATAGTCCTTTCTAAAGTCTACCATGACCAGGCTGCAGCAGTTATAATTGGCTCCAGACGAGGAAACTCTCCAGCGGTCAACAGCAGAGACACAATTTAACATACTTATACAATTACCTATGATAACCCATTACAAAGTTGACCATGATCTGGCTGATGCACCCAGGATTGGTTCCAGAAGAGGGAACTTCTCATCGGTCAACACTCAACAGCAGAGACAAAAAATGTATATACTCATTTAATTATGATAGTCCGTTCTAAAGTCTACCATGACCTGGCTGCTGCACCCAGGATTAGCTTCAGACCAGGGAACTCTTCAACGGTCAACAGTACAGACACGAAATTTTATATACGCATTAATTATGACAGTCCGTTCTAAAGTCCACCATTACCTTGCTGCTATACCAAGGATTGGCTCCAGACTAGGGAACTGCTCAGCGGCCAACAGCAGAGACATTATATCAGCTGTTTTAGCGTGAGAGCGTAACAAACAAACTCTCTTTCGCATTTATCATTAATTATGATAATATAAATGCGCGCAATGATCATTGCACGTGCCCCTGTGCCCCCTCCCCTGGATCCGCCCTTGGTCCACATCCATCTTGGATGTGGACTCTGCGATCATTGTGCCGATAGTCGTATCAACCAATGGCTTAATTGCCAAGATCTTCGACCAACACCTATGGAGCCTCTCGTTAGGCAGCTGGATTAAGGACTTGATTCAGAAAACGATAATCCTGGGCACGGCTTGTATTGTTAGGAGGTTTCTCTCTTTGGAGCCCAGACCGCCGGTAGCTTGGCCCCTATTCCCGATACCGGCGGGCTGCTATTTTTATAAAAATATTTAAAAATGTAATTTATAAGTGTTTAAATGAAATAAACGAATATAAATATAGGTATTACTTTATCTACACCCATGCTATAAATCCTCTATAAAAGCATCTGAAACAGTTAGCCAACATTAAAACAGCCAGTGTCATAGTAACCATAAAATCATCCAAACAACACATTTAAAAAAAGAACACTGTCATGAAGGCGCGTTTCACTAACAAAGCACCGTAATTTTAAAAAAACCATATATAAACATTTTATTCGAATTCATGTACGTCGGCGTCGTATCCTTCCATTTTTGTTCTATATTAGTCTTAGATTATAAGATGTTTTATAATCTAATATAAATGCGGAGGAATTTTTCGACGCCATATTTTAGTTAACTGTCTATTTGTATAGTTACTTTAAATTTAATATGAAATGTAAATAGTTAGTATAGTTTGTTAGTAAATCATTGTTAAATATGCATATTTGATTACAGAAACATATAAAACTACAAGACAGATATTAGTATTGCAAACCTTTTATAGAGGATTCATATCATGGGTGTAGATAAAGTCTTGTATGCAACTGTAAATAATTAGGTATTAAAACTCTCATGTGATAATATTATCACACTCGGCTTGTTTTAATACCCCTTAAGTTGCATAATAGTACATTGTGATACTAGTGTGCTCTATTGGATGTTACAGTCGAGGCGGTATTATTAGCGCGGGCCGTAGGCGAGCGCGATAAGGTACCCGAGAGTGTAATGATCAATGCACACGCGTTTCATACAACGTTTTTCAACACACTTGCGAGGAAAAACACAGACTTGTAAGAACTTATGCTACAATAACGTAATCATAGAGATGACACATTTAGATTTATAAAGTTCAACTGACCTTTGTTGCCAGGTACTGACTATCCGGAGCTTCGTTTAAAAACTTTTCTACGTCTGTTGGTGACAATACTTTATGTTTCGTATTTTTGATAATACATATTTAACCACACAACGAAAACAATAACAACTATAAGGAAAATGGCGCGCTGGTTTCGTTTTTCCATAGGTGTAAATAAAGGCACGGGCAAAAACGCTAGACAGCCTGTAGTAAAATAAACAAAAAGTAATGTTTTGTTTAAGAAAAAAAAATTGCTAAACGTACCTATGCCGGGGTCAAATCTATATAATATTATTTACGTATTGCTATTCTTCCCTACGTGAAATCGACATTTTAAATATGTAATAATTAACCACACAGCGAAAACGATACCAAAATAATATTTATGGAAAATGGCGCGCTGGTTTTGTTTTTACGCAGGTGTAAATAAAGGCACTGGCAAACCCGCTAAACAGCCTATATTAAAAATTTAATGAACACAGGATAGTCTTTTTACCGACTTCAAAAAAGGAGGAGGTACTATGTTCGGGATGATTGTTTTTTTTTTTTTTTTTTTTTTTTTTTTTTTTATGTATGTTCACCGATTACTCCGCCGTTTGTGAACCGATTTAAAAATTTTTTTTTTTGTTTAAAATCTTATACTTCTGAGGTGGTCCCATTGTCACCAAGTCAGGATCTGATGATGGGATCCTAGAGAAATCGAGGGGAACTTTCAAAAATCGTAAGGGCAACTAGTGCATTCCTTAATTTATTCATTAAGTATTTTACAGCACTACAATTTTATGAAGGTCTGGAGTCGATCTGATGATGGAGCCGAAAGACAGTCAAGGGAACTCCTCAATGGTTTACAGCAGATACCTCGTGTTTGGGCTTGATTAATTTGTATTGATAAAAACTTTACACTTTGATGGGTTGTGACTGTCGTTAGGGGTCTGATGATGAAGACGAAAGACAGTCGAGGGAACTCCTCAGTGGTTTACAGCAGATATCTTGTGTTTGGGCTTGATTAATTTGTATTGATAAGAACCTTACACTTGGATGGGTTGTGACTGTCGTTAAGGGTCTGATGATGAAGACGAAGGACGATTAACGGAACTCCTCAACGGTTCACAGTAATTACCTTGTGTTTGGACTTAATTCATTTATATTGATAAGAACTTTGCAACCATATAGGTTGTAAGTGACATTACAGATCTGATTATGGTCACCTTATAATATGATGATGAGGGGAACTATACAGTGTAAGCAAATGTATAGTGTTCACCCTTATATTCTTGAGAAGGCACGGGAGTCTCATTAGCCAGCCGGTTTCGTATAACATCTAAACGATACTTGCGCTGTTCAGACGATTCGCCACTTAATCGTTTTTGAATAAGATTGAGTCGGCAGATCTTATCATTTGGCGACTCCTGCGACAAATGAGAATGCATGTAATTTCTCATCTGAGATAACCTAGCATGAAGAGCTAACGGTGATTCTTGGGAACCGGACATAGCACTCCGTTTGCGATTCTTAGATAGGCGTTATTTTTCAGCAGTATTAGTCTCTTTAATTCTGTTTTTCTTCATGCGGGCGGCTCTTTTAGTTGGTCTACCCATGGTGATTACAAAAATCAAATTACACAAAAAATGGAAAAATAATAAAACTTTTTAAAAAAAATTGACCGACTTCAAAAAAAACAAAACAAAAAAGGACTACTGTACTAAAACCAAACGACAAAAGTACGTCTTTAATAATATGAGAAAAATAAAAAAAATAAAAAATAACTTTAATTTCGGAAGTCGGTGGCCAAAAACTAAAATTAAAAGCAAAGACACCGACTTCCGAAATTAAAGTTATTTTTTATTTTTTTTATTTTTCTCATATTATGAATAAGTAAATTAAGTAAAGATTTTACAAAAAAAATATCATCTGCCTAGCCTTTTCCCAACCATGTTGGGGTCGGCCTCCAATCTAACCGGATGCAGCTGAATACCAGTATTTTACATGGAGCGACTGCCTATCTGACCTCCACAACCCAGTAACTGGGTAATACGATACCCCTTGGCAAGATTGGTTGTCAGACTTTCGGGCTTCTGACGACCCGTAACAAATGTCAAAGATCCACAAATGACAACCGGGACCAACGGTTTAACGTGCTTTCCGAGGCACGGAGGAGCCTCGATATGTAAAGATAGTCACCCATCCACGGACCAACCCCAGCAAGCGTAGCTTAACCTGATGAATCGACCCATGCGGCTGTTATTACTTAGCAACGAGCTCCTCCTTACAAAAAAAATATGTTTACTATAAAACGCCCCTGGTTTGCCTATGGTATTTTTTTAGGTACGTAAATTATAATGAAATAATGCATTATGATACAAGAGTGCTGTGTTGGTCACACACTCGGCTCCCTTATCGCGCGAGCCAGTTTCATACGACGCTTTTCAAAACACTTGCGAGCAAAAAACAGAATTATAATGTTATTATGTTTTAATTATTGAAACAATTAGTTAAAGTACAATTCTCAAAATTATACCGAACAGTTTTGATGGGATTTAATTAAAAAGCGCAACTTTGCTCTTGTGAACATAGAGAATGCTTATTTAATGTTATAGGATAGTTCATACTAATTCCATGTAATTATTATTATATTATCCCACTGTCCTGCCCATGGGATTTTTTTTCTTAATTAATCGCCCATGATTTGCCTATGGTATTAAAAAGTTTCACCAAAGTCAATTTCTATATATGTATGGTAGGTATGGAATTAGTAAATACTATAACGGTAACATGGTATTTGATGTTGCCATGATAGTACTTACTAATTCCATACCTACTGCCATGTCATTACTCCGACTAGTAAATAGTTATCTGTGGCGCACATTATCGCACTAGTACGCTTCCATAATACACTGCATTATGAACCTAAAAGCGGTTCTATAAGAGCCACTTTACGAGCAAGTGTGTTGAAAATAATTATAATATAATAATAATAATAAGTTAGGATAGTTAGGATTAATGACTTACCTAAATGTATTGAGCAACCAGTAACACTGTTTGCGGATGATAGTACCGTGACAATACCCTGTAAAGGTGTAGAGACCTATGAAAGTGACATTAATAAGTCTTTAATAGTAATTGTAAGCTGGTTAGACGAAAACAATTAAAAAAATACTGGAGTAAAACAAAAGTTATACATTTCAGCCAACGGATTCCTAGCATGTACACTAAATAATGATGTTGTAGATGAAGTTAAAACTACAAAATTCCAGTGTCTCGAAACAGATACCTAAACATCATAACCGGAAAATCACACATTAATATTTTGTTTATGTAAGAAAATGAGTTCATCTGCCTAGCCTTTTCCCAACTATGTTGGGGTCGGCTTCCAGTCTAACCGGATGCAGCTGAATACCAGTATTTTACATGGAGCGACTGCCTATCTGACCTCCACAACCCAGTAACTGGGTAATAGGATACCCCTTGGTAAGACTGGTTGTCAGACTTTCGGGCGTCTGACTACCCGTAACGATTGTCAAAGATCTACGAATGACAGCTGGGGCCAACGGCTTAACGTGCTTTCCGAGGCACGGAGGAGTCTCGGTATGTAAAGATGGTCACCCATCCACGGACCAACCCCGGCAAGCGTAGCTTAACCTGATGGATCGACCCGTGCGGCTGTTATTACGTAGCCACGAGCTCCTCTATGTAAGAAAATGAGTTAATCCGCATAATATGCTTTAAATACATGATCGTCAATAATATACACGTATGCACTTCATATTGCTTACTACAATAGTAGAATCCCACCTATGGGATGAATTATTTTTTGGGGTAACTCAACCGAAAAAAAAATAGCTTCTAAGGCTCAAGAAGATGGACACGGGCGATGTTTAAGCTTAAAACTACAGATAGTTGCATGCCATACTTTAATTAACCAGTATAAAATACAGGCACTGCCATGTTTATACATAACTACTAGAAGTAGCTGTGTTTGTTAAGTTGAACCGAAATCGTTTTAAACGTCTTGCCGATGTAGTTTCACGTTATAGACGCGAAAATACCCTACTGTGTACTATTGCGCAAAGGTGTTTACTGCATGGCTCTGGTCATATTTATGATAAAATAGGTACATAAAAAGTGCCATACAACGTGGCAATGCCGCCAATCTCTTGGGTACATTACCAGCCGACAGCGATGCGGATAAATTTTTCGACGACATATTTTAGTTGTTTATTTAGTTTTAATCAGTAATTTTATTTAAGTAGTATATAATGTAAATAGTTAGTATAGTTTGTTAGTTGATGCAAAATATTTTTAGTTAAACGTTTGACTTTTTTTTCATAGGTGATTCATGCGCTTGCGTCTTAGGAGCAAAAGGCTATACTTAGGTAAGTATTTGAAAACCACAACATTATTGGTGTCGCCGGTTTTCAATTAGCATTTGTTTCGGGATCCGGCGCCGGCACTCCCCTCCTTATTGGTTATTTAATCTGGTGTGTGAAACCAAAACTATTCACTTTGCTTAATTTAGTTTAGTTATAGCCACCATTACTGATACTTACTAAACTATATTTTGCTGAAACAAAGTTGTAGCAAAGTGACTGGTCGTTATCAATCGGGTCGCCGTGTGTCAAGCGGCCAGCGCCGCGCTGGGTCGCGTGTCCGCGCCGTGCTCCGGCAGTGTGGCAGCGCGCGTGCGGCGCGACTGACGCGACCGGCACCCTCAGTACAACGCGCGCAAAATCTTATCATGTGCTCGGAATACTTCCGCAAACTTTTACAACTCACTTTGTCATCTTAATTGACGTGACGAGACGCGCTTTGCCTTGCTATGATATTTTGGGTGTTCTATACTGAATGACATTAAGCGCGAAAGCTTGCTTTATAAAAGTATGATGTTGTCCAGTACCGGTTTAACCAGATACGGATAAATATAATCCTCGTTGTTATTGAACACTGACCGATCTCGTGAGCGGTGCTGCAGTGGTCCGATGAGGTCGTGGCGCGGCGCGGAGTGACGTGAGCGCGCGGTGTGCTGGCGCGCGAGCTGCATGCTGTGGCTGGCGCGGCATGGCGGCGCGCCGCCTCGTTCTCAACGGGCTCACGGCTGAGGTGGGCGCCGGCGGGGAGGGCGGGGAGCGCGCGGGCGGCGGGGGGGGCTCGCCCGACTCACTGGAGTTCTACCATGAGCTGGAGCTGTACCGCCAGCTGTTGGCCCTGCCCCCTGCGCCACCCGCGCTGCCGGTACACCTTCCGCGGCGCGCGCGCACCCCCGACCCCACGCCATCCAGAAGATGTCATGGTACTAAGCTACTGTACTAGTACTCCTAAGTTAGCCTCAAACTGAAAGGGAGCCATGCAGCGAGTTACAAGTGGGCATAAGCTAGTCGCCGCCTCCCGAACTCAAGCCAGGTCCATTCAAGAACAGAGTGGTTGGTGGCCAACTCCACCCAATGAATTATAAAGTCACGGTATGTCAAGGTACAGCTACTCATCAGTCATCATTAGACATTCAGTTCAAAGGTTTGTATGTAGTCCAGGAAAGTATTCTTATTAGTGAAGGTTTAGGCTAAGTTGGTCAAATCAAATCAATTTATTTGCTGGTCAGTAATGTCAAGGGATTAATGTTGCTCTTACTATTAGTTGGTGCAATCATTTCTGGGTTGATTCTTGTGATTTATTTAAACTTTTTCTGAATATGTCAGCTAGGTACTGTGCAGAAATTCTCGAAGGATCCGGTGGACATCTGAAATACAGTAATGCTACTTGGATCGACTTATGATGCCCTTTTACCTTCGATCAAGAATACCTCTTCACGCGTAAACTTATAACAGAATCGCGCCTTTATTTTGCAAAGGGTTAGGAAGCGATGCGCTAATTTTGTTTATCTACACCCATGCTATAAATCCTCTATAAAAGTTTCTGTAACAGTTGGCTTAATGCCAACATTAAAACAGCCAGTGTCATAGTAACCATAATATCATCCAAACGGGTGTTATAATTCATAATACAACTCATTTAAAAAAAAGAACGTTGTCATGCAGGCGCGTTTCACTAACAAAGCACCGTAATTAAAAGAAAAACTTATAGGTTATTCGAATTCATGTGCGTCGTATCCCTCCATTTTTGTTCGACATTATTATTGCAAACCTTTTATAGAGGATTCATATCATGGGTGTAGATAAAGTCTTGTATGCAACTGTAAATAATTAGGTATTAAAACACTCATGTGATACTATTATACACCCACATTCGTGTTTTAATAGGTACCCCTTATTATATAACATTTGCATAAATAACTATTATGAGGCTGTATACGAAATTTGAAATATTGTAACTATTTCTATAAGTTTTAATGCACAAAATATAATTTTAATATGATCTAATGAATTAATTACTTTTTAATTTTATTATTTGTTTTTGATTAATCTCAAGCCGGCGACTGTTTTGTGCTGTAAGAGGTTTAGAATATCACTTTACGAATCATGTTGACGTCTACACGGAGTATGGTATGGAAAAATTACAATTTATTGTTGTGATAGTCGTATAAACAATGTATGAATCACTTTTTACCACTTTCATATACAATTTTTGAGTACAAAAATGTTTAATTCAGTATAATTTTAAAGAAAATGGGCAATGGGCATGGCTTTTGATTTCGGTTACTTAGAACTCTCGTTCATAAAATTAAAACAATAGAACTTCAGCCATCTATTACATGAACAAAAATATGTATATAAAGGGCGTCCTACGGATATGCCACATGGAAGGACCTTTTATTTGTGAAAATATGTTACTTAGCAAAAAACAATCCTTATGATGAAGCCTTTCGATCGGTATGATAAAGCCACAGGGTGATTATTTTTCTCATGTAACGGGTTCGATTCCCGGTTCAACCATGTAATTATTTAAATATCTATGAATGCAGTTTGAATTGTTTTTAAATTCAAATAATGTCTTCTTTCAGTAAAATGTTCCATCTACAATATTCAAGGTACGTTCCCTCCATGTGGCATATCCGTGGGACACCCTGTATATTGGCACTAAAGCATCTTTTAAAACAGCCTAACGCTATGAACGAACTACTTTCAATAAAACCGGCCAAGTGCGTGTCGCACCACGCACAATGAATGGTTCCGTAGTGGGGATGACTTTATCCCAAGAAAAAACTTAACATTGTAGTTGAAAAATGTATGGGAGAAAATGTTTTTGCAACTGCAAATGTAAGTTGGTCGATTATTACTCGGTAACTTGCAGAGCCTACTTAGCTGTGATAGTTTTCCTTTTAATTTCGTTATATTATACTATTGCTGTGAATTTTTTCACATACTTATCCAAAACCAACCATTTCGCTGGCATTTCGGTGACACTTGACTCTTTCAAAACTAAGCACTTTAAAGCTCAATATTTCGCAAACGGATCCTTGAATCCAAAAATGGATTCCTTTTGAGCGACACGCCGCACCATGTGTTATATGTATACCCATACAAAATTTCAACTTTCTAGAGTGTCTGAGCTAAGCCGCGGGTAGGCAAATAGACAGACAGACAAACATGGCGAAATTATAAGTATATTTATGTGTAAGTATATAATAAATTATAATATAAAAAATTAAAAAGAAGTTCATTCATTAGATCATTATTGAAATGATCTTTCATGTTGTCCATTAAAACTTATAGTAATACAGTATTTTAAGTGTAAAATGACGTAAATCAGCGGAATCAGCACAATTTCGTAAAGGACCTCTTATATCTCAAGGAACAAGGGTCTCTTTGTCCATAGGGCCACAGGGGTTGAGGCTATTGCCATATTTTACCGAGCATAAATCCAGACCAGGGGGCTTAAACCGGCCACATTAGCAATTCCTCTAAAAGCAGTTCATTTCCTGAATCCCAGCTGTCATTAGCAATTCCTCTAATTTGACATAAAAGCAATTCATAATTTGTGGACCATTTTACGAATCTCCATAGAAAACTGTCAAACAGATGAACTATTTCGTAATATGAATTACACGCAGATCATAATTATTATGAATTGTCAGTTTGTGACATTTTACGATGATTCTGCTAAAGTGACCGTTTTAAGCCCCCAGGTTGTTACTGAAAAATTCTAACGAAAACGTGTTGTAAGTCGGCTGGGCTTGAACCAGCCGACTGAAAGAGAAACAGTGTTTCGCAGCACAGTAACAGTATAAAATTAAAAAGCACCTAGTGTAAAATTTATTTTGCAGAAATTTAGGCACATTAGTATTCAAATTAAATTAAATTCAAATTATTTATTTTTTCCCAACATGGGTATAATAGATGACATATTTTGATAATGTTCTCCATGCTCTGCCGTCACTTGGGCATGCAAAATTTTACACATATAAAGTACAATCACCATATCATGCTGAATAACAATGACACTAAATATTACAAAATTATTAAATAGGAAAATATGTTTAACCATTTTTATTTCCAATGTCAAGTATAGTATCTAGTAGTCTATAATTAAATAAATGTCATAGTAAATTGTGAATAAATAAATAAATGTCCTAGATTAAGTGCGTTACATAATTATGTCATTTCTAATAAAGAATATCTGATTAATATTATTGGCTGTAAGGATTCCCTTTTAGATACTCCTTCACACTGTAATACACTTTATAAGTTAGAAATTCCTGTAGTTTCCGCATACAAGTACAGCGCGTGTTGCAAGTATAAGTAGTATGTAGTACTTGTATTGTATGGTACAGATGAGCCGCGCCGCAGTCGCACGCCGGGCGGCGCGGGCGCACCCCGCCTCCAGCCGCCCGCGCGCGCTCCCTCGCCGCTCTCGACGCCCGTCGTGCGACACGCAAGGGTAAGTCACTAGTTTAACAGTAAAAAAACTAATATTGTTAATAGTTTCTTTTTAAATCAAAGTAGAGCTGTTTTCGAAAATCATAATAATTATGTTTATTTGATAATTGGCAAACGTGTGCATGAATAAGGTTGCTTTTATTTCCTACCCAACACAAATTCGAATACCACTTGCTATGCAAATAAAAGTGATAGGAAGTTATTATAACATCATATACATAGAGTAAGTGGGAAAAATACGTATTATAGAAGCTAGCTCAACACATACCCAAGCAAAGTTAATAAAATTTATAAGGGAATATACCTAGGAAGTCAGTATAAACAAACAAAAATTTTTTTTTCCAAATTGGCCCAGCCGTCTTCTAGTAAACTCGGAAAATACATTTAAAAAAATCCGAAGAACAGAGAACCTCCTCGGTTTTTTAAAAGTCGGTTAAAAATAATAATAAATATCCTGCACAATTTACGACTTTACAAAGAAACCCAACTACTTAACATCAAACAACTTTTATACTACTCCATGTAACACATGTCATGCATACTTATTTATAAAATAACTGTTTAAAAAAAAACAACAGACTTAAAAAAAAAAAAGTAAAAATATAACTTTAATTTCGGAAGTCAGTGTCTTTGGTTCTGTATATTCGTTTTTTGCCACACCGTATCAGGCCATTTTATTTTGAAAACTACTGAACCGATTTTTGGATTAAACTTGCACTGTTACCTAGGTTGGTTACGATCCGATTAAGAGTTTCGGAGAAATGCGTGGATAAAGATACATACATAAAAACAAACAACACCTATAAAACTTTGTATATTTGTTTGGAAGCCCTAATATATTATCATAATTATGTGAATATATTGCAATTCCAATAATATTACATACATATGTATCGAATTGATAACCTCCTTTTTTAGGGTTCAGTACCCAAAGCGTAAAACAGGAACCTATTAATAAGGCTCCGCTGTCTGTCTGTCCGTCTGTCCCCGGCTGTATCTCATGAACCCAGATAGTTAGACAGTTGAAATTTTCAAGATGATGTAGTTCTGTTGCCGCGATAACAGCTAATACTAAAAAACAGAATAAAATAAATATTTAAAGGGGCTCCCATACAACAAACGGGATTTTTTTGCTCGATATTGATAATAGCAGCAGGTAGACGCCTGCGTCGGAGCTCCGCGCGCTCACCGGCACGACACTTCGTATTCTACAAGAGTTTGCTCCTATTGCTTATCCTTAGCAAGTAGGTACCTTATTTATTAAACTACCGAATTTGTAGTACATAATATGTACTCGTACAAGTTTATCACGTCTACAATCATTACCCACATAAACATAAACTAAATTAACATAAACTTAACCAAGCAGGGGCTTAGCTATGATAGCTGTTTATTACAATGGGTGTAATAACTTGCGAGTGTTGCAACTAAAACAAAATTAACTAAAGAGGTGTATGATCAGCTACGAGAGGGGTGCTACGCGAGCGCTACGAGTGCGTAGCGCTTCGATTACGTAGCGTAAGCTACGGGCTACGAGGCGAGATGTCGATTCTCTACGATAGTTATTCCTATTAATGTATGACATTTTATTTTTGTTCAACAAATTAAGACTCGACAAATGTGCACCATTGTCCAATTATTAATCAATTTCCTAATATGTTGAGAGTGGACAACATAAAGAAAGCTGGAAGTTTATTGATCATCTCTACGATTGGCGATATAATAACCAATCAATCAACTCAGCCTATCCCAGTTCACTGCTGGACATAGTCCTCTTCCAGGCTGCGCCACAACACCCTGTCCTCCGCCTTCTGCATCCAGTCTGTCCCAGCCAACTTTATAAGGTTCTCGGTCCATCTAGCCGGGGGGCGTCCCACACTACGCTTGCCGATACGCGGTCTCCACTCTAGGACTTGTCTGCTCCACCGGCCATCGGCCCTTCGACAAACACTACCACTTCAGCTTGCCTACCCTGTAGGCTATGTCGGTAACTCCGGTTCTTTTCCGGATAACTTAATTTCTGATGTTATCCTTCAAAGAAACTCCGAGTATAGCCCGCTCCATAGCGTGCTGAGTGACCTTGAATCTGTGGACTAGCCCGACCGTCAGTGTCTACGTTTCGGCTCCGTATGTCATAACGGACAGAAGCACTGGTTGAAGACCTCAGCCTTCAAACACTGCGGGATTGGTGACGAGAAGACTTGACGAAGTTTTCCAAACGCTGCCCAACCTAACTGGATCTTTCTGTCGGCTTCTTTGTCAAAGTTGTGCCTACCGAGCTGGATGAATTGCCCTAGGTAGACGTACTCCTTCACAACTTCAAGAAGCGACCCTTTGATGTGGATTGGACTCGGCAAAATATGCGAATTGTACATGACTTTCGTCTTGTCCAAATTCATGCCGAGACCCACCCGCCGAGAGGCTCTATTTGGGCTGTGCAGCATCTGGTTTAACTGTTCTAGCATCTCTACCTTTATGACGATGTCATCGGAAAAACGGAGGTGTGAGATGTACCTACTCGCCATTTACGTTGACACCCTGTCCAGTCCAGTTCCAGTTTAATAACCAATAGTGTAATAAAATTATGTATGCTGGGGCGCACGCTGGGTCTTTTAACATTATGTATGCTGGGGCGCACGCTGGGTCTTTTAACATTATGTATGCTGGGGCGCACGCTGGGTCTTTTAACATTATGTATGCTGGGGCGCACGCTGGGTCTTTTAACATTATGTATGCTGGGGCGCACGCTGGGTCTTTTAACATTATGTATGCTGGGGCGCACGCTGGGTCTTTTAACATTATGTATGCTGGGGCGCACGCTGGGTCTTTTAACATTATGTATGCTGGGGCGCACGCTGGGTCTTTTAACATTATGTATGCTGGGGCGCACGCTGGGTCTTTTAACATTATGTATGCTGGGGCGCACGCTGGGTCTTTTAACACGTCGCTGATGTCAGTCAATATTGTTCTGACCAAAGTAGCCCTGTGTTTAGTCGTCTTGCGCGGAGCAAATTGATCAAATCAATGTTATTATTATTATTTGATTGATGTGACTGGTAGTGCATCAAGTGATCATGTCGCGACCACCTGAGGTGTTGTGTCGTCTGCGTGCGCAACCCAAGTAGGCGGTAGTATACTAGTGCCGTCCATGTGTACCTAATACTTTACGAAATTAAAGAAACTAACGAGACACCATAACAAAAACCCACCGCTCAACAAAAAAAGCTAGATAGTTTCATTCAGATTACATATATCCATAAATTCACGCCTTTTCCCCATAGGGTAGGCAGCGATTTGTTGCCTTGACGTCGAGTCCCGCTACGTCGAGTCGCCTTTACGTCGAGTCCCGCCACGTCGTTGAGTCGCCGCCACGTCTATTTCGAAATCTCCTGCTTTTATCACCGCCACGTCGAATCGTTGAAAAAGTCTCTTTTATTACCGCCACGTCTACTAAACCATTTTTATATGTAGAGTCGTAAAAAAAATACACATAGTAACGATAAGGCGACTCGAAGTGGCGGGACTCGACGTGATGGGAACAAATCAGGCAGCAACTACAGAACGCCACCTGGTACGATCTTCATATAAGTGATCCTTTTTAGGTTTCTATACCCGAAGGGTGCCAAACAGAACCCTATTAATATGCCTCGGCTGGCCGTCCGTCTGTCTGATAGATAGCGGGCTGTATCTCATGAACCCTTATTGCTAGATAGTTGAAATTTTCGCAGATTATATGTATTTCTATTGCGGCCATATTATCAGTAAATAATTTAAAAAAAATGGGGTCCTCATAATACAACAAAAATAGAACGTCTAAAAAAAAAAATACCCTTGCATGTGGGGTCATTGTTTAGAACTCATCTTGTAGAGTATAAATAATATTCTATCTTTTCTTTCTTTCTAATATATAAAATTCTCGTGTCAGTGTTAGTTGCCATACTCTTCCGAAACGGCTTGACCGATTTTTATGAAATTTTACATGTATATTCGGTAGGTCTGAGAATCGGTCGTAATGTATTTTTCATACCCCTAAATGGTAGGTAGGTAGGGTAGGTAGGGTAGGTAGGGTAGGTAGGGTAGGTAGGGTTGGTAGGGTAGGTAGGGTTGGTAGGGTTGGTAGGGTAGGTAGGGTAGGTAGGGTAGGTAGGGTGGGTAGGGTAGGTAGGGTAGGGTAGGTACTTAGTGCTACCCATGCGAAGCAGGAGCGGGTAGCTAGTATTTTTTTTTTCACTTCATATAGGAAGAAATCTTCTATGCAGCACTCTTGTCAGAGCGGTGTTATTCATGTAGTTTCTTGTGCAAGGGCTGATGTGCCTCGCGTCACGATTCCTCGCCATCTACTTCGACTTTTGGTGTTTTTATTGCACACGAACAAAGGATCGCCAACTGCGGATTTAATTTGGTCAGTCCATGTCATGGGTGAGCGTCCACGTGGTCTAGTGCCCACTATACCCTGCACAACAAGGCGCTCTATGGAGTCCACCTCTCGCCTCGAGACGTGTCCGAAGTAATTGAGGTCAGTTTTAGACCATTTTTGTACGAGCTCTATCGCAACAACTAAACAAGTATTTAAAACTTCTGTATATTATGTACTATATAGGTATTTATAAAAAAATACATAAAATGCCTTTTCATGAGGTATTTTATTTAAATATGGGCGATTTTCTGCAACTGAAAAAAAATAACTTTGTAATTCACAGTATCATTATGAAATACAATCTTTGCGGTTTTTAATTTAGTATTTGTGTTAAATCTTGTCCCTCCAAGTTTATACATTCGTTCATATACACGCGCATGCGTGCGAGTACTAGGCGCCCGACTTTTACAAAAAAAAACGATTCTTAGATAACATAATTTCAAGAATCTCGTGTTCTAGCGACTGCAGGAAAGCGTTGTTATCTCTTGGGATCGATGTAGCACGATGCTCTTTGGTAAAGTAGTCGCGCTAGGTATTACAGCGCGCTATTTAGCTCGGCGGGTTATTAAAATTTGGCAAAACAAAGCGCCGGTAATCTGCCGCTCAATTTGCCGCTCCAGCGCGCCCCCCCGCGCGCTTCTGTCTGGCCCCACGCCGCCTCATTACTGATACATTTTGCCGAGCGATTGCATGCTAAATGATGAGGAATATTATAATTGAACGATGGGATGCAATCCTCTCAACTGCTGCGGGGATTGCCGTCTGCCTGCAATCAGGCGTCGCCGGCATCCAGTCGACTCATTTGAAGACGCGTCCTGTAACGAACTTCTCGAATTTAGTTATAGTATGAGTAGGTACGTAGTACCGTAGTAGTAGTGTGCGTAAGCCGTCGAGTGGCGTATGTGACGTCGCGGTAAGTAATTGATTGATGATTGTGCGCAGCTGGTCACGGGCTGCGCGGTGCGGTGCGATGCCGTGCGAGGCGACTTCTTAGACTCAGTTTTCGATGTGACGAGATTTATAACGCGAGCTCAGGGGCGGCGGGCCCCGTAGCTTCCAACAGAGTGCGAAGATTTAAAAACTTTTTATTAAGCAGTGTATCGTACCTTAATCGTGAAGTTGTTGTTGATGTAAATCCGTCCGTCTACGACGACCCTCTTTTAAGCGTTCATCAAATTATTTATCTTTTATGTTGTTATGACAGTAGAAGTACCTCATCATACTGTTGCAGTTTTTGGATGTTGTGTTTGGAATGAGAGGATGTGTGGATTGTGTGGTCACCGAACCGCTTCCATAATAGGAGTTCTTTAATAATACTTGTGTTTTATTTCATGTTCCAAAAGAACAAGGTATGTTTAATAATAAGGCTGCGAGCACACAAGTGGGCGGCCGGCCGCCCAGTGCGCACTGAATATTCATGCGGCGAGTCCTTAGCTCGGAAGAGTGCCTTCTTTGCGTCTCCCTTTACCAGGAAAAGACCCTATCAAGGACCATTTTAAAAAGTAACGATTGCGAACCGCCGGATATAAGTTTGAGGTCCCACGCCGGGGCATAGAGAGTTCATCTGTTGTAAGAAAATTATCTGTTCCCAGCGAAATTATACTATGAAACCATTATAATGTCTTTATTTACCTATGGAAATAGGATAATATGTTTAGAATTATAGTACGTAGCAACTAACTCCAGCAGTACTATTCTGTAAACATCACGCCGTGAAAACTTAGGTGAAGTGTGCGGGGAGTGAGCTGTCAGTGTCATCCCAGAAGATGGATGAATGGATGGGATGTTTTAATAATATTTTTATTCTAATTCTATTGATAATTTTGTATTATTTTAAAGCTAGTATTTTAGTGTCTAATCATTAGTACTATTTAGGGAGTTTTTAAATAAAATTGCAAAACAGGTATTCAGTCAGAAACTCAATTTGGTTTTACTTTTTTTTTTTCCTAGACTCAAAATCAAAATCAAAATATTTTATTTCACATAAGCCTACATGGGCACTTATGAAACGTCAGAAGCTAGGTGCACGGTTCCAATTGGTCGTTTCCTATGGAGAAGAGCCGGCAAGAAACTCCATGGTTACTCTTTTAAAAGATAATTGGCTTTTACAATATTTTCGAATTACAGTGTTCATAGTTATGGGAGGACAGTGTAGGCCTGCCTTTCAAGGAGTTTCATGTAGGTAGTTAAAAGAAACTGAAATTGTTCCATAAAAAAAAAAAAAAAAGGTCTACAGTCCACTAAGCCTACAACGTTCTCACATTCACAAGGTCTATTAGAGGAGAATCTATATAAGATAAATAAGAAACTAAAAATAAAAACCTATTTAAACCAAATGACATGATTGCTATTACAACTGACACAAATCTGGATAATTAACATGTCCGACTAGTCCTTATTATAGCCCGAGGCGCGAGCGCGTGACGCACGTACATATTAGAGCGAGGCCCCATTAGTGCGTTGCGCTGCGTTGCGTCGTCGCAGAGTCGTCGCTGCATCGTTTTCCATATATTTTTTATGACATGCCCCATTAGACCGTTGCGTCGTCGCGCGCGACGTTTCAACGGATCGACGGACAAGAGACGAAGCGGGGGGAGGGTGATGCGCTGCGCTGTCGGAGCTCCGCTGCAACGACGGACAGTGATCTACTACTGTTGCGATCCATTGTGGAGACTGACTGGGTGCGTGCGTCCGCCTCATGCGTTGCGACGTCGTGCGTCGTAGCAACGCAGGTGTGGCATACAATGCGTCGATCCGTTGGGACGACGCAACGCAACGCACTAATGGGGCATCGCTCTTAGAAGTTATTTAGTTTTATTTAATTATTGTAAGTAGGTACGTGCGTAACGCGCTCGCGCCTCAGGCCTAAGGACTAGTCTAGGATAAAAATGAGTAAGTAAAACAAAATTGAGTTTCTGACTGAATATCTGATTAGAATAAAAATATTATTAAAATCTCGATTATGATTGTAAATCAAACTCAAACTCAAACTCAAACTCAAAGCATTTATTTCAATTAAACCATTCACAGGCACTTTTGAATTGTCAAGGAGTCGGTCAGTCAGAAATATGAAGCTAGTTGCCCATTCCAAAGCGTAGTAGGTACCTATGGAGAAGAACAGGCAAGAAACTCCATGGACACTCTTTTAAATCAAAATATTGTTACAATATGTGGGTTACATCATTTATGTTGAAATTATACATGTGAGAACAATGTAGAAAGCACGTTAAAAGCGTCCGCAATTATTACATAAAACAATTCAAAAATTAAAATAAGCCATGGCAGCTAAGAGATGACCAGTCACAACTGACGGCGCCCGTTCACGAACATGACGCATGGATCAGCACCATTCAGCTCAACCATTTTGAAGGGAGCTAAATGATCCGACACACGCGCCACCACCAGCTAGACATTTCAGTGAGCATGACATTCCCAGTCGCCAGGGCACATTCAAGTCAATGAAAGACAAATTACCCGGTAAATGGTAGCTCAATAGTACATAGTACTCACACCTGTGCTATGCAATTATATAATACAAAGGAGATTGAGTTTATACAATGCAAGATGGTCTTCCGATCTTCAGCAGCTCCAACACTATTTTCGAATGTTAATTAGTTGTGATTGTGGAGCAGGACCAGCATTAAGCCAAGCATTCTTATCAGAGATGTAATCCTCCAACTTATAATATGCCTGCCTGCATAGTGTGCGTTTTATACAAGTTTTGAATTTCGACTCATTCAGTTGAAGTATGTGGGGAGGAATTTTATTGTAACATTTTAAACAGTACCCCATGAAAGATGAGTCTACTTTAGCTAGTCTGAAACCTGGTTGAACTAATAGGTCCCTATTTCTAGTACTATAATTATGTCTATCACCTCTTTTACTAAAAAGATGTAAATTTTTTCTTACGTGCATGATGTTTTCATAGATATATTGACAAGGTACCGTCATGATGTTTATATCCTTAAACAGTTCCCTTAAAGAATCGCGCCTGCGGAGATTATAAATAGCTCTGATCGCTCTTTTCTGCAGAATAAAGATAGACTCGATGTCTGCAGCCCGTCCCCATAGTAAAATACCGTAAGACATGATGCTATGAAAGTAACTAAAATAGACTAGCCTCGCGGTATCTACATCAGTAAATTGACGGATTTTTCTGACAGCATATGCTGCTGAACTTAGCCGTCCTGCTAGAGATGTTAAATGAGGACCCCATTGTAGCCTTGAGTCGAGCGTGATCCCCAGGAAAACAGTTTTATCGACGAACTCTAGTTTCTCTTGATTCAATACAATCTCGCAATCCCTACTTTTGACATTTGGCAAAGAAAATTTGATGCACTTAGTTTTTTTCCCATTTAATACTAAATTATTAGCAGTGAACCAATTTTGGACCTGCAGTAGGGCGTTATTTACTTCGTCAAAATTTGTAGCACGTCTATCTACCTTAAAAATTAAGGAAGTATCATCAGCAAATAACACCATGTGTGGCTGATTTTTTAATAAATGGAGTAGATCATTAATGTATACTAAAAAGAGGAAAGGACCCAAAATCGAGCCTTGTGGAACACCCATTTTTACTTTTAAACCTAGTGAGTTGATACCGTTTATCTGAACTTGCTGTTGTCTATCATTTAAATAAGATTTTACTAAACTGAGCGCAAGTTTTCCAAGTCCGTAATGCTCAAGTTTCAACAGTAAGGTTTCCTGATCGACGCAATCAAAAGCCTTGGAGAGGTCACAAAAGATTCCTATGGCGTCCTGGGCCTTTTCCCACGCGTTAAAAATGTGTCTTAATAAGGTAACACCGGCGTCGGTCGTACAACGTCCTTTGGTGAATCCATACTGTTGATCGTGAAGGATTTTATTTGTGTTAAAATGATTGAGCATTTGATTCAGCATCACCTTTTCAAACACCTTGCTGAAAACCGGCAGCACGGATACGGGTCTATAATTATTGGTGTCTTTACTGTCCCCGGATTTGAAAAGTGGTATTACCTTACTGAATTTCATTAAATCCGGGAAGACTCCTTGATCCACACACAAATTAAATATTAAGGCTAAGTAAGGCGCTATGGTCTCAATTATAGAGGTACAGACTTTAATGGACATTCCCCAAAGATCCTCGGTCAATTTGATCTTGATTTGCTTAAAAGCTTTTATTACTGTTACGGGGTTAATATGCTTAAAGTTAAATTCAATTGGGCTGGCTGAAACGTTCGCCCTTACTAAATCAAAAGAGAGCGATGGCGAGGAGTTTAAGGTTTCAGTAGTTTTAAGTGGGATACTGGTAAAAAAATGTACAAATTCTTGAGCAACTTCTTTGCTATCGCAAATGAGACCACCACCTGACGTCTCCAGTGTGTAATCGGAATTATGCTTTTTGTTCCTATTCGTTTCATTATTGATAATTTTCCAAACCGTCTGTATTTTATTGTCTGCTGATTTAACTTTGTTGCTAATGTATAAGGCTTTAGCTGCCTTACAGGTGATCTTAAAAATTCTAGAATAAGTAGCAACATACTTATTAAAAGTTTCCGTATTAATATAAGGCTTAAGGCCATACAGCTCGAAAAGTCTTTCCCTACTTTTCCTGAGTCCTTTAGTTGCCCAATCACTAAATAAAAACTTAGGGCTGATAGTTTTAGTGTTTTTCTTAAAAGTATTATTGAACTCGGATTGGACTACCGAAAAGAATTCTTTATACAAAATATTGACATTGTTTATTGAAAGGTCCTGATTACTTAATTTACAAACTAAAGTGCTATTAAATTTATTTAAATTAACAGCTGTTACCGGTCTGAATTGTATCTGCACTTTTTGTATTGGTAAGTTGGACTCAAAAGTTACTGTACTCAAATGTAAATGTTACTCAAATGTAATGCGCGGGCATCCCTAGCTTCAGTGACACTGACAGCTCACTCCACGCACACTTCACCTAAGTTTTCATGGCGTGATGTTACAGAATCGACCGGCTGTTGTGCTATTCTGTAAAAATGTCAGGTGAAGTGAGCTTGGAGTGAACTGTTACTGCATTAGCATCAGTAGGGATCGATGACAATGACAGCTCACTCCACGCTCACTTCATCTTAGTTTTCACGGTGAGATGGTTACAGAATAGCATGGTATGCTTTTAATTTAGACAAACGACTGACACTTCTGTTGTTGCATCGAATTAAATTGAAATTGCCTGACGCTGTTTTTATAGTCGTGCGAACTTCACGCCCTTCTGAGTCAGAAGATACCTACATGGTCGTCGACGTGGCAAGTGGACGTTAACGCAGAACCATGGCATGCGAGTAACCGTAGCTGACAACATTCTCGTACAATGAGTTCGTGACAATATATCGCACCTCCGCTCAAATAGTGTCGTCAGTCAAAAAAACAAACTTTCGAGAAAAAGGGGTTTGAAATTTAACTCTCCAAAGAAACTTTCATTTAACATTATGATGAGACTAGTGCCACCTAGGGATAAATATTTAAACCATAAGTATGACACATTCTTAAAAAAGATTTGAAGTTTTCTGAAACGAATGGTACAACAAAAAAGGTTTTTTTTTTTTGAGTTGTGACACTATTTGAGCGGATGTGCGATATGTCAATCGATACAAAAATTAAAGTAGTTTATTTTAATAGTCAACACAAATTGACCGCGGGAAATGAAATGAAATTGTTTATTCTGTAAATAGGATATTGGAATCACTTTTACACGTCATATTATAAAATATTAAAAATAAGCTAAATGAGGTCAGCGTTTCCTATCCGACTACTCTGAGAAGAAAGGCCGAAACAAACTCAGAGGTCGCAGTCTCTTTTAAAGTCCAGGCATAATCTTGGTCAGACCATATGAGGACCATGTAGATTAGCGTCTGAAATTGTCTTTTGAGGAAAGAACCACAACGATTTGAGTGGACCTGTCCAGTCTGTGCAAGCATTTGTCAGTAATAGTGGAGCTCAACTCAGAAATTAAGAAGCTCAACGACTCGACGAACAATACCAGACAAAGGACATTTGGGTAGATCGCATAAAATACTCAAATTGCCAGACCATCGTTAAAACTAACAGAGAACGAAAAAAAAACTATAACAAAATCAAAACATAATAAAAATCCACATAGTCCTCACATTTACAATAATTAAAATAATGCAATACTTTACAAAGTAATCATGTCATTTTGTATGTAATATTCAATAATGTCAATTTGTATATAAAATTGGTGATGATTTTCCATAATATTCAAAATGTCACAAAGCTTAGCAGAGCGAGCAGCTCAATCCCATGCTTTTTTGTCTTCTAAATAATCTGAAATTGTATAGTACCCTTTTTTACAAAGTTTGGTTTTAATACAGCTTTTGAATCAATTAATGGGTAAGTTTCGAATGTCAATGAGAAGTTTGTTATAAAAGCGTATACATTGACCCATGAACGAGTTGCCTACTCTGTGGGGACTAGTGCGATGTACAGCAAGTTTGTGTTTATTCCTGGTATTTAAACTATGAATATCGGACATTTTCTTAAAATTTGATATATTTTTGTATACATACAATAAGTTTTCAAATATATATTGTGAGGCTACAGTCAGAATATCTATCTCTTTGAATTTTTCTCGAAGGGAATCTCTTGGACCAAGGTTGTAAATGGCTCGAACAGCCCTTTTCTGTAAAACAAAGATAGCATTAATGTCCGCACAGGTTCCCCAGAGAAGAATCCCATATGACAGAAGACTATGAAAATAACTAAAATAAACAATTCTGGCTGTATCTGTGTTAGTTATCTGTCTAATTTTTTTAACGGCATAAGCGGCCGAACTTTGCCTTCCTGACAATTTTTCTATGTGTGGGCCCCAGGTGGGGGTTATTAATTGCGCACCCTGCCTCCACCAGCGGGGTAATGGACTTAGTCGCTTTAGTCACCACCCGATATAAAAGTGTACCGCGTACTGTGTGATGTACAACCCCCGACCCTTGCTCGTTGAAGCGCCAGCCCGCGCCGAAGCCGAGCCTGTAGCTTTAAATTCCCCACATATTAATAATTCTGATTTGGTCCAGCCTGTCCCATCTTGCTGGCCTCCCCCCAGAGACGCCCTAAGCCGAGGTTCGTACCCCACAGAGGGTGCCCTTAGCGAGCAGTCGCTTAGTTTTAATTAGTTTAGTTCTGTGCCCCTGGCTGAAGGCCCTTAGTTAGTAGCTTAAGGCAGCCACGGATAAGTAGTCACGACCACAGAGGTCAAATAAGAATGCCCTAGTAAAAAAAAAGTATGATGTACACACGTACAGTGTACTACGTATTCGCAGTTAGTGTGCGCTCGGTCATCATTTCGTTCCGTGTTGCTCGAATATGTGCCTACACTACATCAACACCCTCCCTCTATATCTCCATTAACAGAACGGAACTCCTCAAGTTTGCTGGTGTCACCGTACTCCTGTTTTGTAGTAGCTCCTGGGGTCCCGTGGACTGTCAGACTTGTCATAAAAATAAGAATAATGTCATTGTCAGAAGCTGCTACTTGGCTAGAGGACGGCCTTAATAAAATACTTAGCCATGTTACAGAGAGAGTAGTGTCACTATATAGCCTAGGCAGTGATTAGTTAGTCACATATTCAGTTACGCCTGTAATAGAACGGAAACAAAACAAAGACCTTTGAAGCTATGGTAGGCGACTGATTTCATTGTCCAGAATTACGATCCATGAAGCGCGCTAGCAATCCCATCGAGCCGGGAAAAGTTCCACATTGTATTGTATGTAGTGTGTGCCTATAAAAGTATAGTAGGTATACTGCGCTCGGATCGAGTGGCGGCGGTCGATAGCTCAACTTAATCAAGCGTCGGCGGCCGCACTTAGCGTCTCTTATCTAACACTTATCAATTAATAGAACCTATCTCCACTCCCCGCCTCCCCGGCTCCCCGCCACCCTCATTCGATACAATTTATTGGCTTCTTACGAGGTACACATAGTACACCCCTACATAAATACGAAAAACTTTATTCCGTCAGTCACAAATACGAATTTCAAAACACCGATATTCATAATTCCGAATTGTTTAAAATTCCTAATATAACAACTCCGATTTATCATTCATTTTAAATTCCATTATCTATCGCTATTGTTTTATTTATCACTATTTTTATAATTCCAAAACTTCAATATTCCTAACGTTTATAATTACTATTCTCAAAATACCGATATTCAATAGATCGAATAATAAAAAGTCCGACTTAATGATAATTCGAAACATCAAAAGTACGAATTCCGATTATTAAAGTACCGATTAATTCGAATTCCGAAATAAAAATGCTGTGTATTGGTTCTCATTTAAAACTATGATGGTTTACGTTTGAATAAAATATTTTCTTTCGAATAAAAATATTTTCTTTCGCTGGTCACAGTTCTAATCTAACTCAAATGATTCACCAACAATAGAGGAGATCTGACACAGATTAAATGCAAATAGAACTCGTTAACTTATAGCGAAAACCAAAATGCTGAGATAGTCAAAATGTGTGAAATATTTGTGTGTAAGTGGTGAGAGCTTGTTCCGATTCCGCAACGTCCAATCAAAGTTGCTCAATATTTTGTCAAGTCGTTTGTAAGAACCGTGCGGAGCAAGGGCGGATCGCTAGTATGTATATAAATGAAGATGTTTGATCACTCTATTAGGAAACTGTAACGGTTTACCAACCGTCGATTTGTCCATGAATCGTTGGTCAACATCATCTTTAAACCATTAACTTTTAATCCAAAAGACTTTTCACCCACGAACGTTTCGCCAACATAACTCAACATCAGTGAATGCTTAACCAAAATAATGTTTTGACCAATAACTTTTCACCCAAAGAATAATTGGCCAACAGACACAAGGACAGGTGAAATTAGTATACAAACTTGTAAAAATAACTTAAAAATGTGATAGTTTTTAAATCCATACCTAATATCTACAAAGTTAACAAGTATTTAATAATTTTCAATGTATACTAGTCTGTGGCTGTATGTAAGACGTTCCTTTATCAATATTTTTTGTTACCCACGATATCCAAATAATGTGGGTAGATTGAAACAGTAAGTTTCAATCTACCCACATTATTTGGATATCGTTGAGTTGACTTGATTAGTGCAACATCTAAAACTTGAAACTTTAACGAACCTTAGTAGGTAGTTTTTACGGATAATTTGATTTGAGATCAGATAGGAAGAAAGCAGTTTCCAAAACGAATTAATCTTATTTTGAAAGTTATGTAATGCGGCTAGGTTTATTTTGAAAAATCTTAAATACAATATATACAGTCAATACAATATGTACATAATTTTAGTGTTAACTAAAATTATGTACAAGTATAATTATTCTGAAAGTTGTATTGTTGTGGCAGAATATAGAAAGATAAATAATAGGTGGAAAATTGCAACCTCTTTTGGCTTAGCTTTAGGTACGTTTTCGCAAATGTCGTGAAGATGCACATTAAGTACGTGTGTGTCCGTCGGTGAACGATGCAAGAAGCAAAAAAATGCAGCATCGACTCCAGATCTGTGATACTGACATGATGACATCTATGGCGTCACGCGCGTGATTTCCCGCGAGGTCTTGTCTCCCATGCAACTCAATACTAAACAATTAGGACACTGCCCTACACACGCAACGCACTTCACTTGCTTATTAGATAAATAGTCTGCGGCAGTTGTAATATTTAAGTAGAATATTGATTGTTTTTTGTGACAGTATTCGTAACAAGCACTGTCTGCAACATATCACACAACGCGCACGTGCAGCGCTCGGTCCCACTCACTGAGCGTGGCAGTTTTTTTTTTTTATTTTTTTTATTTTTAACTAGGGCATCTTGAAGTTTGATTTCGGAAATCATGACTTCTTAACCGGACATTCCTGTGGCTGCCTTAAGCTTTCTACACTCAGGGCCTCCAGCCAGGGGCATAAACTATTCTAAATTAAAATTAAGTGTGCGCTCGCTAAGGGCACCCCCTGTGGGGTACGAACCTCGGCTTAGGGCGACATCACTGGCGGGGGGACAGCAAGTTGTTGGGACAGGCTGGATCAAAAGGTTTAGATCATCATTATTATTAAACGGGGAATTTAAAGCTACGTGCTCAGCTACGGCGCGGGCTGGCACTACTTCATTGGACAAGGGACGGGGGGGTGAATTTAATAATCGGGACGGACGCGAACGTGTTTTGCCTCGTCGGCGAGGTCGGAATGACGGGAGGCGTCTGTATTTGTGCACTGTACTGGTCTCCCTACTGCTCTCCTGGAGGAGAGTTATGGGGTCGTCTGGCTCAGTGAGAACATGCCGCGGACGGCGAATGACGCTAATAGTAGATGTGCGATATCGGGAGGCCTCGACAACCAGAGGGTTGCGATGTGTGGCGGCTGACTCGAAGTAACGCTTTGAGAGGCGTTTGAGAAACTGGCGGATTGTGGGAATCTTTAAGTCGAGATGGAGGATCTCGTTACGAACATAAAAGGGAGCTCCCGTGGCCTTTCTAAGGAATCGATTTTGGAGTGTTTGCATCCAGTGTATATGATGGGGTTTTGCATGAGCAAAGACGGAACCCGCATAGGTCATGATGGGGCGAATGCACGTAATGTAAGTACGCATTTTGCACTTGAGTGACAATTTGCTGCGTGCATTCAGAACTGAGTGGAGTCTACCTAGAGCGAGAGCAGCTCGCGAACGAACCTGCTTTATGTGCTCTCGAAACGTGAGATGTTGGTCCAGAGTTACACCTAAGTATTTGGCTTGCTTCTCCCAAGGGATCTGCTTGCCGAACATGGTGACTGGAGGAGGGGGGGGGGAGGGGCCAACCGCCCCGCGGTTTCTGAAAGAATACCGCTTGACTTTTGTCGGGATTGACTTCTATACGCCATTTTTGAAACCAGGCGCCAAGATTGTTGACCGCTCTCTGGAGAGTTATGCGTATTTTATCATTACTAATACCCTTGTAGTAGATGGCCGTATCGTCTGCGAACAGAGCCAACTGTGCCTTACCATGTTTTGGGATATCGCTGGTGAACAGCGTGAAAATGAGGGGAGATAGCACGGAGCCCTGAGGGACGCCCGCGCGGATGGGTCGGGGGGAGGAGACGGCTCCTTCGATGCGATAGCGGAAGGTGCGATTCGTCAAAAAGTCCCGTATTATGAGTACGAGACGATCCGGCACACCGAGTTGGTATAACTTGTATATCAAACCGTTGTGCCAGACCTTGTCGAATGCTTTCGCTATATCGAAGAAGATTGCACCGGTCACATTGCCGCGCTGGAAGCCGGCGCTTACGTGCTCTATGATCCGGTGTACCTGATGCACGCTAGAGTGCTCAGTTCGAAAGCCGAACTGTTCGTTTGGGATGAGGCCTTTGGTCTCGGCGTAATCTCTGAGTCGCTTATAAATAAGTCTCTCATAGATTTTACCTATGACCTTGAGCAAACTGATGGGGCGGTAACTCGAAGGTGCCGACTTTGGCTTGCCGGGCTTCGGGATACCTATTACCGTGGCTTCTTTCCATGCCTGTGGGAAGATGTTATTGCTCAGAGCACCATTGAAGATGGTGGTCAGTAGCATTATAAGGTGGGCTGGGAACAGTTGCATCACCTTATTGGTGATGCCATCTGAACCGGGGGCTTTGCGAGTCTTAAGACCCTTGATGATCTCGTGCACCTCGTCTGGTGTGACGGGGGGCAAGGGATCGTCAGGGTCTTCTACTGGTGGTAAAGTAGACCTACGTTCGACTTCAGCGTCGACCTTATCGAGGTGAGCTTTGTCTACTGGTAGGGTACTGGGAGAGCATTGAGCCTCTAGGCTGTCTGCTAGGCATTCAGCCTTATCGGTGTCCTCGAATGCGATAGACTTATCGGGGCGTACTACGGGGGGCATGCTCGCACACTGATCTGATTTCAGCTTCCTAGTTAGTTGCCAGAAGGCGAGATGATTCGGCTCTAGATCGCTCAACAACTTATCCCATCCCGCGTCACGCAGCTCCGCTACACGTTTCTTTACAGATCTCTGTAAATAGCGCATATGGGCTTTGTTTGCGGCACAGGGGAAGTTGCTGTACGCACGGGCGGACGCGTTCTTCTCCGTTATCAGATCACGTACATCCTGCGGGAGCCTCCAGCGACGGTCGTCCGTCGCCGGAACCTCCTTTGAACTATTGTTCAACACAGTTTGTACGTGATCGGTAAGAGAGTCGATCGCGGCCGCCGTATCAGCGGTAGAGTCGAATTTATCTGGGATAGGGTCCAATTGGGGGGACGTGTTGGATTTCAGCTTTTCGCTTACTTTCTTCCAGTCCGTGACCCTTTTGGTGGCGAGGGGGTGAGAGGGGTCAGAGAGACCTATGCGGGGGGCGAGACTAATAATTATTGGGCGGTGATCAGAGTTAAGCTCGTCTACCGTTTCTATTGAATCTAATCTAAGGTTGACGTTCTTAAGGAGCGCCATATCAATAATATCGGGGGTGTGGTTTGGGTTATCGGGGTAATGAGTGGGAGTCATCGGAGCGATGATGTCGAAGATTAGGGAGGATGAGAGGTTGAACAATTGTCGCCCTCTAGTAGTGGTGGAGAGGCTATTCCACGCGGGATGTTTGGCATTGAAGTCGCCCGCTATAATAACGGAGCTACTCAAGCCGAGAAGAGCTGAGAGGTCATTTGAGAGGGCTAGAGAGTCCTCTGAGGGGGTCGGAGGGAGGTACGCCGATACGAGAGTGATCGGTTGGTGACCGGTCATGCCTAAGCGGCATACGGATACTTCAATACGTGAGAGGGACGGGGGAGGGTCTATGGGGATGCAATACAACTCCTTTTTATAGTAAATGAGAGTGCCACCATTGTGACGGAGCGTTCTATCGTTGCGAACCAAGCGATAGTTAGCTAGAGAGGGATCGCGGTGATGGGGTTTTAAGAAAGTTTCCTGTATAAGGAGAATATCTAATTGATGGTCGCGAAGAAAGAGAGCGGTCTCTTCTTTTTGACCTCTGATGCCATTGGCATTGAAGATTCCTAGTCTGAGGGATCGGGGTTTAAACCTTTCTATAGTGGCGTTATACATTATGGGATGTCATAGCTAAGTTCTCAAGGGCTTGCTTAATCTCGGGATAAGCATTATAGATGACAGCGATCTGTCCTATGTTGCAGCTAGTTCTAGCTGCCTTGATTTCGGCGGCCATACGTTTAGCGCGGGGGGAGAGGAACATCATATACGTAGATGTTATCTCGTTGAACGGGTCTAGCGGGGCCTGGGCCGCCACGGGAGTGGGGAGGGGAGTGGGGCGCGACGCTACGGGAGCGGGAGCGCGTTTTGCGGGGGGCGCTGTGGGCGCGGGGGCGGGGGTGGAGGGGGGCGCATAGTGCGCGGGGGGCGCAGAGTGCGCGGGTGGTGGTGGTGGGGGGTGAGCTTGGTGGGCACGGACACGCGGGTCCATGAGAGAGTAGAGAGGGGTGTGGGGGGGGGGAGGCCTAGTAGCAGCCAAGGCTGGGAAAGCCTGTTGGTGCTGTAGCATGTTCCAGGGGCTAGGCCTCTGGGGGCTAAGCCTCTGGGGGAGTTGAGAGGAGGGTATCGGAGGGGGGAATTCCCTAAACTGACGATTGTCAGCACGCTTTGTGAGCTTGGGAGAACTCGATTTGGGGGCTTTTGAACATCCGCGGTAATTCGCTGGATGTCCCTCTTGTCCGCATAGTACGCAACTAGGAGGACTGAGGCATAAGCTTCGGTCTTTCGGTCTGGTGCACTCAGCAGTGCCATGCTCGCCCAGGCACTTTACGCACCTAGGTTTCGCATGACAATGCTTCTGCGAATGTCCGTATAACTGGCAGCGATGACGCTGCCCTATGTTGCCATTCTTACGGGGTTTCTCGATTAGGAAACCCGTGAGATTGCACAGATTTTTGATGTTGAAAATGGGGTGATGCCCTTCTACTGGCGAGCAGACGACAAGTACCATGTCGAATGCTTCGCCACCGCGCGAGCGGTGCATACGGTGGACTTCGTCCACGGGGACATTTTGCGACTGAAGGTCGGCTTTAATATCGTCTGATGTTATTTCCTTAGGGATGCGTTTGACCACAACCCTAATCTGTCTGTCCTCTGGGAGCGCAAAGGTGTGGAATGACACACCTCTAGCTCTCAGTAGCCTCGTCAAGTCGCGATAGTCATTCGCGGTCGGGACTATAACTTTAATACCCTGAAGGGTGGATCGGGCATTGGTGAAAGAGATCTTTTGCTCTACACACCATTTTGATACGTCAGTCCACTTAGCCTTGTCCTGAATGAACACGGGGGGAGGGGGCTGAACTTTTTTAATAGTTACACGCGGGACTGCGGGCGCAACTTGTGCGCCGGGCGCGGCGGGGGTGGTGGAGGGGGAAGTTATCGCGGCAGCTGCGGTAGCGCTGCTTGGCGCTGCGCCGGCTACTTGCGAGACGGAGGTAGGGGTGGGGGAAATGACGTCAACCGCGACTACCTTTGACGCTTGACTAGAGGTCTGTTTCTTTTTCTTCCTCTTATTCCCTTTTCCGACGACAGGGGTGAACCCGTCGTCGTCAGACTGGGAAGGAGAGGAAGAAGGAGAGACATTCTCTGAGTCCGAGGCGTGCGCGAACTGAGTGATCGCTCTCTTAGAGGAAGAAGAGGAAGCGGGCTCGGTAGTATCCATAGCCTCTGTCGCCGCGGGGCTAGAGGGCGGGCTGAAGGCCGGGCTGGGGGAACGGATAGAAGGATATTCTATCTGAAGTAACGGGCGGGATTGGGAGGACAGTACGTCCGTGAAAGCGGCTAATTCGTCCGCACTGGGTTCTAACAGGGGCAAAAGGAGGTCTACCTCCTTACCTATCAATGCCTTCTGTTTATCAGATGGCTTGGCTAAGAGCCTGAGGACGATTGAAAAAAGTTTCCTTGAAACAGGATCCATTTTTCAATCGATTAAAAAGACTAAACTAAATGAAAACTAATGAGAGGGAATTCTAATTTCCTAACATAACATTAATCCTACTCGCTAACTCCCCGGGAGGTTGGCCTGGGGATGTGTAAAACCCTCCCTGTCGGGTATAGACAGGGAGGTTGTGTACTTAGAGTGAGCCCTAAGCTTGCTTTTGCCCGTTGCCTATCTTATTTGTGCAACGGGGTCCTAACAGGTCTAGTGTGTCGGGGTAGACACACCCAACCACACCAGGTGTGTAGCTGTGAAAGGAAAACTGTCACCAATGCCGACTAGGAGATCCCCCAAGGCCGAACACTGGGACCCGTCCAACTTTCTGCCTCACCCTGAAGGGGTTCGGCGGGTGCGTCTGGGTCAACACCCCCTCGGTTTCGTTAGCACCGTTAGGTATCCACCGGGGACCACGAAACTGTGGTTTTAATCCGTAAGGGATCAAAATACACGACGAACGTTTTGACGACAACCTCTGTTATAAGAATACCTTATTAGCTGTGCCTTGAAAAAGGCACTCAGCTAATAGATCGAAGTTAGTCACAATGACTAAGAAGCACTCGGGAATAGTAGATTCCTGAATATCTGGAACGCACGAAAACACACACAGGGCAACACGACCGACCGTTACCGCTGGCGCGCATCGAATCTGTCAGCGTGGCAGTCTCTGCGATTACCTATAATACTGAGTTCTGCGAACAGTAGACCTCGCGAGGAAACTCTTTTTAGTTGCGCCAAAATAATCACACTGTTAGTCGTGTGGAGTCTGTGCGGAACCAAGAGTTTATTTGTGAAAAAGAAACATAAAATAAGTGCAAATATTTTATAAATAACTTTAGGTACAACATCTTATCATAACAAAAATATAAGGCTTCTAGGAAACAACGTAATATAATATTAAGTACCTATACAGAAATAAAATAAAAATTAATACTTATAATATCAGCTAAAATAAAATATGATACAAATACAGTCTCGTGGGATTCATATTAACGTTCTATGTTTACGTAAGTTTTATTTAGTACTTTTTAGTGCAATAAAAGCTTGTTTAAAACAGTATTTTACATTTTATTCTAGCACTAGCTTCCGCCCGCGTGGTATGTCGATAAAAAGTAGCCTACGAGTACTCGTATGTCCTTTCTCAGGCTTTAGACTATCTGTGTACCAAATTTCATTGAATATATATACAGGAAAAGTTTTTGACCAGTGCGCAAATTTTTTTTGGTGGTTCAATATCAGTAATAGAACACATTTCCATTATTTATTCAATACTTTTTTTGTTTTTTTATCCTACTTAAAATCAGCAAAATATGGACACAAACTATTCGTAATAATATCAATGGGCGCGTGCGGCGGCCGGCGCACAGGCGGCGGTGTTGCACGGGGGTGCAACCCCCTCCCGGGCGGCAGGGCGGCGCCGGGCGCTGTGGCCGACAGTTCGCTTATCGCACGCGCTGTTGTGTGACGTCGCGTCTAATCGCTTTCCCGCGCAAGAGCCGCGCCGCACGTGTCGTGCTTGTACCTACCGGTCACGATGTCGGACTTCTGTAACCGCGAGTTTTACGAGATGGTGCGAGTGTATGTACTGAGTGGTGAAAGTTTGCGAGCAGCTCGCAGAATGTATGCGACGGAGAGCATACCTCCTTAACCCCGCGGTCCCTAATGAAAGGACCATTTTAGCGGCCACTCAAAGGCTGCTTGATCACGGACAGTTCACAACCCCGAATCATGCACGAGGGTCTGGCAGACCCCGACTGGCGATCGAAATCGAAGAAAGCATTTTTGATTTCTTTCAGCGAGATCCAAGGGCCAGTAACCCACGTAAATACCTACGCCGGCGAATCGAGCGAGCGCACTGCTGATAGGTAGGTACTTTCGCGCGTTCCGCTTCGCCGCGCGCAGCCGGCGCCGGTTAGCCATACAACCACTTTTAAAATAAACATCTTTCGTTAACGATTTTTTTATTTTTTTGTATGAAGACGCATTAAAATAAAAAAATTATGTTTAATAAAACTGGTTTAAGGTTAATATGTCAAAATTTTCGCAGTGGATAAAAACTTTTCCTGTATAGTTCAGCAGTTTTGGCGTGAAAGCGCGACAGTCAGAAAGACAGACAGAGTTACTTTCGCATTTATAATAATTATTAGTAAGGATTAGAATTTGGTTTGGCCACCTTCCGGCACTATCATCAGACCCTAGACTACACCTTGGGCTAACGTACCTACTTGTCAAAAGAAATCGAAATGGCCCAAACACAACGGGCTATCTTGTCTAGTTAAGAAGTTTCTATAGTGACCTTCCAGATCCATCATGAGGCCCTGGATTACATCTTGGGCTATAGTACTTGACTAGACAAAACCAACGACCGCAAACACAATAGAGGAATCTTGTTTAGTTGAGGAGTTCCTATGGCTCTATCAGACTCTGAACACCACCTAGTGTAAAAGAACTTATCAATACATATCCAATGCGTCCAAACACAATGAAACGCAATTCGTATTTATTTACCATTTACCTACTCCATATTTTGAGGTTAAGTTCGAGAAAGTGACTGACTCGAAACAGTGGAGTTGGTGCCAAATAAGGTGGTAGTATCGGTCGCTATTAATTCTTGATTTGGCGCTAGTTTCCTGATGGATGATTATACAATACATCACTCATAGTCCATAATCATTCTTGTTGTCAGTTTTTTTAATATAATGATAATGAATACTTATCATTATCAATAATCATGTAGGTACTCACAGTATGTGCAGCTGGTGGTCTGAATAAGTAATCAATTAGCACTGTGTTTGATATTCCTAATATCTTGAAATCTTAACATAACAGCAGTCCTGTTTTCCCGGAAGAGTTAGGCAGAGTTGTATTTACTATAGTACACCCACTTCTCGAACTTGAAATGTTAGTTAATAATGTAATAATGTTGTTAGTACCTAATAAGGTACTTATATAAAAAATGTAGTTAAGATTAATTAATAAATTATTTATTCGCTACCAAGACCGAGGAAAGAAATGTACAAATAAAACAGTAGGTAGGACAATTGGGTGGCACTCGGGAACGCCTTGCAAAACATAGCATGGACATGGCACGTCTAAAGCACACATCACTCCACATTGTGACCAAATATTTGTTCACGTATCAGTTCGAAAACTAATGGAGTTTTTCTTGTATCAATGTGAAACATTCGCAACATTATGAATAGGTACTACCAAGATTGATCTGTACGCATAAAAACTGTTTTTTCCTTTAATCCTTGAATTGAACAAATAGCCCCTTTTTTTTTTTGAGGGTCTGAAATCATCAAATTACTTTTCCCGCTCTGGGCGGAGCGGAAGGGCGTGTCAGAATTTTACTGACTAAAACCCACCCGTGTTCCTTCAGTTGCCTGTTGCTAAGGTCCCGGTATCCCTTTCGGACTTTACCGTAACTCTGGCAGGAGAACGAATAGCCCCCGAACTTTAGAAGCTTACTATAATGTAAATGCTTCTACTAGGTGAGGAAATACTGGCGTCGGCGTCGGTGCAATCTATGACCATAGCCGCGGATATATTTTCTATGAAATTATACTTCGTTGCTTCGTCCTTCGAGATTAGATAACATTGTAGTAATACGTCTAAGATATCGCCTTTCACCCACTAAGTTTGAGTTTTTTTTTTTTTTTGTGGGTACTTCGTCTTCCTTCTCGTTATGCCTGTAGTGTCATTCATTCGCGTTTTAGTGCGTCGCCGATCACCACTTACTTTCTCCTTTTAGTTGAAAATTGAAAATAAGATGCCGAAACGTAGTCACAAAAACGACGATAGTGATTATTTGAGAAGAAAGTTTCGAAAACTTAAAAAGAAAATCGATAAACGTGCCAAACGGTCGCGAGTTCGAATTTGCTCTGAAAGCAGTAGCTCATCGGCGAATAATATTCTATCGCCTGAGCTATCGGATCATGAAGGTAAGCTGAAGTGTTTTCTTATCAATGTTAAAAGTTATAACCAAAGAAAGATATTGTGAATAGTTTTTAGGACTATATCCGTATCATAATCTGACATGATGTCTTATTCCAAATAGTATTGTGTACATCTTAGGGGGATATTACCTTCACATAATTTTGGATACCCAATTCATTGGGTAAATTATACCTACCTACATATTAGTGATTGTATACATTTGAAAGGAATGTTACCTTCACATTATGTAGTTAATGACCTACTTACATCTTATGTAGGTACTTAGGTATTGATTAAATATATTTTATAGTGTTGTGGATAGTTTTTAAGGACTATCGCCGCTCTAAAAGTTATATGGTAACTATACCATCCTATACCTACACAGGGGTAGTGTTCATAATCACATACCTACCAAAATATAATTAATTTTTAATAACTTAATTTTATAATCTGAACATTGGTATGGATGATAAAATCGATGTTGTGGATAGTTTTTAAGGACTATCTCCGCGCTATTTTCTCCAGTAGCTACATCTGGCACTTATTATATTCCAGATGCAATAGAAGTTCAACCCGAAGTCGAGTCAATTCCAATTTTGGATACGGAAGAGCCCCAACGGGGTTCGTCCACCTCAGCTACAGATGCGGTACAGACAGTGCAGTCGGAACCGCCCGTTGAAGCAGCGCTCGATCCCCCTGACCTGGATGATGAGATTCTGAATCTCTTGGGTGAAACACCTTCAAAGGAAAAAAAATATGGACCAGATATTAGAGGTGAATTATCAGTTCGCTGGGAACACATAGCAACCACAGGCTTGACAAAGGATGCCAGAAAAGAGCTGCTAGAAAAGCATCTTGTTCCAAAAAATTGCACAAAGATTGATGCACCGAAGTTAAATCCAGAAATAAAGGCCGCTTTATCAGATGTACTCATCAAAAAAGACAAAGCATTGGAGAATAAACAGGTACAGGTCGCAGCAAGTATATCTTGTATAAGTGAAGCTCTCAATACATTGTTTTCTTCGGATCACAAAGACCAGACAGTAATAAAATTGCTGATAGAAGCGGGTCGGCTGCTGTGTGACTCACAACACAACGAGTCCATGACAAGACGTAGTTTTATATGTTCTACAATAAAAAAAGATATAAAAGATCATTTGTTTAACACAGAAATCGATCATTTCTTATTTGGTGAACAGCTGACCGATACTATCAGAGTTGCAAAAGCCATATCCAAATCAGGCGCTGAAATTAAAAATAACACACCATCCAGAAGACCTGCACCAGCACAGAGACCAAGACAGGCCCCTGCTCAGAATTTAAACCTGAGGCCTCCGTTCCCGCCGGCGCGGCAAGCGGGAGCAGCGAGGAGGACCGAGCCAGCGCCGCGCCCGCGACAGCAGCAGCAACCGCGACAGCCACCGCGCTTGCAGCAGCGCCCAGCCCCGCGGCGCTAGACCTGGTACGTTCCGCAGGACGATTATTATATTTTTATGATCAATGGCAATTGATAACCAATGATCCTGTTATATTATCGTGGATAAGAGGTTACGAGATACCGTTCACGAAACCGGTTTATCAGTCATACGAACCTAGTTTACCTGCATTATCTTCATCAGAATCCCTTCAATACAGGGTGGCCATAACCGATCTTATAAACAGTGGAGCTGTTTCACATTGTAAACCATGTGAAGGACAGTTTCTTTCTAGTTATTTCCTAATTAAAAAACCTAGTGGTAAAAACAGATTTATATTAAATTTAAAGTCTCTAAACGAGCACATCATAACAGAACATTTTAAAATTGAAGATCTGAGAACAACTTTAAAACTAGTATCAAAAAACAGTTGCATGGCCACCCTTGATTTGAAGGATGCGTATTTTCTCGTATCTATACAGCAGAACTGCAGAAAGTACTTACGATTTAAGTACGAGGGTAAAATTTACCAATTCAATGTTTTACCGTTTGGCCTAAATACGGCCCCATTTGTGTTTACAAAACTATTAAAACCGGTAATTTGTTTATTGAGATCATTAGGCTATTTATCTATTTATTTAGATGACATTTGTATTATTTCTAATAATTATCAAGATTGCCTATACAATATATTACAAACAAGAATTATTTTAGAGTCCTTAGGATTTATTATTAATATAGAAAAGAGCTGTATGATTCCGAGTAACGTTTGTAAATACCTTGGTTTCGTGATAGATACGACAAAATTTCATGTTAGCCTACCTAAAGACAAACGAAATTTAATTAAACAAGAATTGCAATCGTTCCAATTCAAACCTCGTTGTAAAATAAGACATTTTGCACGCTTGGTAGGCCTCCTCACTTCATCTTGCCCCGCGATTCAGTACGGTTGGCTTTATACTAAGCAAATGGAAAGATGCAAATACCTTGCATTGTGTCAAACGAGTAGTTACGATAGCCACATGTCTTTACCACAGTACCTGCAGGACGATTTCTCTTGGTGGTTAAAATCAATTGATGATGCAGTCAATCCCATTAGACAAGACAGCTACTCGTTAGAAATATTTTCAGATGCTAGCAAAAAAGGGTGGGGGGCAGCATGCGGTGAGGAGACCGCCAGTGGCCAGTGGAGTAATGCAGAATGTGTCAAACACATAAATTATCTAGAACTCTTGGCAGCGTTCTTAGGTTTACAAATATTCGCAAAGGAATTAAAAAATTGTCAAGTTTTACTACGTATTGACAACACAACTGCTATTTCGTACATCAACCGTATGGGTGGAGTAAGATTTCCACATCTAACTGAAATCACAAAATCCTTATGGCAGTGGTGTGAAGCTCGCTATATATTTGTGTTTGCTTCATACATAAGTTCAGAAGATAACGAAATAGCAGATGCGGGGTCTAGAAAATCTCATCCCGATACCGAATGGGAGATCAAAGATCATGCTTTTAAAAAGATTGTACAGGCCTTTGGGCAACCTAAAATTGATCTTTTCGCATCAAGGTTAAATAACAAATGTGATAAGTACATCTCATGGAATAGAGACCCTGGAGCATTTGCTGTGAATGCTTTTACTTTAAGCTGGAAAAATCTTTCTTTCTACGCATTCCCTCCGTTTGCGGTTATACTAAAAGTTCTAAGAAAAATAATAACCGATCAAGCCGCAGGTATTGTTGTGGTCCCCTTTTGGCCCACGCAACCCTGGTTTCCACTGTTTCAAAAACTTCTCTGTTCTGAATTGATTCAGTTTACACCCTCTGATAATGTGTTATTATCTATTTCCAACAGTCTCCCGAAGCTCACGTTGATTGCAGGGAAGTTATCAGGACGGCACTACGGAACAGAAGAGTACCACCGTCAGCTTTAGATATTATGATAGCTTCCCTTTCTGAAAATTCAATAAAACAATATGGCGTTGCAATTCGACGTTGGGTAAGCTTTTGTAAAAGTCAGAATATTGAAATACATGAGGCGTCAATTCCGAAGATAATTTATTTTCTCACTGAGTTATTTAATTCGGGTTTACAATACGGATCTTTAAACAGTCATCGCTCCGCTCTGTCTTTGATCTTAGGATCGAGAGTAGGGTCTGACGACCGTCTTACTAGGCTATTTAAAGGTTTTTACAGACTTCGTCCTCCAGCCCCCAAATATAATATCACTTGGGACCCCTCAATAGTTTTAGATTCGTTATCGAAATGGTACCCAAATTGTAATTTAAGTTTAGAACAATTGACCAAAAAGACCGTTACTTTGCTCATGCTGATAACTGCACACAGAGTGCAGACAATTAGCAAAGTAACACTAAACAATATAACTGTGCGTGGTCAGTTTATATTAATCAAGGTAAGCGATTTTATAAAAACATCTCGCCCAGGTTCAGCTCAACCTTGTCTTAATATTCCATTTTATAGAGACCGTCCGGAAGTATGTCCGGCTGAAGCGTTGTTAGCTTACATAGATAGGACAAAGTCTTTGAGAAACAATGCCAATAGCCTATTCCTAAGTATTAAAAAACCACATAAACCGGTATCCACAAATACTATCAGCCGGTGGATAAAAAATATGCTATCAATTAGCGGAATTGACACCTCAATATTTTCTGCTCACTCCACCAGACACGCAGCCACCTCAGCCGCTCATAGAGCTGGTGTTAATATTGACACAATACGAAAGACCGCTGGATGGAGTGGCACCTCCAATGTCTTCGCTAGATATTATCATAGAGATATTCAGTATGAACAATCTGATCAATTCGCCTTATCAATCCTTACCTCTGATTGATGCATTATGTTAGAATGTTATTATAATTTAATTACTTATAAGTTACCCTTAATTAATGAGAAACTACATTTTAGTTTACAAAACAATAATAATTAATGTTTGTCAATTACACGTTTAATAGTTAATTATGAGTGTTTTAATATTTCACCAACTTTCAAAATCTACAATGTTATCTAATCTCGAAGGACGAAGCAACGAAGTATAATTGGAGATTAAACGAACTTACCTGAAGTGAAGTTCTATCCAAATTATACGAGTTGCTTCGTCCGAAGAGATTAGTTCCCTCCCAACCCTGTTACTCTCAATATCTAAAATGAAATATTAAAAGGTTCCAGGCTTTCAACTAAATGAATGACACTACAGGCATAACGAGAAGGAAGACGAAGTACCCACAAAAAAAAAAAAAAAACTCAAACTTAGTGGGTGAAAGGCGATATCTTAGACGTATTACTACAATGTTATCTAATCTCTTCGGACGAAGCAACTCGTATAATTTGGATAGAACTTCACTTCAGGTAAGTTCGTTTAATCTCCAATTATTTTGAATTGTTCTAACAATAAAAGTGAACAGTTCGGCGATGCTGACTTTCTAGCCGATGTCTTACTGTAGATGGAGGCATCGCTAAGGATTATCACACAAAGACTACGTTATGAAAAAGCACCTGCACCCCCGTTTTTGTTAATAAGTATTATAATTATATTCAAATAGTTTAGTTCTCAATGGTTTAGATGAAATCATTATTGGAAGTAACGTCATCCGTGACGGCGCCACAGAACAATTAATGCAACAGGTACCTCACAACAAAAATGTCATTTATTTTATTTTTATGGGTCTTCTTTTCAGTAAACGCAAATGTACATATTCCTAAATAATAATTTAAATTATTACGACGCAACGCGTAACCGAATGTTTTTTTTGTCACACATAAATATATATTTTATCCTTATATTAAATTCAAATTTTTTTTAAACATTTTTTTCAGTCCTTTCAGTCCATAGAGTGTTAGTAGTACATCAAGATGACTTAAAGCTATGTTAGTAATTCACAACAATAAATAAGAGAATACGCCAGTCAGCCTACAATATGTGCCGCCCAATCCAATTAAATCAAATCGGTACCTACATAATTATTTTCTTCATTTTAATGTTCGTTGACAGGTAGGTACGTATATTTTTAACGTAGTAGCAACATTCGGAAATGAAGTGCAATGTCAGTGACATAAGCGGAAAATGTATAATGTAATTAAAGCGGAAAATACGTAGCAAAAAAGTTAAAAAACACTTTTATTTTTGGTGTCCGAAAGCCGGGAATCGTTTTCATAACAAAAACGTAAATCTGATTTAAAAAATAGGAGTAATTTATGAACTACATTTGGTTGTGACACTCTAGATCCCATGTTGGTACGACTCTGAGGCATTCTCCTTTACCATGATTTTATTTTACCGCTTTGTTGGTGTGTTCAATGCCAAATTACAGCTTTCTAGTACTAGGATTATCTGAGCTAAGCCGCGGATAGTAAGATGGACATGGCGAAACTATATCGGTTCCTTGTTGACTAGAGAACCCTAAAAACCAGAAAAAATTGTAGGCCAGTTAGAAAAATTTACAAATAGGTTTTAATAAATAGTGAGCCATTTACTGCATTTTGCGAAGCTATTCCGTTCATAATGCTGAAGATCCTCATCAGATCTTCACCAATTTTTTTGAGACCACTTAAGCTGTCCACCTTTCAAATGAAAAAAAGAACCATGGTTATCGGATCATAAGGCGGTGATATCCAGAAGCCCCCTTTTTACCCCATTTTGGAGGAAGTATCCAATTAAATATCCCCGACGACTAAAAATTATAAAAAAAACCTGAATACCAAATTTCGTCCAGACCGGTTGTAAAATACAACCTGTAGACGAGTACGTACAAACTGACAAACTCGCCAATTTTGCCAGATTTGATGCAGAGAAGCTTCCCTCGCTACGCTCGCTCGGTTAGTAATGTTATGATGACGAGCTTGCGTACAAATTACTTTTTGTCAACTAATTTGCAGTGAGTGCATCACTCCGCGCGTCTCACGCACCGCGCGTCCACAGCGCGTGATCCGCGCGCGTCTGCCGTCTGCGTTGGTTTCAATAATTGTGCTGTGCGAAGTGAATCACGTCCGTAAACACCGCTTGACTTCCAGAAATCCGTTTAGTCTGTAAATTACCTCCGACCGATTACGTTCCCAACGATTCGTTCGTTCGTTGTCTATTTAATCTTAACTTCGTTTGAATTATTTCCCGAGGTTTCTACTTCAAGTAAAATACCGCTTATTGGATTTTTCTGCTTAAATAATAGCGAATCAATTCCGTGTCGATAGACAGGTGAATATTGATGTGTTTTCGGAGGAGCCATGTCGTCGGCAGTGGGTAGTATTGTCAACACCAACTTACATAATGGAGCTTACTGAAAGTCAAATTTCACTAATGTTTATTGAGCGTATTATGTTACTATGTATTAGCTCACATAAATATTCATGTGTTGTGTAGGTACTATGCAATGCTGGATTATGATAGTTAATTGATTCAGGTAGGACTGTAGAAATCCATTTATAAAATACAATAGACATCATAAAAAACCCTGTAAGAAATCGACACGTGTTTCACCTCTCACGAGACATCCTCAGGATGACAATTGACCAGTAGCAAACCAGGATTTATTATGACTCTTGAAGAATAGTTAAGCGGAATAGGTTATTAAATATATTTACGTCTATTGTATTTTTTATGCTGGATTATGCTCATCAAAATTTTGATCATCAAACTATTGCCACGCGCAGCTTAAAGCATCAATCTTCTCACACAGAATGCGTCCGTGTTCAACAAGGCGAGCACGTAAAGGCCACTAAGATGCCGATGGTTAGCTGGAAGCCAATATAAATTCCACCGCTAGAACGGCGATCGGGTGGCGGCCGAGCTACGGCCGGGTGGAGGCCGGCACGGGCGCGTGCCGGTCGCGTACCGGCCGCGTACCGGCCGCGTGCCGGCCGCGTCTTCTGAACAACGCTAATAAGTGAGAGTTACATTTTCCCTCGCCGTGTAATACAAAAGGAACATTACACGTAGAAGACTCGTTGCTTTAAAATTTGCACAATGTTAAACTCTTATGATAACAACCGACAACATACTATCCTTGCAAGGATCTCTGAATAAAGAGGAGTGGCTTATCTAATGAACTATCTAAATCAAAATTAACATTTATTTCTATTAGTCTTAAAATGTGTTCGTGAAACCGGATAGTACCAGCTGCTAATACTGCACTCTCATTGTGTAACCGAGCATTATTGTAAGCATAATACTCTTCAACTACTTTACTATACATAAGGTCACTCTGGCTGGCGGGTTCGAATCGCAACCGGGGTTGAGTGTGAACATCGGTGGCTATAATGAAAATACTGATGACTTCATTTGATATCTTGATGTATTTGAACAATAAAGTTGTGGCGGTATCTACATCGCCACATGCGAACTACGCATTAAAGATCTGACGTCACACAAAAATCCTGACGTCACATAAATCCTGCATCGCGTAATTAAAGTTTACCGTGCAATGGACATATATACAAGAACCCGACATCAATCGTGGGGCAGTTGCCCGCCAGACACAACACCCGTCTGGTCGGAGGATCCTCCCTTTTCTATGGTGGATGAGTGAACTTTACACCCTGTTCCTCATACCCCTAAATTGGTGACCCCTAATATGAACGTCAACGCAGCCTTCGTGCAACTACTCCAGCGTGACGTCATCATCATCACTCTCGCAAGCTTTCGTGAGGCGAGTCACACAGCCAAGCCAACACCCACGGCTTCAACGGGTATCCTGACCACCAGCATGCAGCGAACGCACATTCCTGGTCATCACCCGCAGCCTCATCACCCCGACCCACTGGGGAATAACCTCAATCACCTCATTTACCTCAATCACCTCAATCAACTCAATCACCTCAATCACCACAATCGCTGCGAACAGTTCCGACGCACTGCGAACAATGCGGCACCCGGTTCCGACTCACTGGAACCACAACTGGCACTGGCAAGCATCGGAAGATACAAGACTCAGCCCACTATCGACCTCCGGTCTCCGAAGGGGAGTGATGTGGCGGTATCTACATCGCCACATGCGAACTACGCATCAAAGATCTGACGTCACACAAAAATCCTGACGTCACATAAATCCTGCATCGCGCAATTAAAGTTTACCGTGCAATGGACATATATACAAGAACCCGACATCAATCGTGGGGCAGTTGCCCGCCAGACACAACACCCGTCTGGTCGGAGGATCCTCCCTTTTCTATGGTGGATGAGTGAACTTAACACCGTGTTCCTCATACCCCTAAAAAGTTTCATGAGTAATTCCACAATAACTGATTATGATTAACTTTGCAATGAGAGCTCCGTTGAAGCACAGTTTCTTCTCTCTGACCCTCCAGTGCTGACCATAGATTATTACAAATTCTATTGACTAATGTTACTAGCAATGAATTAAATTTTTATACAAAAATACAGATAAAATATGATTATTAAAATGCAAAACTTGTAATTTGGTTTAACAATACGAACATAATATCCAACAACCACTAATAGTGATTATAATTACGTACCAGTTTAATGCCGCATCGCTACGGCGGCGGCGGCGGCGTGGCATGCACGGCTGGTTGTTTCAAATGGTTGGTTAACATAACATACGTACGTCAAATAATCAAGCCAAGTTCAAGAAAATAACTGGCGACGCAACAGCCGTATGTTACTCGTATATTACACGAACCATTTGGAGCTACTTTTTACCCAACTACGGCGAAGAAAAAAGGAGGGTTATGATTTTGACCGGTATGTATGTATGTAAGTGTGTTCATCTGTTCCCTTATATCTTCTAAGCGACTCATCACAATTTGACAAATGAGGTATCGTTGGAAGCGTCTTGATCGTCCGCTGGTTATAGGGCATGTGACGTCATATTAAAATAAATTTTAATCATACCATGTTGGGTATCAAATGAAAGGGCTTAATAAGCACATTTAAAAAAAAAAATATTATAAACCCTAAAAATCGTAATTTTATGTATACAAAGGTAATAAAGAAAATTATTTAAAAAAACAAAAGACCCGTCTGCAAAAACGCATAACTTAAAAGAGATAAACAAGCATTATAATCTGTAGAATTTTCGTATTTTTACAATCATCATAACATAATATTATTTCATGTCAGAAATTAATCTCCACGAACTAAATCAAAAAGTCATAATAAAAGAAAACATTATAAAAGTATACATTATTCGCAACAGTTCTATAATATTACATAACATAACTTAAATTAAAAAAAAGGAAATCAATAAAATCAATAATTATAAAATTAAAATGTCAAAATTATAAACATTATCGACAATCCAGTATGTCATTATTTGTGAATTATAATTTAATATCAAAACAATCCTTAATGTCATAAAAATTATGTTCATTCAGCCATTTATAGAGTCTGTTTTTAAAAGAATTAATATTAAATAACAATTTCATTTCTTTTGGAATTTTATTATAAATGCGTACACACATCACCAGAAAACTTTTAGAGTACTTGGCTGATTTAAGAGTATCCTGTAATACAAGTATACATGGATCCCTATTACGAGAGTATATTTGATCGACTTTCTTGAATAATTCCTTATTATTATACACAAAATTACATATCTCGTAGATGTACAGTGAAGGAAGTGGTAATAAACCAAGCCTTTTAAAATGCGGTTTACAGGACTCATCAGTAGGGATCCCACAAATGGCTCTGATGCATTTCTTTTGCGCGATAAACACTCTGTTTTTATCTGTACTGTTACCCCAAAAAATAAGTCCATATCGTAAAATCGATTCTATGTAAGCATGGTAGGTTATAATGGCGGTTTTTTTATTCGTCACATTCTTGACTTGCCTGAGAGCATAAACGAACTTATTAGACTTGTTGCACAAATTATCTACATGTATTTTCCAATTTAAATCTTGGTCTATGAGTATACCCAGAAATTTTGTATTTGAAACTTCTTTTAATCGATCAATATTAAGTTTGAAATTGTATTTGGCATGTTTAGATTTATTAAATTGTATGTACATAGATTTATCTAGATTGATTTTTAATTTATTTACCTGCAGCCATTCTAAAATGTTGTCAATAGTATTATTTATGTCAATTTCGTGATCAGATTTTAATTTATACTTTTTATCAGATGTCACTATTATTGAAATGTCATCTGCAAATAATATACATTTATGATTGACCTGCTGTGGTAAATCATTTACGTATAATAGAAACAATAAAGGGCCTAATACACTCCCTTGTGGTACACCGCAATTTTTTACTTTGATCTCAGAGGAGTATGAGGTTAGTAAATCTTCATTTACTTTACTAATAGCAACGTATTGATTGCGGTTACTTAAATAAGATGCAATCCACTGCAGTGCTAAACCTCTTATTCCATTTCTTTCTAATTTTTCCAATAATATATCATGTGCCACAAAGTCAAATGCTTGAGATAGGTCAAAAAATAGTCCTGTCGTGAAGTGATTGTTATTTAAAGACTTCAGGATACGGCTCAAAAGATTATATATGGCTAATGTTGTTGACTTGTGCTTTTGAAATCCGAACTGTTCCTTTGCTATAATATTGTATTTGCTACAAAAGTCGATAAGCCTTTTGTGCATACATTTCTCAAATAGTTTGGACAAGATAGTGTATAAGGGTAATTGGACGATAATTTTTAATGTCTTTTTTGTCGCTTTTCTTGTACAAGGGTTTTACAACTGATAACTTTAAAGCATCAGGAAAAGTTCCGGTCGAAAATGAAAGATTAATTAAATATGTCAATATAGGAGTTAATTCTAATCTGCACGCTTTAATTATTCTTGTATTAAGTCCATCATATCCTTCCGAGTTAGTATTATTTAAAGCCATTATTTCTTTTTTTGTTTCATCTTCAGTCATAGCACTAAGAAACATGGAATTAGGAACTAAAGCGTTATTAAACTTATAATAAACTTGTAAGTTATTAAATGTCATAATGTTAGTCGAGTCAATAAAATAATCATTAAACGTATTGGCTATGTCAGTGGGATCAGTCAGTATTTTCTTATCTACTTCTATTTCCGAAATATTAGTGTCGCATTTTATGTTCCCAATTTCATGGTTAATGACAGACCACGTTGCTCTGCATTTGTTTTGACTATTTTGTATAAAATTAATGTTTGAATTCACTTTTGATTTCATAATGCATTTTTTGAGAATCGATGAATATTTTTTATATCTTATTAAGTACGACCGACTTTTATTTTTATAATAAAGATACAGTAACGATCGTTTAGTTTTGCAACTATTTCTAAGACCCTTACTTATCCATTTTCGTTTATTTGCATTAGAGTTATTAATTTTAATTTTAGGGAAGCATAAATTATATAATAGGCATAAAAACTCGTGAAATTTATTGAATGCCTGGTTTAAGTCCGCTTCGAGGTGCGTTTCTGACCACGATATACTTGCAAGGCAGTCTTTGAATTTTTCCAAGTTTTCGTTGCAGTAATCCTTTTTATAAATAAAATATGATATGGTTCTTGGACTTTGTTCTTTTATTGGAAACTCCAAGAACTGTGCTGTGTCGTGGTCTGATAAGTACAAAGGTAGAACATCAGCAGATGTAGTTTTTATGTTACTAAGTATGTGGTCTATACAAGAATCTTTTCGAGTGGGAACATTAATATGCATCTTTAAGTTATAAATACTACATAAATCTTTTAAATAGTTAGTGACCTTACTTGGTTCCAAGGTATTTATGTTAAAATCCCCAGTAACAGCTATTTTTGTACGTGACCCATATCTTTTAGAGGTTTCGCACATTAATTGGTCGAACTTTTCTAAAAATATATTGGGGTCAGACTTTGGCTTTCTATATAGACACACTATCAGCAATTTGTACAAAGGGACTTCAATACCACATGCTTCGAATGAATTTTGTGTTGAATATTTTTTTATGTAAGGAGGCTCATTATATATTATACCCTGTTTAGCGAGAATACAAGTTCCCCCTCTTTGTTTGTCTCTACTAAATGCTGCTGCTAAGGCGTAATTATTAAGTTTTAAATATTTCTCATTCCCCGCTCGCATAAAGGTTTCAGACAAACATAATATGTCTGGTTCTTTATTCTCGTCTCGTAATTCTAACAAAGTTAGTTCCAGTATTTCCTTTTTTGATTGAATACTAGCGATATTTTGATGCATTATTTTGAAAGTATTTTGTTTGCGTGTAGCACCGTTGTTATTCACGAAAAAGCTGTTTCTTGTTTAAAACTTTAAAATAATGTGGAATAGTACCTTTTTTTGCTTTAGTAGAAACAATATTAGGACCATTTGCAGCATCGCATTCTGCCTGGCGTCGTGCAAAGTAATAAGGGATTGTACCCCTTAAAGTACTTTTTCCCTTGACGTCAGATTTCTTACAATTTAATTGATTCCGCAATATTAATTTCTTTAGTTCCTTAACATTCAAATACTTCTTTTCGTAGTCATAACAGTCAATAACATGGTTTATTAATTTACATGTATTGTACAATTTATGTTCAGAGTCAATAAAGTTACAATGTTTGTATTCATTGCAAATATTACGTATAGTTTGGTTCAAGGTATAAATATCTAGATACATATTCTTTAATGGGCTCAAAACTATTACATGATTATCACTGAAAATATTAAGAATTTGACGTAGTTGTGAAGATAAGATCTTGATGTCATAGTCATTTTCACCTACACAAAGGATAAGTTTATGACTACTTGATATTGAAATATTTTTGCAATTCTTAACTACTTCACTAGCGAGCGCGTGTGGTTTCGTTTCTGACGTCACAACGTATTTAACATACGACGTAGCCGCTCTTGACCGCATCAACGCAGATGAAAGTCCAACACTTTGTTGTGTGCCAAAGATGAAAACCTTGTTCGTGTGCTCATCATTCAGTACGTCAGATGTAGTCGTATTTTTCTGAAGTTGTATATCACTTTCGCTTGATTCTAATTGCATTTGAAGCTTTCGAATTTGATTATTGAGGTTTGCAATTTCGTTTCCAGCTAGTTCTAGCTGATTCTCCAAATATTCGACATTTTTGTGGAGTTTTACAATACTCTCACTTAGCTGTAACTTTGTATCTGAAGCGTTACATGTACGTGTCAATACGTTTCTAGGAGGCGTAAAGAACGCCTGCATATTTGAGTGTAGCAAAGAATATGCATTTGCTTTTTTTGCACCTTCGTCGACGTAATATTCTTTTTGCGGAGATTGGCGTAAGAATCCTTTTAATGTCATGTTATCTTTTAATAATTTATCATTCTGTTTACGGAGCTCATTGTTATCAAGTATGACATTTTCAAGTTCGTTCTGCGAACTTTTTAGTTCCATCTGAAGGTGTTCAATCGATTCCCTGAGATCATTGCTTTGCATTGAGTCGATTATTGTATGGTCCATACTTCTTGACAATGTTTTATCAGTCATGGCAGTTGACTCATCGTATATATGATCCATTTCCATTGTCAATATGTGTGAGTCATGTGTTTCCGAGGTTGTACTCTTTGGAGTGGACCAGAGTGTAGACTCCTCTGACACGTTAGGTGTGACATATCCGGTTGGTTTAGGTGACGAGTGCTTTTTCCTTAAAGTCACATTGGATACTCCGGGACTGATCGTATTCTGCTCTTTTGCTTTCTGAATGCATGATCTGCATACCCACTTAAATTTCTTTCTTTCTTCTATATTTTTTAAGCGATACACTTTCTCCGGATAGCCAGCACAATCAAATTCAAAATGATTGTTACATGTAGTGCATAATAACGTGCTTTTGTGATCAACTTGTTTTTTGCATCTAAAACAAGTAACAAATAGCGGCTCCTTGCGGCCACTGTTAGTGCATTTAATTTTCGACCCCATAATGTCTGCAAACTATTTTTATTTAATTTTTGTTTTCCCCAAATCGGGGTAATTTTTTTGCGTGTACAACACTAAGAACAACAACTAAACTACTCAATTAATGAAAGTAAACCACAACAAACATGTGACAGTATTATCCAATGATAATTGTGGAAAATAGTGAAGATACAATCGATTTACTACAAGAAGGTGAAATTCTGTGAAAACTGGACTACAGTTTAAAATACTCATCTCCAGTGCATGTGTTAACACATTTACTATTTAAATCCTAATATCCAACACCGAAAATCAATAAAAAACGTGTGTGTGAACTTAAAAAGAAAATACGAAGAATTTAAATTTTAACAGTTAACGTGTAAGTCGATAAGAACAAAGAAATGACCTTTGGACCATACATTAATACTTATCTCAAACCAAATTTTTTGAATACAAGTTGTATTCAAAAAATTCATTACAACTGGTAAGGTTCGCTTAGCTTAGCGGTTGTACTGCAGGGTACTCGAGTGATCGTGAGTTCAAATCGCACCAAAGACTTGTTTTTTTTCAGTTTGTTTTCGTAATATTATTTCGAACAATAAATTTTTTCGAGAACATCACGCTACGTAGAAATCGAACCAAGTCACTATCAGAAACTATAAACGAAGAATCTAGTACGAATAACTCGACGCTAGATGGCAGCACAATTAGTCTGCCAATCATATCCGACGATGAATGTGACGAAATTCAAGAATTAAAATGTAAAATAGAAAAACTAAGTTTGAGTTATCAGCAGCACATGATGAGATAAATCAGTTGGCAATTGAGAATAATGATCTAAAATCTACAGTTAATGACGTCACAAAAAAATATGAGCTCTTGAAAAAAGCTACAAATAATTTAACAACTGCTATAAGAGAAGGTTTACCAAACCGACAAACAAAGCTATCAACTCCACAAAAGAAGTTAGCACAAAAACTAAAACAGAAAGGGGCTGTCGAAAATAGATTCTTACTGCACGTTATGAAAGACAATCAACAAACTGTATCGGATCCAGAACCACTTTCAGCATTAGATAAATCAAAAAATAAGCAAAGTGCAAACACTTATGGACCACAGGAAACACATTAAAAAAATAGCGTCATTTCGGAAGTACAATCTATGATTCCGATGAACTTCCAATCAAACACTTTATCAGAAATCCGTATATGTAAAAAACTATGTATGATTTCTAGCAACAATGTTAATAAAATATTGGATATAGGTCAAAATACGTTCATAGGATATGAATTATGTCATTACATCATGCCAAATGCAGGTATAAAATAATTGTTCGGAAATTTAGATAAGAAACTCAAAAAAAATTCTCATGACGATTTCTGTATCATCTACATAGGCGAAAGATATTTTGAAGTCTCAAACAACTGTAGACTTTTAATAGACCTCATTAAAAATGAGCTTAAAAATGTAATAAACACCAATATTGTAATATGTTCAACAAACTTTAAACTAAGTAATAATTTTGCAATTTTTAATAAGAGAATTGAAATGTTTAATAATTGGATGTATTCGGATGTGGAATTGAGTGAGAGTGCTTATCTTTTTTGATTCAAATTTCCATCTAGAATACACAAACGAAATGTTCTGGAAATATAACGCAAGAGTAAATAATAAAGCAGTTGCCATCATTCTTAAATACTTAATGCTTTTTATAAGCTATTTGGACTCACAATTAGACGTTACGTATAATTTGGTTTCTCGCCAGTGCTTTGATAGTATTGATGCCAAAAGTAGTTCCAACCAATTAGACAACAACTATTGTAAATCACATACGGATCAGGCAACACAAACCGAAAGCACTCATAATGAAACTGAGAGTGATCTTTTTCGTTTATAATAATAATCATTTATATATCTTAAATCAAAATATTAACGGATTGATAGGCAAGTCAGACTTATTGGGTATACATCTAAACGAACTCTTGAATAAGGGAAAAATAGTAGATGTGTTTTGTATTACGGAACACAATATGATAGATGATGATGACTTACAATTATATATACCGAACTATAAACTCTCAACATACTCATCAAGAAGCACTAGGAAAGGTGGTACGTGTATACTAATTAAACATGGACACGAGTTTAGGGTTATAGATATTAAAGAATTTTGCGTTCCTGGAATTATGGAGTGTTGTGCCATTGAATTGGTTACGCACAAATTGATTATCATTTGCATTTATAGACCCCCAAAATCTAATAGAGACGCTATATCTATTTTCTTCGAAAAAATAGAACTTATATTAAACTGTTGTGGACGAAACTTAGGAAGAAAGGTATTGCTGTGTGGTGATTTCAACATTGATATCTTGAGAAATACCAGAGTAGCTATAGAATTTCTACATCTACTACTAAATTACAATCTGAAACCAAGTATAAAACAGCCTACACGTATTTCGACTGGAACATGTATTGACAACATTATCCATAATGTCAAGGGTGGCAGTGGTGAAGTTTTAGAAGTGGCCTTATCTGACCACACAGCTCAACTGTTTAAGTGTCCTGTAAAAAAGTCTTGTGCGAGTGATCACTGGCACGTACTTAGTCGAGATTACAGCTCTGAGAATAAGTCTAAGTTTATTGAAACCATTAGTAATCTTAGTTTTCTTGACGTATACAATAGTACCGACCCAGAAATAGCTTTTAATTCATTTCATGACCTATTTAAACTTTTCTATAATTTGTGTTTCCCGACTGTGAGAAAAAAGATATCTACTCGTAAACCCCCGAAATGGATTTCTAAAGGTATCAGAAGCTGTAGTAAACGGAAAAGAGAAATATTATGGCAGTATAGGCGATCACGCAATATTAGCAGTTACTTAAGCAATATTCAAAACGATTAAAAAAAGTGATCCGCTTGACACAAATATCTCAAAACAGTCATATAATTAATAGTGCTGCGAATAAAACTAAAGCTACGTGGAAAATAATTAATAGATGTAAATCAAACTTCCCACCTGAGTCCGTAAAAAAAAATCTCAATGGTGATACACTAATAAGTGACCCTAAAGAAGTGGCTAAGGCATTCAACGATTATTTTATAGACTCAATTCATCCTGACATTAATTATAATACTAGTAATGCTTTATCTTACGTTAATTATTATCCCAAATCTCTATTTATGACACCGACACATTCCTTGGAAATATTTAATATTATCAATTCATTAAAAAACACAAATAGCGTGGGTTATGATGGAATAACTACTAAGATTCTAAAATCTGCGGCGCATATAATTGCACCTGTTTTGAGTTTTATTATTAATCTATGCATAGAACATGGCCACTTTCCTGATTTGTTAAAAATTACCATAATTAAACCACTGCATAAGAAAGGCGATAAAGCTGCTGTTTTAAATTACCTTCCAATAGTTAAGATACCGGTAATGTCAAAGATTTTTGAAAAAGTAATTTATAAATCTATAAACTCATTCTTTGAAATAAACAGCATACTTTCTAAAGAACAATATGGTTTTCGAAAAAACAGAAACATTAATAAAGCTGTCTATGAATTATTTACAGAAATTATTAGTAATGTTGACAAAAACAATCAAATTGCAGCAGTACTTATGGACATGTCGAAAGCATTCGATCACGTAAATCACGAAATATTACTGGGTAAGTTAGAACGATACGGCGTCAGGGGAAACATATTAAATCTAGTTAAAACATATCTTACAGGGCGTAAGCAAGCCACTGTCATAAATAGAATTTGTTCTAAGTCCAAGACAGAAGTTACTCATATGTTACCAATTAGAGATACAACATGTGGTGTACCCCAAGGAACTGTCATTGGGCCCCTGTTGTTTCTTATAATATATAAACGATTTGCCAAAATGCACTGAGCATCAAACTGTTTTGTTTGCCGATGACAGTACATTTATTGTTCCATGTAAAAATATAGAAACTTATGAAGATGACATAAACAAGTCCATCCTTTGCATCATAAATTGGTTACTTATAAATAAATTAAAAATAAATATAGATAAGACAAAGCTTATGACATTTTATCAAAGAACAAAAAAAAAACTTAAACATAGCTTATGCAGATCAAATAATAGCTGAAACAAGCAATGCTAGATTTCTGGGACTTCACTTGGATATTCATTTAAACTGGAAATGTCATGTTGAAACTGTTTGTAAAAAACTGAACCAGTATTCTTATGCGCTCTACAATCTAGCAAAAATAGTATATGAATCCGTTGTTATAATTTCTTACAAGGCCTATGTAACATCTACATTACGTTTTGGAATAATTTATTGGGGAAATTCCACTGACAAAGAAATTGCGTTTAAGGCCCAACAAAATGTGTGCGTGCTGTGTTTAAACTGAAACCAACTGAAAGCTGTATTCCATATTTAAAAAAATTTAAACTCTTAACATTGCCCTGTATGCACATTTTTGAACCAGCTATATTTGTCAAATCCAACTTACTTCTGTTTGAAACATTGAGATCTAAACGGCGCAACAGAGAGATATGCGCTAGGCCACATAGCACTGCTATTTATAAAAAAAGTTTTTTAGGAATGGCACCTCAGATCTATAATAAAATACCTAAACGAATTAAAGAAATAAACAACATACACGATTTAAAAAAGGCTTTACTGAATATATTATGCGAGAAAACATATTATACGGTGAACGAATTCCTAACTGACAAAATATAAACACCTTTTTATTATTACAATTTATTGATTTGACAACTTATACTAGAATTTAATATTATTATATTTTATTGGAATGTGTAGGAAGATTAGGCATGTAACATGCGAACACACGCGCATACACGCGCCCGCGCCTCCCGCGCCCCGCGCCCCGCGCCTCGCGGTCGTCCGCACCCCGCTCCGCGCCCGCAGTCTGGCCTGCATCACGCTCGAAAACGGCACGATTTTGTACTGTCTCGGTGTCACTCGATTTCCTTTAGACTTAAGTATAAGTATTTTCTATGTTGTATTGGTCAATGAATAATTATAAATTGTGAAGTAATTCTGTACAAAAAACTTTAATTTCATTCGCCCCCTACAAACGTTTAATTGCACCGACATTGTATTAGTATGACATTTTTGTAATATAAACAATTTGACATGTATTATGTAACTCAAACTATTTGACACAATTTTGTATTATTTAAATTTCTTAATTGTTATTAAAAAGTCTTTTTAAATATGATTTGCATGCCAATGTGACGGTAGAACATGGAGCACTATTAGAAAAAGGAAAACATCTATGTACGTATTACCCATGTTTGCAAACGAATAAATGATTTTGATCTTTTGATTTTCTTCTAGGGCAGTCGTTATAGTCGAAGTTATTTTTTACGATTTTAAATATTTTTCAACTAATTGATTTTTAACACCTAGCGCCTTTCGAAATTATAATAGCAAAAACATTTTCTTTTGTAGGAGAATTGGAAAGGTCGCTTTTATCGTTTTGTATATAGGTACCAGATTATTTTATATAACTTAGACAACCATCATCTGCCTAGCCTTTTCCCAACTATGTTGGGGTCGGCTTCCAGTCTAACCGGATGCAGCTGAATAGCAGTATTTTACATGGAGCGACTGCCTATCTGACCTCCACAACCCAGCTCCAGTTAGCTCCAGCGGCATCCTGAGGGCATTCGCGCAGAGGTTCGATTGTCGGTACCTGAACCATTGCTGTATGGTTCACATACTAAGCAATCGAAGTTTATAATTCTGTTCTGTGTATTTGTGTGTTTTTAATTTGTGTATTTTTCTATGACCCTTGTTGTTGGTCGAAATAAACGATTTGATTTGATTTCATTAATTAAGATCTGTCCACTCGATCAAAACTGATTAGGTACTACTTAGTTTGGAACAGAGAGTTTGAGTTTACCAGTGTAATCATTTGATGACGTTGTGCTAATGATGCGATTTTCAGAATCGCGATTTTCCGCAGGATCGCGACGCAGTACGTTCCCGTGGGAAAATTTCCACTCAGGCGAAGCCGAGAGCTAAAGCCCGTAATTAAAATACAAAATCGTACTTGTACCGATACGTTACGTATTGTTTTCGAGTGTGTCAATGAACTCACTCGAGTTCAAAATGTAAATCCAAAATAGCGGCTCATCATCTTCCTAGCCTTTTCCCAACCATGTTGGGGTCGGCTTCCAGTCCAACCGGATGCAGCTGAATACCAGTATTTTACATGGAGCGACTGCCTATCTGACCTCCACAACCCAGTAACTGGGTAATACGATACCCCTTGGCAAGACTGGTTGTCAGAGTTTCGGGCTTCTGACGACCCGTAACGACTGTCAAAGATCTACAAATGACAGCCGAGACCAACGGTTTAACGTGCTTTCCGAGGCACGGAGGAGTCTCGATATGTAAAGATGGTCACCCATCCACGGACCAACCCCGGCAAGCGTAGCTTAACCTGATGAATCGACCCATGCGGCTGTTATTACTTAGCCACGAGCTCGTCCAAAATAGCGGCTGCGAAGAATTTAACATATTTCGTCATAGGTGTCGTTTTCAATTGGATAACGATTACGTGAGATGTTTAACGTTCGTTAAATACAAAACGTTGTTTCATTGCATAAAAAACCGATTGTCAAAGTTATTTGGGTTACCATTAAAAAGCAATACTTTTCCCCAACAAAAATGGATGGGAAATTTTTATATTATGGCAGCATTTTGCCGTTCACGTCAAATTCAACAAAAACTTTAACAAAAAACAAACCACCGTTGATTCCTGTTTCTCATATGTTTGGACTTCACTTGGTATTTTTATTTATTTATTTATTTATATATACTTTATTGTACACCAGAAAATACATAGCGAAAATAAATATATTTAACACTACAAAACATACAATGGGCGGCCTTATCGCTTTCTGCGCTTTTTGCTTTTTTTTTTTACAGATACGCGCTGTTAGTTTCTTAAAACTAGAGAAAGTCCAGTTTTAGTTTCTGATTGAGAATAAATAGAAAGATGAGTGAAATATAAAGATATAATTATTATTCTCTAGAAAAACGGACAATTATTATTGAGAAAATTAAGACTTGGGCTGCATTCATGCGGAATTAGATGCTGGTGGAGACCAGCCTAGGACTTTACGTCAAAGTCAAATAATTTATTTCAAATAGGCACATAAAAGGCAATTTTGAACGACAATGAAAAACAAAGAAATAGAATTTATTCTAGTTGCCCATTCCAAAAGGTAGCTTTTGTATGGAGAAGAATGGGCAAGAAACTCCACCGTTACTCTTTATAAAAAGTTTTACAATATTTTGTATACATGAATTATATAATTATATGTGAAGACGATGCACCTACAATAAGATTACTGTACCACAAAAGGTAAAAAGAATTATAAATGGAGCAATGACAAATAAATTAGTTATGTGATAGGTACATGGTGCTCACATATTTACAAACATTGTAAAAGTATACGATATCACAATATTCCTAACATTGTTACAAGTAATACTAATAAGTCAGTGCGTGAGTTTAAGCAATCACAAAGTGTAAAAATTTATGACATACAAATAATAAAATATACAACTAAATTAGCAACCAGTTTGATTTTTTCCAGACTCTAAATTGTCCTATGGAGCAAGACCAGCATTTTTCTAAGCATTCTTATCTTGGATATAATCCTCTAATTTGAGTTTTAAATCTTTCATTTAATTGCAATATATCACAAGGTATTTTGTTATAGCATTTAACGCAATACCCCATTAAAGATGTTTGTACTTTAGCTAATCTGAAAAATGGTTGATCTATTTTATCTTTATTTCTAGTATAAAAATTATGTCTGTCACTTATTTTCTTAAAAAGATTTAAATTTTTTCTTACATACATAATATGGCAAGGTACCGTCATAATATACATCCTTTTAAATAGTTCCCTGAGAGATTCGCGGCGACATAGATTATAAATGGCTCTTTCTAACAGCATAAGCGGCTGAGCTTAGCCGCCCCGCAAGAGATTTTATATGAGGTCCCCACTGTAATTTCTCGTCTAGCGTGATTCCCAGGAAAACTGTTTCATTAATAAACTCTAGTTTTTCTCCATTCAATATGATGTCACATTCGCTACTTCTACCATTAGGTAATGTAAATCGAATGCATTTGTTTTTTTTTTCATTGAGTACCATATTATTTACTGTAAACCAATCTTGGACCTGAAGAATACAGCTATTCATGTCGTCAAGATTTTGTGACCGTCGATTTATTTAAAAAATCAATGATGTGTCATCTGCAAATAACACCATTTTCGGTTGATTTACAGAAATACCCCATAAATCTTCTGTTGATTTAATTTTAAGATCTTTAAAAGCTTTTATTACTGCCTGGGGGTTTGTATGCTGAAACCTTAACTCCAAAGGGCATGCCTCTACATTCTTTCTAAGTAAGGCAGCAGAAAGCGCGGGTGAGGAATTTAAAGCTTCAGTAGTTTGAACTGGAATATTACCAAAAAGTTTTCAAATTCCTGAGCTACTTCTACATCTGAGTTGATTGGGCAATGTGCAGTCTCTAAATTAAATTCAGTACTACGCTGTTTTTTTCTACCTGTTTCATTATTTATTATTTGCCAGGTGTTTTTGCCAGGTGTGGTAGTGAGATAACACAGGTTAAAAAAAACTCTAATAAAAATCATTTGCATAAAAGGTAGCATGGATTTTTTATAAACAGTCCTAAACCTGTTTACCTTACGGCATGCAACATTTTCAAATAATAGAATTGAATCGCTCCATTCGACTCGTACGACTACCATACAAATGATGGCCGAAAACGTCGCGGTGTGGTCCCCGGCGGCTCGTCTCGTTAGTAGGTAATTGGGGACACTCGGTGGGGACTCAAATCACGCGATACTTGAAATTTTCTCTACAGACCGATATTTGACGAAGATTTTTAATTAGACTGCTCTGATAAGATTTTCTTATTATTAGAAATTACCTTATTAATTTAATGGGTAATTTTAAATTGCTAATCATTGTCCTTGTATCGTGTAATATTCTAATGTGCCGGTCGTGCCGGACAGGCTCGTCTCCAATGTTCATATTTGCGCGTAGATCTCAACACATTCGCAGTTCGCGTAGAATCCAATCCAATCGTTTCATTGGAATAGTTAAAATTTCAAGAGATCGTTTGTTTTTTGGGGGACTAAATTGTCTGTTAAAACTATAATACCTACAAAGTTAATGCATAATATCTTTAGTAGGTCTTTCACTGTTTCATTTGCGATACGTTGCATGGGTGTACGTTACGATGGGCATTCAACAGCGTCAGCACGTAACGACCGCCGTTACGCCGTTATGTTTAACGGAAGCCGTTACTAACAAAGTCATCGCTATCAGCGGGGAGCGCTGACACTGACAGATACAGATTAACTGATATCGAATATCGATTCGCACATACATACTCACGGGCTATCGTCCGGTCATGTGTCGCGAACACTGTCTCTGACTGTTTCAAGCGCCGTCCGCCGCACAGAGGGCTCTACACTTTCGCCGAGCCTGTGGCAGAGACAGTTATGAGTCTCCCTGGCTTTGTATGTCGGTACGTCTGTGGTCGTTTATAGCGTTAATTTCGGCAAATCCGATTCGAACAAGTGAGGTGTCCTAAAATTGGTTGGTGACGTCACAGGAAATCCAATATTTCGTATTTTGTACTAGCTAGGTACCTGAGACTGCTCTCCAGAGACGAGTGCTACTACACCCGCGGGTACATTGTTTAGGTAATGTTCCTATGGGACTGCTCTCCAGAGACGAGTGCTACTACATCCGCGGGTACATTGTTTAGGTAATGTTCCTATGGGACTGCTCTCCAGAGACGAGTGCTACAACACCCGCGGGTACATTGTTTAGGTAATGTTCCTATGGGACTGCTCTCCAGAGACGAGTGTTACCTGCGCAAACAAACATTACGTTTAATTTGATGGTTCTCACTTTGTAGCACGTTTTTAAAACGTCGCACGAGAGTGTGCAAGAGGCTAACTCCGAACAATACGAGAGCAAGTTTATTCACAACGAAATAATTGTGAACTCCAAAGAGCTCGCAGTCCGTGAATTAATGAGATTGGAGACTATTTGCGTTCAGGTTCACTACAGTGACTTAGTCTCTGGGAAGAGTTCTCTGCCGGGAGTTTGTGCAGAAGCAGTGAGGCTTCGGTAATAAATGCTACGCGTACATAGTGAGCTGCCCGCGCGGTTATCATAATGACGGCATACAATATTACAGCCGACCGTAACATCATCATTACACCTTCGTTAGCACTAACTCGCAGTTCCACTAACTGAATACTGCGCGTTCTACTTCTTATAAGCTTGAGGTGTCGTCATAACAACTTTAAAGCTTTAACATGTCGCACTTGCAAGCGTTCAGGCGCTAAGTCCCGTTTAGTACCGTAAAACGGTCACTTTAAAAAGCCTACTCCTCATTAACGACTTGGTTAAACGATCTGAAAAAAATATATGTTTGCCATAGATTCATGTACAAAATTTTTGTTAAAGGGTTTTTGCGTATGGCTAATAGTTTTGCCTTAAAAAAATATTTACTAAAACGCTATTTTGGGCTAATATTCGCTACTACTTCTAAACGGCTTTGAATTTTGGAAATATTTTTACACTGAAAAATTGATGGTTACAAGGACTACAAAACTGTTAGAGCATTTTTAAATCAATCAATATTTGCAAAGATAATGACCCCATTTAGAGATAGAGGTTCAGAGGTGCTCTGCGCGGGACGCGGGCGGCAGTCGCGCGTTAGCATTGAGACGGGATGGCTGTGTCGCTCGCTGCTCCGCCTCGGCTATGGACCGATACGCGCGTTTGCGTGTATTAGTGCAAATATTTACGTTCGAATTGTATCAATGTGCGTTTATAGACTAGCTCGCTGCAGAGAGCCCAATTCTATTGCGCGCGTAGGCGCTTTATTGTTGTTTTTTTTTTAATGTGTTATTACGTATAATACTCATTTACATTGACCAAATTTACATACAAATTAACAATTTACAATATAAGTAAACAAAAAAAAAAAAAAATATAAAATATAACATAACATCACGCCTGTGTTTCCCGAAGGGTTAGGCAGAGGTGTACTTTTAGTTAGTACACTCACATTTTGCCAGTTATGTCCCATGTACTAGGGGCGAGCCTATTGCCATCAACTAGGCACAAATCCGGACTCCGGGCTGCTACTGAGCAATTTCAGATGTAAAAACCGGCCAAATTCGTGTCGGACCACACAAAATGAAGGGTTCCGTAGTTGGGATGAATTTATGCCAAGAACAAACTCAACATTGTAGTTGAAAAACATTTTTTGCAACTGCAAATTTAAGTTGGTCGATTATTACTCGTTAACTTGTAGAGCCTACTTAGCTGTGATAGTTTTCCTTTTAATTACTTTATATACCTATAACTACTACTGCAGTGAATTTTTTAATATATCCAAAACCAACCATTTAGCTGGCAGGGGGGGGAGACACTTGACTCTAACAAAAATCAACACTTCAAAGTTTAATATTTCGCAAACACATCCATGAATCCAAAAATGGTTTTTACACACTCACAATATTTTTGAACGATCTTTCCAACGACACTCCACACCATGGGAAGACAAGAAAACCATACAAACTGTACGTGTAGGTGTACACTAGAAAAAAAAAAATCATGATTTGATTGTACCACTCAGCTTAATTAATATGTTCACCCGTGCTAATTACAGCTTTCTAGTAGTAAGAGTCTATGATCTAAGTCGCGGACAGACAGACGGACAGTGTGAAACTATAGGTAAGGGTTCCTTGTTGACTACTGAACCCTAAAAACGCAATAACACTTTGCCCGACCTATGAATCGAACCCGGGATCTCATGCTCAGCAGTAGCGCTTGCCACCGCTAGACTAACGGGGCAGTCGTTGACATAAAATATTGTGTAAATCTATAATAATAAATTATGTACCTACTTATAACTATCCACGTCACCACATACAAATGCAATTCAGTAAAAACCAATACGAATATAGGTACGAAATACGAAGTCGCGAACACACATTCATAAATCAGAACGTACTGCACAATCAATTATAAACCTTATCTCATCAAGACCAACGTGCATGTATCATGCACTGTAGCCTAGGTACAACTTACTCACACGAAATCACTGGCTTGTCGCAAGCTACCCTACAACGGCTGTATTACGTGCGCGATGCAACCGCTACAAAGTATCGTTTTGTGATATTTACATTGCTTGTCCAGTCACTTAGCGACACACTTAGGTAGTGGTTATGAAGCAATGTATTCATTACAAAAATAGTACAGTCGCTATGATATATGAAAACAAAAATAATGTAGTAAAGGCAAGAAATATTTTCCGATTTGTTGTTTATCATGATTTTCACGACAAATATAACAAAATACCTACTTGTGCTGATAATTATGATAAGCAAGTGGTTCCTTAATTTATAAACATTTTCGTACTAATACATAATTTGTAAACTTCGCGATCTGTGCTGACCCTTATATTTGTATGCTTACGACCTTCTATTTTCAAGAGACACATCATCATTGTCATCAACAAATGGTTCTAGTTCATAATTTCAACGTAATATTTATTTGAGTCAAAATTACCTAGCGGGCAGTTACATGTGGACGTGTATCAGTGAGCCGTGAGTTCAAATCTCACTTAGTACTAAAACTTTTTGTTAGTTTTTACTTGATTTGGGACGGAAGTATAATACATTAATTGTGACGTTACATTTAAAAAAAAAACATGCATAGTCTGAATCATATTATTAGTTTTCAATACAGTCTGCTGAATACTGATACCAATAAATAGTTAAATAATAATACAATTACTAATATTTAACTTCATAAAAATAAATAATAAGCATTAGATTATAACAAGTTTTTGCTTAAAATACAAAAAAAAATGTTTTATTTCAATGAAAGTAAATCAGCATTGTGATATGGATTCGAACCTAGACCTCATTGATCGCCAATCCATTACTTTGCTCATACAGCTACTACCACATGAAAAAAGTTTGCGCATTTTAGCAATCGAATGGTAATAACAGGTTGCCACTATAACGCGTAGTCTAAATGCAACAGAAATACCTACACTGTTATATTTTGCGTAGTATGACAGTTCATAATTATGTGTGTGTTCTCTGTGGAATGTTGAGACATCACTCATACACGCAAACGCACTGGCTGTATCGTGCTCGAGTTCATACGTTACGTACGTTACATTTAAAAAGAACATGCATAAAGTCTAAATCATATTATTATTAGTTTTCTATAAAGTCTGCTGAATACTGATACCTATAAATAATTAAATAATAATTAAACAAACTATCAAAATTAAACAATAACTAATACTTAACTTCATAAAAAATAAATAATAAGAATGAATAGATTATAAATAAACATAAATACTTAACAAGTTTTTGCTAAAAATACTAACTGATAAAATATTATGATTTCAAAGAAATTAAAAACCCGGATGCGAACCCAGACCTCATTGATTCCGAATCCATTACTTACTCCATACATCTACTTGTACATGTAAGTTATAATTGAATTTTAGCAATGCAATGGTAAGAACAGGTCGAGACTATGACGCGAATTCTAAATGCAACAGAAATAAATGTAATGTAGGTACTGAAGTTTTGAGCGGTTGCTGTAAGTACATGTAGGTATGTAAGTATGTAGGTAGGCCTGTAGGTAGGTATATAGGTACATATGTAGGTAAGTATGTAGGTAGGTATGTAGTTAGGTATGTAGGTAGATATGTAGGTAGGTATGTAGGTAGGTATATAGGTACGTATGTAGGTAAGTATGTAGGTAGGTATGTAGTTAGGTATGTAGGTAGATATGTAGGTAGGTATGTAGGTAGGAAATATTTTAAGGGGTCATTGACACACGGCTACACATCAAGCTACATATTTCCAGTATAAGCTGACCTTGCGTTGTATGGAAATACTATACAATGCGAGATCACCATAAACTGGAATTGTATAGCTTGATGTGCATTCATTATGAACAACTTTCACTCCTTAAGGAACCAACCTTGAAATCGCGAAAGAAAAATCATCTGTTCCCTAGATTTTGACGAGTTATGCGAACATAAATTAGGGGACAGCAGATTTTTTTTCGTGATTTCAGGCTTGGTCCCATAGTGAAAGTTGTTCATAATGATGAGTACAATGACCCCTTAAAATATTTAGTGTATGAAAAGATACACCAATATTTTCTTCCAAACGCATGCTAAAAAATAATGTCCAGTAAAAACTTAAAATATTCGTAACTTATGTATCTATCTATACTAATATCAGCATTACATCTCCTCTCAGCCATTCCTTTCTGGAATCGTAGGTAGAATTGGCGCCCTATGCGCGCAAGTCTGCGCCCCTGCATTTTCTTTGATCGTCGTTCAAAGTCAAAGTCAAAGTCAAATAATTTATTTCAAATAGGCACATAAAAGGCACTTTTGAACGTCAATGAAAAACAAACAAAGAAATAGAATTGATTCTAGTTGCCCATTCCAAAAGGTAGATTTCGTATGGAGAAGAATGGGCAAGAAACTCCACCGTTACTCTTTTCAAAAATGTTTACAATATTTTGTATACATGAATTATATAATTATATGTGAAGACCATGCACCCACAATAAGATTACTGTCCCACAAAAGGCAAAAAAAAAAAATTATAAATGGAGCAATGACAAATAAATCAGTTATGTGATAGGTACATGGTGCTCACATATTTACAAACATTGTAAAAGTATACGATATTACAATATTCCTAACATCTTTACAAGTAATACTAATAAATCAGTGCGTGATTCCATGCAATCACAGAGTGTAAAAATCTATGACATACAAATAATAAAATATATTAGTTTTAGTTCAGCGCGCCACCGCGCGCGTTTTACGTATTCGGGGAGTAGGGGCTTAGCTCCGCCCAAATGCGGAAGGTCAAGTGACGAAACTATGGCCCTTAAGGTGCACTGGTGACTGGCGTGCTTGTTTCTCTGAGATAATATTCGTTAAGGTGCACGGGCGACTCATGCCACTTGGTTGTCTGACTAATTCGTCGAGTGACGGTGACGCAGTTTTTTCGTAACAACATCGCGATAGTTATTGCTTTAGGAAAATTTACGAGTAGTTACAAGTAATGCAAGGTTTCAATATGAGAACGAGGTGATAAAACTTGAACTCGAATAACTCTTACAATTATAACGACATGTAAAAGTCATTTCTATATTGCTCCGCACCACTCCGCCCCGCACCGTACCATAAAGCTCTGCTTCCATCCGCAAGAGAAGGCAGTTTATTTGCCACTCACTTTATAACTGTCGTTCAATTTGTCGGAGCGTTCGGCGCCGAGAGCGTTGCATGTGAGATGTAATTTAAGCGCGCAAGTGATGCCAGCAGCGGCGAGCGACCAGAGACGAGCGGCGAGCGACTGGTGCGGGAAATGTGTTCCCGGGCGATTCAAGCGCCATACGATAACATACGTGTCAGTCGCTTGTCTCGCCAGATGCGGCCGACTATTGATTGCTAGTCGATTAGGTCAACCAATATAAATAGGTAATGCAATCAAGATTATACCTGTTGCTAGCCACACGATTCTCAAATAGTGATGGCTTGACGTGTGTATTTAAATTCTATTATATACTACAGTTTTGGATAATTTAGAAGCATTTTTTCAATTTTGTAAATGTGAGTACCATGGAGCCGTTTCATATGGTATCATGTTGTATGATGACTTGAAAGAGCATGGCAGATGAGAGTATGTCATACTCACTTAAATGTCTCGCTGATGGTGGCGCGTGTGTTGGATCATACGGTTCCCTACAAAATGGTTGAGCTGGATGGTGCTGATTCACGTGTCATGTTCGTGAACAGGCGCCGTCAGTTGAGACTGGTCATCTCTTATCTGCCAGGGCTTATTTTTAATCTTATATTTTGAATTGTTTTTGGTTATTTTTCGTTTGACATTGTTCTCACATATATAAGCACCAAGAATACTGTACCCAGGATTTTGTAATATCTATATACATTTTTAAAAGAGTGTCTTTGGAGTTTCTTGCCCGTTCTTCTCCATAGAGATCTACGAATTTGAATGGGCAACTAGCTTCAACTTTTTGACTAACTGACAGACTCTTTGACAATTCAAAAGTGCCTGTAAATGGTTTAATTGAAATAAATGCTTTGAGTTTGAGTTTGTAAACCACGGCTACATTCAATCCACTGAGATAATTACAACGTTATGTGTAGTAGCCAAACAATCGTAATTATTTTAGCTGTAACAGAGAACAGAATAAAATATGCTGGGATAGAGATTGAGAGAGTGTCCAAAATAAGTGACGTGGAGGCTGGTGATACACGCGCAGTGATCCACATGCGGTGATTTGCGTGCGGCGACCTGCGTGAAGTGACCCGCGTTCGATACTGCCGCGCCGGCAATACGATATTGCTGGAAAAACAGCTTACTGATATTGAAACTGATCTATTATCTCCACTCGGTATAATTCATGAAACTATTCTCATATTTTGCCGCTTGCTTCCGACGCATGAATAATCACTGGAGATTTTAAATTGAAGCCACGTACGACTAGCACCCACTTTCCGATATTCAATTTAATTTCAACGCTTTTAATCTACCTAGTTGTAACACAAATCGAAATTAATTTTTAGAGTTAAATTGCCAGTTCAAAGTTCAATTGACAGTTTCTAGAGCAGAGCTTGCAAATAGTACCAAAAAAAATTAAGTAATAAAAACTATAACCCAAATCCGGAGTCACACATATTAAGGCATAAATCGAACAGATTACGTGTGACTCCGGATTTTTAATTTGTCTGTCTGTAGTGTCTTGTTTATACCTTTTTAGTCGTAGTTGGGTTATAGTTTTTATTACTAAAACTTTTTTTTAAATTCTTTTGGGGTTGTAATATACATATTTTTGAAATGTGCTCATTAAGCCCTTTCATTTGATACCCAACATGGTACGATTAGACAATTGTTTTTTTTTAAGTTCCTGACTTTATGTCCTCTAGAGCTTTATGTCGAGGAGCTCGTGGCTAAGTAATAATAGCCGCACGGGTCGATTCATCAGGTTAAGCTACGCTTGCCGGGGTTGGTCCGTGGATGGGTGACCATCTTTACATATCGAGACTCCTCCGTGCCTCGGAAAGCACGTTAAACCGTTGGTCCCGGCTGTCATTTGTGGATCTTTGACAGTCGTTACGGGTTGTCAGAAGCCCGAAAGTCTGACAACCAGTCTTGCCAAGGGGTATCTTATTACCCAGTTACTGGGTTGTGGAGGTCAGATAGACAGTCGCTCCATGTAAAATACTGGTATTCAGCTACATCCGGTTAGACTGGAAGCCGACCCCAACATGGTTGGGAAAAGGCTAGGCAGATGATGACTTTATGTCCTCTAGAGGGCACCATTTTTAAGTTAATATGACGTCATATACCTTATAACCAGCGGACGATCAAGACGCTTCCAACGATACCTCATTTGTCAAATTGTGATGAGTCGCTTAGAAGATATAAGGGAACAGATGAACACACTTACATACATACATACTTACATACATACCGGTCAAAATCATAAGCCTCCTTTTTTCTTCGCCGTAGTCGGGTCATGAATGAAACTGTGTGTGTCAGTTCAAAGATTTAAAGTCGTCGTCTTCGCGCGTCGTCTTTATCAGAAGAGGTCTTATTGTCTTCTGATGCGTGGGACTGCAGGCTAGGAGATGTAATTAAATGAAACACAATACTATTCTGAATAATTACAAATCTCTGATCACATTAGGGAACGAACAATAATGTAAACGACGTTCCACCGAGTACGTGAGGCGCGAGCACATCAATCAACTCACTGCCCTGCCAGGGTACTCACTATGATCACCAATAATCCTAGTGTCCTGTTGTAACCCGGTACCTTACAGACCGTGCTAAAGTAAATTTATTAGGTATAAATAGCTAGGGAAAGAACCAATTAAACAATTACCTTCTTACACATTGCAAAGTTTATTGTAAATATAACAAAGGTATACAAATTTTGTGGCAAGCCACTAAAACATACAGAACTTTCCCAATCTTTATAAGGTATTAACCTCTAACACCTTTATAAGGTATTAACCTCTAACACACCACGTCTCCGTAACAAGGTGTGTTAGGGGAAATACAAGGATGAGACTAAATACAACAAGCTCAGGTCGCTTGTGAGGATTCGTGAGATGAACGCTTAACAACTTCTAGCTCAATCGAATAATAAGTGACCTATTATGGTTGTGCTCATAAAAGGTATATAACTGTTGGGCAAAGCACCCAGAGATACAACCAAACACATGTAATTTATATCAACTGGTCTTATTACCTAGTCACTACATGAAAGCCTTAAACACTCTGAAATGACTCTCTGAAAATGGTCACGTGGGTATCACTCTCTCAAAGGATCTGCCACAATAAATTAAATGTTAGTTAGCATAACTTGCAGATGCAACTCTCACTCACTCAGTTGAGAACTCTCGCTCAGTTGACTACTCTACCTCAGTTGACTACTCTACTTCAGTTGACGGAATCAAGTCCCTTGGCATGGAACACAGAGGAAACTCTGTGTTCCCACGAACACGCGGCCTACGGGAACGTCCGGAAGAAAACGATGACGGTAATCTTTCTTTACCTGGAGCGGCGACCTATCTCGCACGAGGTACCGGATAGGTAAGGCCTTCCAATCTTAAAGGATGGCCACACTGCCAGCACTCGTTGGATCCAACCTCATAACTGCCCGGGTCAACCAGCACACTGCCCGCCACTAGTCGGGACTAACTGCTATAACATTAGACCTCGGGACGGCACCAGGGCGTCACGTCTTCTCACGTTCGCATCAGTTCAGGCTAATATAAACAGCCAGACAGGTTCGGCTATTACTGAAACAACATCTATGATATATTTCCAATAAGATTATTGGCCGGACACAGTCTGATCAACACCGAACTGGTGCCTCTCAAATAACATACCTGATGAATCCCCATCGTCGCGTAGGATTGACCAGGATCGGGAAGAAACAGCCTTCTCGTCACACACGCAGGACCAAAGACCTGACTCCTTTTCATCGACCTTCGAGAAAGATCTCACCACAGACTAAACAGAATTGTTTGACACAAGTGACAGTCCACTTGTGAAATTCTAAGATAATATCTTCAATTTTAATTTATCTGACATTGCATGACTATAAAATTTGGGTGATTAAATCTGAATGTTAATTAATTTCGAATAATTAATTAACATCAAGACAATTATCAAAACCCAATAACAGCGTTTAGTCTTCGGTATCGAGAAACTCTTGAGCTACAAGGTTCTACCGCTAGATGTCGCCTAAGATGTCATTTTGCAACGTCACACTGTAGTCATTAATCCTTGCCGGTTTCGATCCATCTCCGCGATTTATTCAGTTGTTCTCTGAGTGCTTTATATGTAATAAGTTACAATTATAATTGTAAGTTAATAAGTACACTATCGCATTAGGTTACCCTCTAATGATAGATGGAAGTTGGAAATAAATAAATTAAAAAAAAAACCTTTTTTTTGGCGAGGGGCCTCCTCCTCCGTACTCGGGTTAGTTAAGTCAAGTTGACAGCTGTCATAATCGTTAAAAAATCAACTCCGTAAGTTTAGCGTCGTAAAATCTTTAGACGCGCCGTCAGATTCAATAATAATTTGTTTTCATATGATATTTGTGGGTGAACTATAGGTGCACCTGTGTATAACCCCTCGGTGAATACAGGCGTGATGTTATGTTTTCATATAAGCATTTAAATATAAATTCCCTATTTTTTTTTATTTAACGGGTTCCTAACGGTGTAATTCTGTTGTCTGACACTCACGAGTCGAATGCTACGCACGTAGCAGTAACGTAGCGCTGTCATAGCAGTTGCGTAGCGCATCGAAGCGCTGTCGTAGCAGTCGCGTAGCTCATCGTAGCGTCACGAGGCGTTGATTGAATGCAATTTGTAGCGATACATCTGTGGTGCTTTTTGTAGCCTTTCGAGGTTAGCTCCAACCGCAGGTTTTTGTGGGCTTTGTCTACCTAGCCGGGGCCAACGTTGCCCGCCCACATCGCACGCTCACTGACACGCGGGTTCGAATCTATGGCAGTGATCAATTTTGATCATAACACGCTTTTAGGTCCATAATTGTATATTTCAAATATTGGTACTTATTTATATATTGGGCACATATGATGTTGGGCTGGGGTGTAACCACAGAGTTATCTGTGGGTGCAACTGAACATTAAACGACTTACTATAGGTATATTTTGCACCTAGCTTCTGACGTTTCATATGTGCCCATGTAGGTACTCGTATATGTGAAATAAAATATTTTGATTTTGAACATGAACGTGTTAACATGATGTATAATTAACACTATTATAATATTTATAGTAAATGATATTCTCCTAATTAGTAAGGTTTGAGAGTCAGAATGGTTACTAGTTATTTACTGTGTATGAAAGTATGTATCTATATGGTGTGGTAGGGTAAAGGTTTTATGAAGAAAATCACAGAAAGACAATACTAGGCATTTATTACAATTAGGCTTGTCAGTTAATTATGGTAATGGGAAAACTAGTTGTCCGTTCCGAATCTAGGTCATCACGGAGAAGAAGGACAAGAAACTCCGTGGCAGCTTGTTTTAAAATATTGGATCAACACATATTACTTTAGCATAAATCATTGTTATCACATTAATCTCTGGGACTATTTCTCAAAGTTATAGCAACTTATCAACGGGAAGAAACAGAACATGAATATTCCCTAATTAAATTGAACACATAAGACATATTATGACACATACAGAAAAACATAGCTATCAGCAATAGTCAAGAAATATGATCAATTAACTTACATTTTGTATAGTCTATTATTCACCACAGTTGTATCAAAAAAAAGCCTCCAATTGGCGGGTACACCCTTTTTATAGTCTTCCCATATTACTCAAGCATCTAAAATTGCCGCCATTTTAGGCCAATCGCCGATGCTCATAGATTATTGTTTAATAATCTCTAACATAGTTAATAATGAACAAATCTTAAATAGTGGAACCATTTTAAAACTCAATACGATCATTTAGCAATTTAGTATGTACTTATTTGTAATCGAAAAGTAAAATCTGATACGTTATTGACATTAACTTAAAGTTCGGAGAGTCGTTTAAAAACTACTTGTGACAATATAAAATCCTAATTAACATTATAATATAATATTTATTATAACTTAATCATTTATTGAAACTCTAAACTAATAAACATTTTGGTTATTTAAAAACCACCAATCATAACATTCGTTCCGAAACTAGTTTTTTAGGTTTCAATATTTTTATTGCGACTTAAAAGGCTTGACTATTAACATAAATTATTTGTCCGTGAAATATTAATTCAGGGAGTGATAATTACATAAGTATTTTAAATTAAAACTCTTGTTTCACAAACTATTAATTTACAGTGAGAATGGAATGAAAGAACAAAGTGTTGAAATGGAACATAACCTTATTTCAATGCCATCTGTCATAGTGATATTGTCTCTGTTATTTACATTGTCATTATCTTTGTTTTAATGTGAATAGTGTTTTACAATATCAACAAACAACAGTTATTGTACTATAAATATGAGCAATCTAACAAACGCGTTTTTAAATTATTTGTTTTTGAAAATCTGTTGTAATGTAAACGTTTATTGTTCGCGTGTGTTTTGTAGTTAGTCACTGTCCACAATACTTACGTGATTTATGATAAGTATACCTGTAAAACTGTTTTGGTGATGTTTGCGGTGTAATTATTTCAAATATACTGGTAATAACCCCGTTTGTGTGCCGCTGTCAATAGAGGTAATGTTGATCGAAGGCGGTCACTGATGATTTGATAAATGTGGTCGATCAACTTAACGTCCGTGTTGATTTGTGTAATAATTTTTTTTATTAAGTTTATTTTTGTACATAGTATGTTGACTATTTGAGTTCTTGGTGTTAGATCATCATCTCAGTTCTGCTAAATATCCAGTCAATGTTGTGTTGTCATATCATAGGTGTAGCAGCAATAAGTACGTGTTTGAGTGTGTTTTAGAACAATGTACAATTGTTAAGCAGCAGTAGTAGGTACCAAGTACTCTCTACTGCTTAACAATTTTATTTCTATAATAGTAAACGAGCAACTCATTAACATCAGAATAAATAAATAATAAAAAATAAATAAATAAAATAATAGTTTATTTTCTCCACAATATTACTCTTAATTGCTAGCCTTATTTCTACGGTAACATATTATAGGGGTATTATATTGTGGGAGACTGGTGCCTAAACTAGGCTCAAGGCCTGTATTTCAGGTCACCAGGACTCCTTCATTTAAGTTTAACAAATTATGTTATGTACTCGTACAAATGGTATGCAATTAGGGAAACGTTAACATTTTTTTAAAAGCTTACTAATTATAGTTGCGATTTATTTGTTAGTATGGTTAGTATCAGGGTGGGAGTGAGGTTGAGTGTGTACTGCGTGTATGTATAGTTTGTGTAGTTGGGGATGTGTGTGTGGGGGTGTTGTGCGCGTGGGGGGGGGGGGGTTGTGAGAGTGTGTGACTGTGAGAATAAATTCTTTTTTGTTTTTGATCGTAGCATATTTGCATAATGATGTTTATGTTAGACTGTTAATAAATTTTCAGTGTCATCGTAGTTGAGTTCTTGAAGCCAACTATGTAGTTTCATTTTGCACTTTATTTTATTGAGTTCATAAATAGATATGACCCTATTTACTTTATTGTACAGATACCGACCAAGGTGATAAAAGAAACGTTTTGAAAAAGATGTTGAAGGCGAAGTATGATAGTTCACAACAGGATTAAATCTTCTCTTAGCTCGAGGGAGTGAAGGATTGTACGTTAGAAGTCTATGCTGTTTCAGGATGATTTGTTGAATAAACAGTTGACGCACCGTCAAGACTTTCGCTTTTTGGTATAATAGTGCTGTAGGGTAGCGATAAGGTAACAACAAAGATACCTTCAGAATGCCTCTCTGTGCTCTTTCCAGTTCCAGGAGGGTAGTTTTTGGAGCACCACCCCAAGAGGTGATGCAGTATGTTATTAAAGACTGAGCCAGAGCATAGTATACCATTTTTTTTATTTTATCGTCAGTCACGTTTCTTAGTGTCTTAAAAACATATATCAGTTTTCTCAGACGTTTACTTAAGGTGTTGATATGTTCCTGGAATTTTAGTGTGCTGTCTATAGTTAAACCCAGGTATTTAACACAATCGGTTTTGCTGATTTGAGAATATACAAAGTTTGTAACTAACCTATCGAATTAAAATAGTTGGAAGAGCTAGCAACACACAAACTACTTTATTGTTAAGTTGATTGTGTCAATGAAAGTTTAACAACGCTGAGGACGTTGTTTTCCGTTGTGACCACTTGTCGGCTTCGTTGGGTAGGGGTGTGCAAGATTGCGCTGTGTACAAGACTACGCAGAGCGATTCTCCAATCAGGAAACAGTCTTCTGCGATCAACTTCGGTTTGGTAGAGAACCATCAAGATTTTAAACGTGGCGGCACAAGAATTTTCGTTTTTAATACAATTTCTAAAGATTTATTCAAAAAAAACTAAAGGACATTGACCATCCATATATGGGACTTGGACCAAGTGCTGCCCAGAATGGACACATAGTGCATTATGTTCCTTGGACATATACTAGTCTGTAAACCAAAGCTCAATAAAATCTATCCCAGGAGTTTTGAGAAAAACTCTTTTCTATTGAGTATTTCTTGTTGATGAACACCAACCAACCGATGGCGCATTTTTATTAAATAATGACTGTAATTGTGTTTAAAAACACATTACTATTTCATTTGTGTGCATATCATTTTCATATTATTTTTTTTTTATTTATGAATAACAACCAAACGATGGCGCATTCTATTAAATAATGACTGTAATTATGTTAAGTAACACATTATTTTTTGGAACATTTAAAAAAAAACATTGAAATATATAAATATACGGTATCGGTAACAGGGTCCAAGCTACCGGTAGTCAGGGCTCAATCATCAGACCCTGGATACAACCCTGGGCTATACTAGGTACTTGTCAAGACAAAGCCAACGAGTCCAAACACGATGGTGCTATCTTGTTTGGTTGAGGAGTTCCTATGGCCACCTTCCGGTTCCATCAACAGACCCTGGAAACTGCCTAGTGTAAAGCACCTGTCAATGTATATTGAACGTGTCCAAACACGATGGTGCTGTCTTGTTTGGTTGAGGAGTTCCTATGGGTACCTTCCGGCTCCATCACCAGACCCTGGAGACAACCTTGGGCTATACAAGGTACTTGTCAAGACAAAGCCAACGAGTCCAAACACGACGGTGCTATCTTGTTTGGTTGAGGAGTTCGTATGGGTACCTTCTGGCTCCATCACCAGACCCTGGATACAACCTTGGACTATACTAGGTACTTGTCCAGACAAATCCAACGAATCCAAACACGATGGCTCTATCTTGTTTGGTTGAGGAGTTCCCTTGGCCACCTTCCGGCTCCATCATCAGACCCTGGACACTGTCTAGTGTAAGGCACTTATCAATATACATTCAACGAGTCCAAACACGATGGTGCTGTCTTCTTTAGTTAAGGAGTTCCTATGGATACCTTCCGGCTCCATCATCAGACCCTGGACACCACGTAGTGTAATAGGACTTTTCAATACTTATCCAATGAAACCACATACGACGTGGCTATCTGGTTTACTTGAGGAGTGCCCGTGACCACCCTCCAGCTCCATCATCAGACCCTGGACACCATGTGAGGCTATAGCACTTGTCAAGATAAAATCAACGAGTTCAAACTCAACGACGCTCTAATTTTTCCAATAATAAAATAAAATAATTAAATAAAACTAGGTAGGGACCTACCTGAAAAACATTAACCTCTCTCAGGCATTATCTTATTAAACATGGGACCGTTTTTTTTTTAATTTTTTTTTATGTTTGAATTGATGCAAGGATCCATTTCGAAGCACTCCCATGTCTGGGCAGCATTTGGTCCAAATCGGTCAATATCCTTTGATACCTGTTTTACAATATTTAGGTGCTTTGAACATGTGATTGTAGTAAATGTAATTCAGGTGAACTGTTTTTATGTGTTTATTTCTATCAAATCGCTATCGAAACGTGTTTCACTTGAGTTTATACGACGTCCTGTCCATAAGATGGCAGTAGTGGTGTTTCAAAGGTGCACCATGTGCAAGAGTGCGCATAGCCTTCGTGTACAAGAAAGCGCGCGCAGTCTTGTACACTATATCGGACTTTACTTAAAGAAGTTATGTGTTTTATAATGAAATGTGCTTACAGCTATGCTAATAAACTAAGTATTTATGTTTTTATTATGTCAAGAAAAAATGTAGATACGAATGTAACAAAATAAGTCTAATTATTGGAGTTGTCACCGTATCCAAAGTCATCAGACACGCGAGCGTTAAAAGAAGCTAAAAGTCTGAATTTTAAGTAGCTCTCCACATAAAAGAATACTGGAAGAAGAATTTAAAAAGAAGAATGAAAAACGTTTATCTAAGAAGAGTAATACTGTTAAATCAAAGAAGCCAGCAACTGCACCAAAGAAGAAAAATTGGGCATGCCCAGGTTGCTCAGAAGTGCTGAGAGAACCAATTTTAGAAGAGTGGATCGAGTGTATTTCTTGCAAATACTGTTGGCACGGAAAATGCATAGCATACGTAAGCCATGGATGGTAGCTTCAAATGTGACTTTTGTGTGATGCGCACTCTTGACCTTAGTGCGCAAGCTTGCACATTTGGCTGCGCACTCTTGTCCTCATACGTTGTGCAAAAGTGCGCATTATGGATGCTGCAACTTTTTTTAATACTTCCTAAACCGTTACTTTTAATTTGTTTTTTTTTTAGTTTTCTAACTAGGCAGATAACCTAGGTAAATGTATAAAGACCGGTGTTGCTTCTAAAACGCTTCGTCTTTTTTTTAGAGAACATAGTAGTAAAAGTGCGCAGTGCTGCACACCCCTACCCTATATCAAATTAATTATCATAATTGTGGATCAGTACATTTTGACTAAACTTCAAGTTTTGCATAGGTAACAATGTAAACTGTAGGTCGGGTGCGAAAACCGAACGAAAATAGCCAACGTAAATTTTTGGTGGAAGCGCTTCCGTTGGGGTCGTATTGTGGAGTGCTCAGTGCCACAAACTGTGAACACGCTCGGCACCACCCGGCGTGCTCAGTGCCACAAACTGAACACACTCGGCACCACCCAGCGTGCTCAGTGCCACAAACTGAACACGCTCGGCACAACCCGGCGTGCTCAGCGCCCCAAACTGTGAACACGTTCGTCTACACCTTCACTATCCCGTCCCTTTGTGTGAGGTGCACCTTTGTGCACAATTAAACGTATTTGATTTGAATTAAACACTTGGTTTAACTCAAGTCAATCAAGTCTACATTGAATCAAGAAATAGTTTATGCTTTAACTGCTAACTTCTAAAGTTTGTCGTTCTGTAAAATATCATCATCATCTGCCTAGCCTTTTCCCAACCATGTTGGGGTCGGCTTCCAGTCCAACCGGGTGCAGCTAAATACCAGTATTTTACATGGAACGGCTGCCTATCTAACCTCCACAACCCAGTAACTGGGTAATACGATACCCCTTGGCAAGACTGGTTGTCAGACTTTCGGGCTTCTGACGACCCGTAACGACTGTCAAAGATCCACAAATTACAGCCGGGACCAACGGTTCTGCAAAATATGTAGTTACGTAATTCAATTTCGAATTGAACCCGTTTCCTTCAGGCAACCTCGAGGTTGAAAATAACCTTCTCTGAATCATGAAAAAAAAAAGCTTGTAAAGGCTTGCGCACATTTTAGCTGCGTCAGGCCGCAGAGCATCGTATTTCAATAAAAAAAGCGGCGTGCCTGCAGTGTGCGATCATTTATACAAAATGTCTGAAAGTGATTAAGCAGTAGAGGAATTTTTGCAATAGGCGCTTCGCTTTATACGGAAAGTGTCAATACAACGCGCAGTCGGCGCTGGTGTTCTTGGATTTTATCGTGCATTGGATTTTCAACTCTGTGTTGAGCCGAGCTTTGAGAATTCAACGGAGTGCAACCCAGCGCGTTGAAAAAACACACTGTTGAATTTTCAACTCTTGGCGCTAGGCAGAAAACCAGTGTGCGAAAAAAAATCGCTTCGGGATAAAATCGCCCGTACGTACTTGGCTAAAAACTTTCAAGTATTGCAATAACATCAATACAGCGGCTTATTTTATGGACGCAAGCTAGTACTCCGCTTTCATGAAACAAACTCTGTTGATAAAAGGTTCACCGATAAGTTATATTAGTACCCTTTTACTTTGACTGTCAAATAACGTGTGAAAACATAGTTGTCTTGTCACTACAAGAATGATCGTTATTACGTATACACCAAACTCGTTAAAACATACAAATGAAAACATAACTATTGCGTAGTACTTTGAAAGTAAGTTTCTTACAAACACGAAGCTATTCAAGTCTTTAACTGATATCAAAAGGCTATCACAGTGACGTGATGCATGGTGGGGACCGGCGGGGACGTGCTGCTAGTCAATATTAGTTACCACTTGTGAGTAATCATGCGTCTGCGGCGCAGCGGTGGCGTGGCGGCGGCACATCGCCGGATATTGTAGTTGAGAACTCAAACGCGACAACTTGGCTCATTCGCGTGCGGCCACCAAACACGAGACAGAAGCACTGCATACAAGCCGTCTAATAGTGTGCTGGTAGTGCAAACTTTAGTTTAAATAGCTTTCTCAAACCTCTGCATTTATATTATTCAATAAATGATAACTGTAAGTTCTTAAGGACCTACCCTACCTCAAGTTCCTTAGCATGATCCTCCGTTATGCCCAAAATACTGCAGCACTAGCGACTCATGAAACTTTGCTTAGTAACTGAACTATAAAGCAGTACTGGTATTCTGTAAAAAATTCACCGTGAAAACTTGGGTGAAGTGAGCTTAAAGTGAGCTGTCACTCCACCAGACGCTAGGGATTGACGGCTCACTTCACCTAAGTTTTCACGGTGACGTGCTTACAGAATAGACCGGCAGGTATTATGTTATTTTTTTTAAAGTAGCATTATTTTCACCGTAAAAAGCAATTACTTAAACTATTCGAGGCTTGAGAGCCGCCAGCTCCCCACTCCGTCTCGCTCTCACTCAGGCCGCGAGTATTATGGTGCGAGCAAGATAAAATTTGAGGCAGGGTACGGCCAAGAGAAAAGTTGCATGAATAAATATTACATTGAGTTATATTCAAATTCATTCATTCCGATGTTAGATACAATCGTAATTATAATTTAAGCACCTACCTACGTAACCAATATTCTATGAAACAGTATAAGTATGCCGCATTGTAAACACGAAAATATTTAAGAATTTATGACATCTTCGCGGCATCAGTTAAAGCGTTGAAATTGGAGATAAACTGCCGAAAAGAGCAGTCTTGCAGTAACGTGTAGCTGTGGCGCGGAGTTCCGCGCACGCGGCGGCCCCGCACTGTGTGCACTGCATTTTTGCTGAACGGCGCACGTCGTTTGTTTTGCGGTGAGTTATTGTGCAACTTTCTCCATTAGTGCCATAGTGGCACACGCTCACACGCTGACTTGACGTTCTGTCTCGCGCTAAAATATTAGTTTGAGTAGCGTTGTTAATACGAGTATGACGTGATCAAGGACGCACAACCATTTTTTTAATCAATGTTTTAAACAGTTAGATGTGTGTAGGTCACAAGGAACGAAGTATTTATATCAGTAATACATTCAGCAGGCGACGTCACGTGACACGCACTTCGCACGTCAGCAGACGGCTTGCCTGGCCAGGCTGTGAGCTTTTTATTTTTCCCAATTTTTTATCAATTTCATCATCACAACACACACTCATGTAGTTATGTCAAAACTTCTTATTTTTCTTTGTATGAATAATTACTTCCCAGTATTTATTTTTCGCACTCGTGGGTTGCAGCTGTAAATCAGCGTTGCTACTGAAGACTGCGGAGTCGACCTCAGTACGAGCTGCGTCTACCACGGACAGCTGTAGGTACATCGCTTGCTCCTGCGTCACCAGTCCCGAGTCTCTGTATATTTTGGCTGCTGAGACTAAAACCAAAAATAACATCACGCCTGTATTCCCCGAAGGGTTATGCAGAGGTGTCTAAAGTACACCCACATCTCGCCACTTACGTTTAGGTCCCTTGTAATAGGGGGTGACCCTATTGCCATTAACCGGGCACAAATCCAGAATTCGGAGTACATGATGGTGTCTTACGACTTCCACGCGAACGAAGTCGCGGGCAGAAGCTAGTAGAATAAATAAAATTACTACAAATCCACCTACCATTGCAAAAAATGTTTTTCAACACACTTGCTCGTAAAGTGGCTGTTATTGAACCGCTTTTAGGTTCATAATGCAGTGTATTATGGAAGCGTGCTTTTTACTTTATATTACCGCACTAGTGCGGTAATGTGCGCCACAGATTACTTTTTACTAGTCGGAGTAATGACATGGCAGTATGGAATTAGTAAGTACTATCATGGCAGCATGGAATTTTTATCCAATAGAAATTGTTTTTGGTGAAGCTTTTTACCAAAGACAAGCGCACAAAAGCAAGTTTTTATTTTAAAAAAGAACCATATGCAAAAAAATCCCATGCATGCCCATGGGATTTTTTTTTACCATAACTAAACGTCAGTGGGATACTATACATTGAATTAGTATGAACTATTCTACAAATAAATGAGCATTCTCTATTTACACCCGAGCAGAGACTTGCGCTTTTTTCCGGTAAGACCGCGGTAGGCACGCGCGTGTCAGATGATGGAGGAGGAGGCAGCAGAAGAATTAAAGTATCTACTATATGTATAGTATATGATATTCCCCTTATTAGTAAGGTTTCGAATGTCAGAATGGTTACTAGTTATTTACTGTGTATGAAAGTATGTATCTATATAGTGTTTAAGGAAAGGGTTTTATGAAGAAAAGCACAGAAAGACAAGACTAGGCATTTATTTCAATTAGGCTTGTCGGTTAAATACGGTAATGAGAACACTAGTTGTCCGTTCCAAATCTAGGTCATCATGGAGAAGAAGGACAAGAAACTCCATGGCAGCTAATTTAATAGTATTGGATCAACACATATTTACTTTAGAATAAATCATTGTTATCACATTAATCTCTGGGACTATTTCTCAAAGTTATAGCAACTTATCAACGGGAAGAAACAGAACATGAATATTCCCTAATTCAATTTAACACATATGACATATTTATAACACATACAGAAAAACATAGCTATCAGCAATAATCAAGAAATATAATCAATTAACTTACGTGAACATTATAGGTAGGTAGTCCATCTTTCACCACAGTTGTATCAAAAAGAAGATCCCGAATTGGCGGGTACACGTATTTTATAGTCTCCCAATATTGCTCAAGTACATCTAACATTGCCGCCATTTTAGACCAATCGCAAATGGTCATAGATTATTGTTTAATAATCTCTAACATAGTTAATAATGAACAAATCTTACATAGTGGAACCATTTTAAAACTTAATACGATAATTTAGCAATTTAGTATGTACTTATTTGATATCGAAAAGTAAAATCAGATAAGTTATTGACATCAACTTAAAGTTAGGAGAATCGTTTGAAACTACTTGCGACTATTGATTTACAATATAAAATACTAATTAACATTATAATATCATATTAATTATAACTTGATCATTTATTGAAACTCTAAATTAATAAACATTTGTTTTGGTTATTCAAAAACCATAAATCATAACATAAGTTTGATCTGATGACCTACTTTTCGTCTAGAAATCGCTATTTTTGATAATAGTCTTTTAAGTCACAATAAAAACCATTAATATAGAAAACGTATACATCGAAATAATATATAAAACCAAGGATATATTTTAAGTACATTGTACAATTTATAGTTCTGTTATCATACAATTTTTGGTAAAAGTAAATGTTTATGTATTTATTGAGACCGACTCACAGATCACAGATTTCGTTCGGAATTGATTGTTCATCTAAAAATCCTGCGAAAGTTTAGATTATGAATTAAATCGAAGATTAATTTTACAAAATGCTACATATTCCTGACACGCGCAGGCCACTTGCCCGCCCCGACGAACCGCGCTGGCCGCCCGTGTGCCACCGCGTTCGCGCGGAATTAATCGTTGTCATTCTGTACTATTAAATAAGGGTTTATATCGTCTGTGGCTATTTCAGTCTATATTGTTCACTACCCTAACCCCATTTGCGTATTATGTATTAATAACATTATTATATTTTTATATAGGCTGTTCAGCGGTATTACCGGTGCCTTTATTTACACTGCGCGCTCATCGTTAGCGTAAAAAACCAAAACTAGCCGCCATTTTCCATAAATATTTGTTAACTTTTTTGTTGTGTGGTTAAAATCATTATTAAAAATGTCGATTTCACGTAGGGGAGAAGAGCGTAAATAATAATAAATAGATTTGACTCCACCATGGTACATTTAGTTACAGTAACATTTTTTTTTGTAGTTTTTTTCTTATTCAAATCATTTTTTTTTGTATAGGCTGTCTAACGGTTTTGCCAGTGCCTTTATTTACACCTATGGAAAAACAAAACCAGCCAGCGCGCCATTTTCCACAAATATTTATTATCGTTTTCGTTGTGTGGTTAATTAATAACAAAATTACAAAATTTATTATATTTTTATATAGGCTGTTAGCCTATATAAAAATATAATAATGTTATTAATACATAATACGCAAATGGGGTTAGGGTAGTAAACAATATAGACTGAAATAGCCACAGATGATATAAACCCTTATTTAGTAGTACAGAATGACAGAGATTCATTCCGCACGAACGCGGTGGCACACGGGCAAGCCAGCGTGGTTCGTCGGGGCGGGTCAAGTGGCCTGCGCGCGTGCCAACCGCGGTCTTACCGGAAAAAAAGCGCAAGTCTCTGCTCGGGTGTAAATACAGAATGCTCATTTTTTAGTAGGATAGTTCATACTAATTCAATGTATAGTATCCCACTGACGTTTAATTATGGTAAAAAAAAATCCCATGGGCATGCATGGGATTTTTTTTGCTTATGGTTCTTTTTTTAAAATAAAAACTTGCTTTTTAGCGCTTGTCTTTGGTAAAAAGCTTCACCAAAAACAATTTCTATTGGATACAAATTCCATGCTGCCATGATAGTTAAGTGTGTTGAAATGTACTATTATGGAGCTCCTATTTATTTGAACCTCTAAATTACTTAGTTCAAAATACTTTATTCGATCTCGTCCCCGTCAATATAATTAGGGTCCTATCAAATCTTCAGAGAAAAGATGTTTCACGCATCTATTACGTGATTACACCTTACAATGTTTCCAGTAGAAGGGCTCAGTTAGCCGCCACAAAAGAGAAGTGTGCACAATATTATGGTGACGGAAAAATACGCGTTATTTGATAGTGGCGGGCGGGCGCCCGGTATTCCTTTGTAAAACAACAACCGCGCGTCTGACACCGACCAACGATAGCACTAAGAACATCCTGTAGGGGTCCTGCTCGCACTACTCTCTTTATCTCATAATCCGATTATGTGTCGGACGCCACAACACCTAGAACAGCCAACGAACTTCTCGTATTTACCAAAAGTATATGAAAGTCGAGATTCATTAGAGTCGTTTAGACGAAGAAATCCTGCGAAAAACATGATAAGGTTCGTATAGTTCCGGGTGATTAACTCCGCACTAACCGTATTAATTGAGCCGGCCGATAACCCGCTCCGACGCGCCGCACCGCCGTGCACCCATTCATGTCAGTACTGTAGTACACTCGATAACGACCTCCTACTATAAGTAGTAGGCGCCAAAACATGGATTCAACCGGCGAAAAAAGATAACTGAAAAGCGGAAAATAAAATAACATAACCTTTTAGTGTAACTAAGCTCCTAAACTAATTTAAGTAACAAAGGAGATTGTTCTGCATCCATACATCTATCGCCCCAACAACCAACAGTGAAGGATAATTATTTTGCGTGTTCTAAATTACAAGTATGAGCCCATGAAGACAAAGTTTAATGACGGACAACTCGTAGTAAGCCTTTATTTAAATAAAAAACAAAGATTTTGAGGTCATATTTAGTATGAAACAATCCTTTGAATAGGTAGTAGTAAGTAGGTCTTAGAACTACATGCCAGTAAATACCTGTCAGCTGTCACTAATGTTATTTCTATTGCCTATAAAGCAAGGAACATATACTCACCAAGTGGCTAGGGAAGCTAAGACATTATGTAAAACATTTAAGTACTGACGCGTTGTACGTATCTTGTTTGGTATTCTTGTTTGGTTTACTTATTTGGTAAATCTTCTAGTTTTTATATTAAAACAGGTAGGTAGGTAAATAAATATGTACATATTTATTTAAATTCAATACAAACGACTTTGTCCTAATGTTTTTTTAGATGTCATTTAATTGTACTTTGGTAGGAATTCATATTATCTAGATCGCATAGCATTTTGTAGACATCGCCCTAGAGTGTAAGATTAAATTCAAATAAAACACACATTTTCTCGTTATAGATTTTATTATTGATCATCATCTTCTACATTGGTAATTAAAATATTATCTGAAATTAGTGCAGACGGGACGACGTTATGTTGATGTCTTGCGAAACTCAAGTACCAAATAATGGTATAACAGAACATCACGCTTGTAGTCCCCGAAGGGTTAGGCAGAGGCTAGTACATAGTACACCCACATTTCCCCTGTTATGTTTAAGGCCCATGTAATGGGGACGAGCCTACTGCCATCAACCGAGCACAGATCCAACCTCCGGGCTGCTACTGAGAAATTCCTGATGGAAAAACCCAATAACATGATTAGCAAAAGCGCTTGCGGCCACTAGACCAACGAGGCAGTCACTTAGGTTATAATATGGAATTATTTTAGGTACTAGTTTAAAATAAAAGAGAACCTGTGGTGCAACTTGTTGCGGTACTTGCAGACGAATGGCAGCATCGCTGAGAATATGTCTTCTCCGTCTTATCATATTAATGCCACAATTGGCACATCTCAACTGATTACTCCCTGTTTGAGTGAATCTTGATGAAGATGGTGCACAATAATATCTGGCAGCATGATCTGCTCTTTGCCAGCGAGGATGGTAAGTATGGTGAGATGCAAGAACCTAAATAAAAAAATAAAAAAACCATTTATTTGATTATTTATTAGATAATTGTTTACACACGGCTACACATCAAGCTATACATTTCCAGTCTAAGCTGACCTCGCATTGCACGGAAATCCTATTCAATGCGAGATCAGCATAAACTGGAAAATTATAGCTTGATGTGTAGCCGTGTGTACTTCCAATGGTATAAGTCTGTCTATGATTATATTTCTGATAATCTGAGGGCCAATTCTCGTACTTAAAAAACATTCACATTCAAGTCGCAATCTGTCAAACTTGTCAAAAATGTTGGTAAATTGATGGTTATTTTGACAGATTGCGAATGAGATGCGAATGTGAACGTTCTTAAAAATTACGGGAATTGCCCCTCTGATATATAATGAGTAGAAGTGTGCGTTTGCCAAAGTTTTGTACTTACCAAAGGAGGTGCAGAAAATTGTTGTATACAGTGAAGAATCTGGTCATCTTCCAACACAATATCCGATACAATATTCACTTTCCATTTCGTATGCAAAGTCCGTTGCGAAATCCGTTATCAATGCCGTATTTGAGCAGATCACAAAGTCAGCTTATCATAGCCAGGTAACACGTTGAAAGCAATCAGAGTCGGTAAAAAATAGCAAGGTCGTCGAATGTATTTCGAAAATAAGTAAAAATAGGTAACTTCAAATATCTTGACGGTTGAGTTGATTGACATGACATGACAGCGATTAGGGATGCCCTTATATTAGATCCGTATCGATATATTTTAATCAAAATCGGTACCGTTTAGTATCCAGCGTGTTATTTATTATATTTGAAATACTACAATGCATCTCAGTTAGGGTGTTTGTGCACTACCTCGTATTTGTGATTCGTGAAAATATGATTCGAAATAGCCTTCATAATAAATGTATGGTTGTTTGAGGACTGCTTCGTTGTCGTGTTTTTATATTCGTGAATTTCTCACATCGTTTCAGTTTTTACAGATCGAAATAGCCGTTATGCTTAATAGGCCGTTGATAGGCCTACACTACCCTCTCATACGGTATGAGAGGGTAGTAGTTTTCAAATTACAGAGTTAATAGGTATGAGTCATACCTATTAACTCTGTAATTTGAAAACATTGTAAAATCCATTTGTTTTTACAAGATTAACCGTGGAGTTTCTAGCCGGCTCTTCTGGATTTTTATTATTCACAATCTATCTTCTATCTATCTTAACAAACAAATTAATTACATAATTATAGCATGTATTTGGCGCCGCCTCAAAATGTGTTACTTAAATTAGTTTAGGAGCTTAGGTACACTAAAAGGTTATTTTATTTTATTTTTATCTTTTTTGTAAAAAGTTTTTATTTTTCGCTTTTGAGTTACCATTTATTGTTTGTGTGCAAAATTTCAGCAGAATCGGTTCACAGTTGAAAATTCAGTAGGTGACAAATCAATCAACTCCAGTTTTTCTACCCTTAGGGGTGGATTTTAGTTTTCAATTTTATTTGGACAAACTTAAGGTACACACTCCCCAATAAAAAAAAATCGATCAAATCGGACCACTAGGTAAAAAGTTATGCAGGGTCTTACATAAAAAAAAATATATATATACATGTCGACTTGAGAACCTCCTCCTCTTTTTTTCGTCGGTTAAAAACATAAAACGCATCGTTGTTTCAAAAGTTTTCAATTTCAAAGTTGTTATGGAGAATTCGAGATTGTGTTTGTTTTTTATTATATTCCTAGTCACCAATTCTAGATTCACTGTCGCAAACTACACCTCACTAAAGTGCACACATGTTAACGAAATCGACCACACGTCACTGTTGACAGCGCTTGGTCTTGGTTTTTTATTTGGTCTTAGTTGTCAGGGTATGCAGTTTACAGATTGGAATATTTTTGGCCTGATATTTTGTTCACTAGGTACTTTTGTTCTAAAACTAGTTAACTGGTGCAAAGTGAATGAAGCACCTGAGAATACAATATTGTACTACAGGGTGGTCAATTCAATGGTATTAAATTAAAGATTTGTTGTATTACAAACAATGTATTTATGTATAGGTAATAAAGAACCGTATTTGGAGCCAAATGAAAATGGTGGCTGAAAAAGTTGGCTACCACCCATTCTTTACCAAGGGTCATACCTTGAATAAAGAACGTGCTACAATTGTACGATCAAAAAATATTTGGAATTAGTTTCGAAACCAAATATATCATGCAGCAATGTGTGCTAATCAACTGCGTCTATGCATACTCGTAGGCGCAGTTGATTAGCACACATTGCTCTGTGTAGCGGAATGTTTTGCAACCGATTCGATTGTTTTTGATATGAACCATATAATGTGCACATTTTACACGAGATTTTTGAGTTTTATGCTTCTAGCACGACTGTATTATGATTTTACACACTTTTTATGAAATTACTAATTGATTTTTTAATAGCTGCATAGATATTGCGGAAGCAGGCGGCGTTCTATAGTTTCTGTCTACTCCCCTGGGAAGAAGTCGTGAGTTATGTATGTGGGTACGAAAATCGCGGTTTCCTGTAAATGAAAAAATAATCACGAATTGAGTTGAATTTTCTTTTGACCACTTTTGGCCGAGTCAAGTCCCATCTATGACGTACCGACATGGGCATGTTGTGCTTGTGTTATAAAATGTATAGCGAAAGTAGTTTCACCCTCAAGGGAAGCTTTTCAATAACCTGACCCAACCCGACCACAATGTTTACAATTTAATACTGAACGTTCATTCTGAAAATTGTGTTCACTGATGCTGTGTCTACATTATTTTGCGGTGCACACTTGAACAGCTTTCGCACCGCTCCGTACCGCGCGTGTGGCGGTATTTACATCGCCACGTACGAACTTCGCATCAAAGACCTGACGTCACACAAAAATCCTGACGTCACATAAATCCTGCATCTCGCAATTAAAATTTACTGTGCAATGAACATATGCATATACAAGAACCCAACATCAATCGTTGGGCAGTTGCCCGCCAGACACAACACCCGTCTGGTCGTAGGATCCTCCCTTTTCTATGGCGTATGAGTGAACTTTACACCCTGTTCCTCATACCCCTACACCATTTGTTGCCTTGACGTCGAGTCCCGCCACGTCGAGTCGCCTTGACGTCGAGTCCAACCACGTCTAGTCGCCGCCACGTCTACTTCGAAAATTCCCGCTTTTATTCCCACCACGTCGAATCGTTGAAAAAAGGCTCTTTTATTACCGCCGCGTCTACTTAACCATTTTTATTTGTACAGTCGTAAAAAAATACTCATAGTTGGATAATTGGAATAAATAGATAGGATACATATAATGTATCAACTCTAGATGTCGCTGTTAACACCGGTCAAATTCGATATCTGGCTGAGAATACCATTTCTATCTCGCGACGTGAAATAGGCATGACGCGTGAAAGGGACAGCGTAAAGCCAAGTGTCATGTTAATTCGACTGGGTTTACTTGATTGTTGTCTTTGTTTCTCTCAAAGAAAAAACATTTTTGTCTCTCTCACGTTTTGTTTGCAAAAAAGCTGTTATTCAGATGCTGTGAAACTTTCAACTAAACAAAAGGCAAGCTAAGTCATTTGATAATTTTGTAACAAAATATTATTTTAGAAAAATAGTAGTTTGTTTTCCACTTGAAACCATATACACAATCTTTAAATGCAATCAATGTATTGTGGTATTCTACTTTACATAACCACATATTTTTAGTCTATTTATTATTTCGGCCTATGTACTTGAAATCGCACAACATACAATATTAATTTTTTTTTTTAATTTTTTTGGAATCATCTACTTTGAGATGGTTCTTATGTCCCTTCACAAACTCCTTTTCTAGTGTTTTTAAATTAGGAATGAATAGTTATGACCAGAACATAATTATCTTTATTATTACCTTTCGGAAGGGGCAACTAGAATCAGTACTATTTCTTTGTTTTATATTACGTTCAAAAGTACCTTATAAGTGCCTATTTGAAATAAATTATTTAACTTTGACTTTGACTTTAATATTTACCTATTTCATTTAACATTTTATTAAACAAAACCTGTCATTATTAATTTCTAGATATAGGTATTTATGTACCTATTAACCTGTGTGATCTAGGACGTGATACCTTTATGTAACTAATTGTAATAATCCTTCTAAAGGGAAATTCAGTCGTATACTTATTGTCTATTTAACTGGGGGCCTAAACCGGCCACATTAGCGATTCCTCTAAAAGCAGTTCATTTCTTGAATCACAGCTGTCATTAGCAATTCCTCTAATTTGACATAAAAGCAATTCATAATTTGTGGACCATTTTACGAATCTCCATAGAAAACTGTTAAACAGATGAATTATTTCGTATTACGAATTCAAATTCAAATTCGAATTGTTTATTTGCAAGAAAATACATTGTTTACAAGGAAAGATCTTATAGCCTAAAAGTTATTGTATTCTGCCTGCAAGCAAGCGTGCAAATACACAGATTACACGTGTTACACGCAGATCATATTATGAATTGTCAGTTTGTGCTTCTCTCTACTCACTACAACTAGCTTCATCTTTCTGACTGATCGACTCCTTGACAATTCAAAAGTGCCTGTAATTGGTTTATTTGAAATAAATGCTTTGAGTTTGAGTTTGAGTTTGAGTGACATTTTACGATGAATCATAATATTTTCATATTATGATTCTGCTAAAGTGACCGTTTTACGACCGCAGATCTGTGATTTACTGTGCTCAAATTAAAAGAGAGAATGTTATTTATATTTTAAGTTAAGTATTAGAATGATTGTCATAATAAATAATATATTATGATTTGAACAATTTTTTTCATTGACTGTACTTTTCGTCACATTAGACGTGGCAGAATTTTTCAAACATCATACGAAAGAACAAGTAGTCGTGGCGGCGGCTCGACGTGGCGGGACTCGACGTCAAGGCGACTCGACGTGGCGGAACTTGACGTGAAGGGAACAAATCCCCTAAACGCGCTCTGTTTGTTAGCGGCAAGCGAGGTGTGCTCCTACTAGTGCTATGTATTTGCGCTGTACGCTCGGTGCTAGCTTGTATTGTCTGTCGCTTTATCTTTACCAATATAGAAGTAATTAAGCTTTCATATGGTAAGAATATTATACGTATAATTTAGTGTTATTTCGTACGACTGTCAAAATATATATTTTTACCAAAATATATAATATTACCATGGTTGGTGGGTTTGTGCGAGTAGAGGTATTGTTGCAAAGTTGCGCTAGTTTCAGAGTTCCGTTATTTGTTTTTGTGCTCCGAGCACCGTGAGCACCCCCTACCCCCCACTACTTGCGACTCTTTTGTAAACGATTACTTTCCGAACCACTATTATTGTCATAGTTCCGGGAACCTTTTCAGATAGTATTTTTAAAAACTTTTCTTCGTATTAAACCAACTATAAGAACAATAAGTAATGGAACCATGGAGGAAACCGGCAAAAGATATTACTGAAACTACATATCCCTGAAGGAATCTTAGCGGAAAATAAAAATCTCATTATTATATAACGGAGGTTTTTATATGTGGAGCAATTTCAGAGGGTGTAGTATCACAGGTAAGTAATTGGGCGGATATGAGTTTGTTGAGAGTATAATTTGCGAAATGAAGTCTGGAGTGCGTCCCTCGGCGGGGCCTGGGGGGGAGAGAGGGAGTGCGCGCGAGGGGGGGGGGGGAGTGACTTCGGACCGCCGAAGATTGCGCGCCGGCGCCCGGTCCGACGCCGTGTGTCCATTATATTTGCGAGTTTTAGTTCTCTAAGCGTATCTTTCTTAGTGTTTCATCGGCATGCTTGCCTGAAAATAAAGGAAGATACAAATTGCAGGCGCTTTAAATAAGCGTCCAAGCTGATTATGAACAAGGGTTTAGTTAAATGATAACATTTTATTCATCATGTTTTGCTAGTAGAAAATAATTTTGTTTTTAATTTTGTTTCGAAGTCAGTCTAAAGCCTCTACTGCGTGGCCGTGCCACTTGTTGCGGTTTTCTAAGACCGCACACGCTGCGCGCTGTACGGAATGCATCATGAACGATATTACACACACGGGCTCGTGTACACGGCACTGCCGCCGTGCCGCCACCGTTCCGCCTCCGGGCCGCATTTTAAAAGGCTAGTGTGACTGAGATATCAACGCACAGCCTAAACTGCTGGCCCTATAGACATGAAATTTGGAGGGTGTGTTCTATATGAAGAGTAAGTTTCCACTAAGAAACGATTTTTCGAAATTCCACCCCTAAGCGGGTGAAATGGGGGTATTTCATTTCGGGGGTGTTTCGTATGAAAAATTTTAGTCCTTGAGTTAATAGACTTGAAACTTGGCACGAATACTTATCTAAGTAAATTATAAAGTTTTTCATTTTTAGTTTTACTAAACTACCCCCTGAACGGGGATTGGGGGATGTCAAAGTTTGTATAGAAGAATTTTCATGCGCTGTCCGATTAACTCGAAACTCAGTATTTATACTTAAAACCAAGAATAAAGAATATATTGTATCAGGGTTTTTCAAAAATCTTCCCCTAACGGGGTGTAAATGGGTAGTCTACGTCACAGCTCAAACCACTCGACGGATTGGGCTGAAATTTGGCACACAGATAGTTATTAGAACCTAGACGTCCATTAAGAAAGGGTTTTTGGAAATTTGACCTTTAAAGGGGTGAAAAGGGGGAATTTCTTTTGTATGAAAAATCTTATTCCTTGAATTAATGGACTTGAAACTTGGTACTAATACTTATCTAAGTAAATGATAAAGTTTGTCATTTTTTTTATTTTATAAACTACCCCTTAAACGGGGTATGGGTAGTCTACATCACAGCTCAAACCACTGAACGTATTGGGCTGAAATTTGTCACTCAGATAGTAATTAGAACCTAGACGTCCACTAAGAAAGGGTTTTTGGAAATTCGACCTTTAAAGGGATGAAAAGGGGGAATTTATTTTGTATGAAAAGTCTTATTCCTTGAATTAATAGACTTGAAACTTGACACGAATACTTATCTAAGTAAATTATAAAGTTTTTTTTAGTTTACTAAACTACTCCCTGAACGCCCATTGGGGGATGTCAAAGTTTGTATAGAAAAATTTTCATGCGCTGTCCGATTAACTCGATACTCAGTGTTTATACTTAAAACCAAAAATAAAGAATAAGGAATGTGTATTGGGGTTTTTCAAAAATCTACCCCTAACGGGGTGAAAAGGAGTGGTCAATTTTGCAGGGGAGGATTTTACTACGTGGTTAATTTGACTTGAAAATTTATTTAAATAATCTTTGAGAAACGTTAGGGAAACATACCAAACGATTTTTCCATATTCCACCCCGGTGGGCGTAAAAAGTTTATAAGAAAAATCTTATTCATTTGGTTGATAAATTGTAAAGTTTTACTTTTTTTGTTTTTCTAAACTACCCCCTAAAACGGGATTGGGGGGTGTCGAAGTTTGTAAAAGAAAGAAAGAAAGAATAACGTTTATTTGGACACAGTTCATGAACACAAAGTACAAATAACAAAGTAAAGAATAAAAAGTTAAAATATGTTTTTACAGCTGTGCATGGCTGCGCCAAAAAGGTTCATTTCAGCATTAATGCCAGACAGAATATACTGTCTGACGCTAGTTTTCTAATGAACCCTTATGAACAAGTGACGGGAAGTACATATAGTTTCAACAACCTAATAAATAATGAGTCATAATATAAATAAACTAGTAATAAAAATAAATCCAAAATAATATTATATATATAATTACAAAAACAAAACAACAAGAACGGTCTCAGAAAAAGAATAAAACCTGTTTGTTTCAGCGATTAAATCGTACTTACGTACGGGTACTTTCAATCCTAGTAGCACGTCCCCGTGGGATAATTTCCGACATCCACGCGGGCGAAGCCGCGGGCAGTAGCTAGTGGTAGAATAAGAAGTGCGTTTGTCTATCTTTCGCATGTCTGTGGTCGTGCGGTATCGCAATTAGCATCGGGCTCGGAGGCCGACATTTCTGTGAGCGATAAAACTCGCTTGTACCGAACTAATCTTTTTACTTTGTAGGCACATACGAACCACCGTAAAACTACTTACACCGTCCGCCGCGCGCCGTCAACCGCAGTAAAAGCAGGCAAGACAGAAGGACCACTTCTCCAGTCTCCACCTCGTGCTCAGCTTGTTGTAATATGTATATTTAATAGGAACTTAGAAAGGAAGTATTTGGGAAGATAGTTCTACTTGTGACCTCGCCACGTGATCAGCTCGTGAATTAGGTACCGCTTGATTCTGATACTGATCGGAAAATTAATGCTACACTAACCGGCGTAAACATGAAACATAGAGCAGAGACTAAAAAATACTGTAACACATGAGTGTTAGACTCGACGATCTACAAAGCTGAACTTTTCCGGAAACTCGATGTGCTAGACTGCCGAATACTTTACTATGTTTGACCTTTATGTTCCACCGATCATTCTTCAGAATATACCTTCTTTGAATGTTATTTCGTGCCTGCGTCCCTTTTCCATATTCGCGCTGGTCCGGACCCGGACCCGGCCCCGGCCCGTCCCGCAGCCACACTCCGCAATAAACCCGGCTCAGGTTCTGTGATTATAATTTTATCACATTTAATATAGTAACTTGTACTCATGTAACATGTTGCGGTCACTATGAACAACATTATAAAATGTCTCACACTTACGTTACTATGTAGTTCGTAGTCATTCTGTTTCACAGCGGTACAGTGCTACTGCGCTTTTTGTTTGTAACTAACCGTGCGTTTGCACTGGCGAAACATTTAATACAAAACATGTTGAAATCTCAACTTTCTGTCAATGTTCCATACAATTTTTGACAGGAACTAGAGATTTCAACATGTTTTGTATTAAATGTTTCGCCAGTGCAAACGCACGGTAACGAATACTTGTATAATGTTTCATAATAAACATTCGTTCCTCAAAAACTCATTAGTTCAAAGTGTCGCTCAGTGCATGTAATGATGTGTTCGAGAGACGTAACTTGTATTGTCATCATAATATCTTAGTGAGCTCATCGTGCTACCGACGTACTCACGTTACTACACAAAGGCACAGCCTTGAGAGTTACCAGAGAAGGGCGACTTACAGCGCCGTGGGACACACTCCAGCTATCATATATATGCTTATATGCAAGGCTTAGGTCGATTTAGGAATTTATAGTGATAAGTCTTTGCTGAGATTATGTATCAATGAACATAGACATCGTAGATATTGATAGCGGATAAGAGCTGTTCTACTTCGCGATGGGTGTTAGGGTGAGTTTTTAGAAGGGATGTGCGAGGGTGAGTGGAGAACAGGGCTTGAAAACGTTACCAATTCACATTAAAAGTATCGTTAAGTAACGGTATTTCCGTAGAGATACCTGGGTATCGGTACGATTTGGTAGCGTTACTTAGTAGCATAACATAATAATAACGTTAAAAATTGTGGTAAAAATTACCGGTATTTTTAACGTTATTGTAAAAATAGCGGTAAAACATTACCGGTATTATTTTTGTTATTTTAAGCGACGTTACCTGTCCGTTTTTACCCGACTACGGCGAAGAAAAAAGGAGGGTTATGATTTTGACTGGTATGTATGTATATATGTATGTATGTAAGTATGTTCATCTGTTCCCTTCTATCTTCTAAAACACTTATCACAATTTGACAAATGAGGTATCGTTGGAAGCGTCTTGATCGTCCGCTGATTATAGGCTATGTGACATCACATCAAATTAAAAATGGCGCCCTCTAGAGGACATAAAGTCAGGAACTTAAAAAAGAAAATTGTTTAACCGTACCATGATGGGTATAAAATGAAAGGGCTTAGTGAGCACATTTCAGAAATATATATATATATTATTATTATAACAACAAAAGAATTAAAAAAAAAAGTATATCCGGAATAAGAATAAGTAAAATCCGGAGTCACACATAATCTGTTCGGTTTATGCCCTAACACGTGTCACTCCGGATTTTTAATTTGTCTGTCTGCGGTGTCTTGTTTATACCTTTTTAGTCGTAGTTGGGTTTTAGTTTTTGTTACTTTAATTTTTTTCTCAAAGGCTGCCGGCGGGCATACCAACCAAGTATATTCACAAGAACAAGCACAACACAGAATAACAAAGAGAATACCTATTATACACGCAAATAGTCGTACGGCACAGTCTTAGCATCGATGCAGTCTGAAATTTTTAACGATATCCAGAACGACGGTAACAAAACTAAATAATAACGATAAAATTTTCGATAGCATAGATTTTAACGTTACGTATATTTAATGGTAAAATGTGCCAGATATAACGTTAAATATTATAACGTTATTTAATAGTTAACGATACCTGCATCAGAAGGCTGTAACGATACCATATATTTAACGGTATTTTAAGCCCTGGTGGAGAAGGTTGTGTGTGATGCCTCTGCTCTGGTGCAAAAGGGCTTAGCGGAGGCAAGGCGATGCTGACTGAGTCCGTGAGCGGCGCTTTGTGTGTAACTCTGCCATGATAATACTTGTTCATAAGTGAACTGCCACAGGTAGCTATGAAGGTTGTTTGGATGCTCCTAACGAGTGCAGATACCTGCAAGTGACACTGATTGTTACGAGCAGATAACTCAGTGCAATATGCGAGAGCGAGTGCTCTTATTAGCATAAAAGGCAGCTCTATCTGATGTCCTATGCCTACTCCCCCCCGCGGCTGCACGACGAGGTTATTTCCGATACGTCCTGGCGGAGTCGTATATCAAGGTTTATCAAGTTTTACAATTAATTTTATTACATATTATAAAACCGTTCCGGGCCGGATATCCCGGGCGGACCGGCACGGAGCGATCTGTGAATTTCAGCACGTTCCACCTTCAGGCGGTTTTATTATAATCAGATGTTTTCTTTTATACTTCCTCTTCTCCGTGATGACTTGATGAGAGTGAGAGTAGATGAACAAGGGATATTGTCGAATAGTCAGGTGTAGGATTTATTATGGCAAACCAATGATCACTAGCTGAATGGCTAGTGGGTACATAACTATTTCAGCGTCGAGCGGTCGCAGAGAGTTTTGTCAAGGGTCACGTGAGATTCAACGGAATCCTTAAGTTCAGCGGCGCCGGTGTGGAATGTTGATGTAGTTAGTATGTGTACTTACGGGAGTACTCGTAGAACTGCTGTCTGTAATAACTTTTAGTTTAATGGTTCAACATTATGTTTGTATCTACCTACCTTAGCAAATAAAAGCTATGGCTGTTGTGAGAGTGTAAATAAGATCATAGTCATAATAGTGATAGTACAAATTAATAAGAGAAACTCTATGAAGTTCTGTTTGCGTTCAGTTGTGTTCAGACTGGTTCATTTGCATGCTAGTGTGTGTGCTAACGACTGGATATCAATTATAGCGGCGCGGCGCGGCGTGTAGTTGCAGTTAATTCATAACAAATAAATAACTGTTGTGTCGTTTTGTCGCTGATCGGATGGCGCGGATAACTCGCATACATTATGGCATATGATCTGCATTCAATTTCATTAATGTATTTTGTTTTCATACGAGTGAACAACTTTTTATTGAAGCCGTGATTAGTTAGCGTATTTTTGTTTTGTTTTAAATATTTAGGTTAATGTTTAGAAACGTGCCGCCTCAATAGGGGCAGGGGTAGGTGTGTATAGGGGGTAGAAGTAGGTGGGGGAGGGGATAGGGACGGAGGGTAAGTAACCCCCCTTGCCGGAAACCCATAGTTTTTTAAAAACGATTTTTTAATATTACATAAATCTCATAGGATATGTTGATAAATGTTTAGAGGGAACTGGAGGGGGAGAGGAATAGGGCAAGTCACCACATTCGATCTTGGCGTCACGTTAGGGTCCATTACAATTCCCGATCCACGTTGTGTACTGTGCAATTTATTGTGTTCTATTTCTAACGACCATTGCTATTTTTTACGGATTGATATTTTCAAAACCCCATTAACATTGCTATTCATAAAGGATTCGTCTGTTTTGCTCTACGATTCAGTTAAATGGATATATTTTTTATGATTATATTTATGGATTAGGTACCTAAAGTGCGGCATATCCGTGAGGCGGGTTCAAAGGCATATTATGCTATCAATGCTAACCTTACCCTGCAAGCGAGACTTATCCGATGGGTGAATAAACGGGTATGTACCTATACTAATTGGAATAAAACTATTTAGCAACAAGACAGCCATAAAGTCTGACACAGCGGTTCGATTACATGTGAACCAGCAAAACTAAAGCAGCGTTTATTTGGGAAAAGGGTGTTAACGCATCAGCAATAACCCTGGTGTTGTGGATGTCTATGGGGGTTAGTGACAACTGGGCCCGCGTTAACTCAACCCGAATAATAAAACCAGATATTTTACTCCCGATTAAGGGGTTTTGTACGGCCAGGTAGAAAATCGATGTCTTAAAATAAGTCATTACGAATTAACTGTTGTTTTCCAAAGATTTTGGTTTTTTAAACATAATTATCTACAATGCCTATTTCAATTCTGATACCTATAACCTAGCCTAAGTTCATTCGTTTTATAAATTGTTTGGACTATAAAAGACAAGCGTTCCTTTGCTAAGATAATGACACACGTCAGATCTGATGACAAAAGAAAAGTTTTCTATATCACCATAAAAGACAAGAAGGCTATTTCGGCGATTCTGGTTTTTGCTTATATGAATAAGTATTTAAATAAATAAAAACAGACATAGCATTCAATTTCATTTAAAATAATAATCTTTATTACGTTTATTCTTTCTTTTATTTTTATCCATCAATAAATTTAAAAAAATCTTCAATATTTTAAGAGGTCGATACTTTCATGCCAACGGTACACACCACTTTTTTATGCGTTTTGACGACGCAGTATCTGGTATTATTATTCGGGTTTAGTTGACACGGGCCCAATTGCGGTGATTGCTTAACATCAGGTGGCGGTTTACAACCTCCTATTTCTTTATTGAAGATAAAAAACAAAAAATATGTATATTTGTAATCAACACAATGAGCTCTAAACAATGACACCCTGCCTCATGCCAGGTTATGAAAAAAGTCAGTCTACGTAAAAGTCAGTTTTACTTACAACTAAAATATACGCTGATATTGTCTGGTTGTGTTCGTTTTCATGGATAACGTGTCACGCCTAATCCTTATAAACATGTATTGCAAGTGGCTGACTTGCTTACAACGTTTACAATAATATAAGAAAAATAACAGAAAGATAGAGCGCAGGAGAAAAAAAAGATGTGTGGTTACTGATAGATACTCGTAGCATTATTTTTCGTAGGATATGAAAGTACAGGTTGTAAGAACCTGTACTTTCATCATTTTAGATGTCATCATCAATCTTTCATTTCGAGCACTAAAAACCAATAACTTTGTTTGCTACCAGTATTTTATGCAAAAATGATGTATCTTTATTGAAGACTTGTGAGTTGTGACGAATTTACACATACTTTTAATGCATGTGGCAATACACTTTCAATGTATGGAGTGTACAGAAAAGTGACGAATTTACTTTGTGGTGAATGTACAATGACCCGGCAAATGGTAAGTATGTTATAAATTGCTAGCCCAATCTTCCACCGGCTTCACGGCCTTCTGTTGTAATAAGCAAATTATATTTTATTCTATCTTTTATTATTTATTTATTTTTACTTTAACATGAAACGGCCAGAGCCAATTACATTAGTTAAAGACAAACACAGAAAAACATGTGTGTTATGTTGAACTCGAAAACGTTTATTTCCTTTACATTTCCTTTTATAATTAAATGTTAGAAATTATTGTGTGGAGACCACTTTTGTTTAATTGCGATTAATCATGTCACATGAATCAAGGTTTCCGATAAAGGTAAGGTAACGTATGCTACAATTTCTAAAGCGCGCCCATCCGCCTGTTAAGAGCTACGTCACGAGTTAGAGTTACAACAAACATTGCAGCACCGAGTTACTTACTAAATAATAAACTGATTGCGAAAACTTAACGACCGAATCATGCAGTTATTATCAGGTGTAATGAAGGAAGCTGATGCGTCTATTTTCAACAATTTTGCTTTAACTTATGTTCAAGTTGCGAGTGCACCGAGTGAGGCAGATCATAACACGAGTGTCTCGCTCCCAGACTGTGGGAACTTATTGAACAACTGCTGACTTCAAATTAAAGATAATATTCATAAACTTGTATAGGATAACAATAACCTATTTCGATTTAGTAAAATGAACAGAATTTCTCGGCGGGCGATCGTTAAGTTTTGTGGTAAATCCTTGCCTCGAAGTAAAATTATAATTAAGAAGAAGCTAATTTTGTAAATGCTTTGATCTCAATTTGAGTATGATAAGTTACTGTTTACGTAAATTAACTTAATTACTCTTGTGATACTTAAGACGACGCCGCTAACCTGATCACGGTATTAAGAGATAAACGTGGTTTAAATATAAACGGATCTACTGGAATTAGCTGTGAGAGAGTAGGTATACCAAATATGTTGTGTGTATTATGTTGTTGTCAGTTTATAACAAAATGTTGTTTTAAACGTTGGTCAGTGGTCGCGCAGTAATCTGACAGACGGCCGGCGCATACCTGTATCTGTGTATCATGCCATAACTGAGGTACATTCATTAAAAAGCTGAGGGCTTCAGTTCAATAACACGAAATAATTCATCAGCGGTTTTTGTGGTAGGTTCGTGTTGTATAAAGCCACCATGACGGGGTCGGGCGCGGGCGCATTTACTGTGGTAATACAATCACTGGGAAATTACGGCACACGGGTAATGGACGAATGGACGGATGGACTAGGGCTCTGTTATCACCCTTTTAGTATGGAACTCTTAAAACATTAGGAAAATTGCTTAGTAACAACCTGAGTCATTCTTCTGAAAACTAATGCATGCCTCAAACTTCCTATAATCAAATATTGTCTACAATGACTAGGAATGAATATGACCCTAATGCCATTATTACTGTACTTATAGGTAATAGTTTAAATGTTAAAAAAGATGATATCACTGATAGTGTCACTGAGCTATTGAAGTTAAATTGTAAGAAAATAATTTTGTGTGCTTTTCCCTACTTTAAGCACTTGTCAAATAGGAAAACATTCCTTTTTTTAGTTAGTCACCATAGTGACAAGTTTATATTTTTTGACACCAACATTTTTGTTGATAAGCTTAGGTCGACTCAAACTCAAACTGAAACTCAAAGCATTTATTTCAAATAAACCTATTACAGGCACTTTTGAATTGTCAAGGGGTCGGTCAGTCAGAAAGATGAAGCTAGTTGCTCATTCCAAAGCGTAGGTTCCTATGGAGAAGAACGGGCAAGAAACTCCACGGACACTCTTTTGAATCAGAATATTATTACAATATATTGGTTACATCATTCATGTTGAAATTATACATGTGAGAACAATGTCCGTCCGTAAAAAGATAAAAAAGAAACAAAACAATTCAAAAATTAAAATAAATTAAAATAAGCCGTGGCAGCTAAGAGATGACCAGTCTCTACTGATGGCGCCCGTTCACGAACATGACGCATGGATCAGCACCATTCAGCTCAACCATTTTGAAGGGAACTTAATGATCCAACACACACGTCACCACCAGCGAGACATTAAAGTGAGCATGACATACTCTCAGTCGCCAGGGCACATTCAAGTCAATGAAAGACGTACCTAGTAAATGGTAGCTTTAAAGTACTTAGGTAAGTACATAGTGCTCACACACATGTGCTATGCAGTTATACAATACTAGGAGATTGAATTTATACAATGTATGTATAAATTCAATCTCCTATGAATTTCCTCCTATGAATTTATTCACTATATTAATGTAGTGTGACTAGGGATACTGTGTATCTGCCCATTAGTTTTAGACGTCAAATAGCTAGGTTATTAGCTTTTAATATTAACCCAGACATAATTAGTATGTCGAAGTCATGTATAATTAGCACCACAATTAGTAATATTACTAATGATAAGGTGGTGCAAAACTAATAATTTAAACTAGTTTGTAAGACAACAGAAGATACCAATAACAGTATAGTTACACTTAATAACAAAAAGGTATTTTCTAGCACTAACAAAGTGAACTGCACAAAGTGAACTGCACTAAGCAGAAATCCTTGAAATTTTTTCATCAAAATATTCAAGGTTTTTTTTCCAAACAATTGGAAAACGAACTGTTTTTAGAAAAAACTATGATTGACATTATTTGTTTAACTGAGCATTGGTTAAAAGACTATGAAATGTTAATTAATTATGATAATTATAGTGTGGCCAGTTGTTTTAACCGAAAATCAATGCTGCGTGGTGGTTCACTAATCTTAATTAAAAGTTGTATTAAATCAAAAACCCGTAAAGACATAGTTGAACTATCGGTTGAACATAGCATTGAGCTGTCTTGTGTTGAGCTAGATAAGCATGTAATAGTGTGCGTTTACAGATTATCAAAACCACTCTTATATTTGAGTCAGTAATGGAAGATGTTTTGTCAAAACTTGCAACTGGGAATAAATCGGTAATTATCTGCGGGGACTTTAATATTAACATTTTGGAAAATAATTCTAATACCAGTAGATTATTAAATTTGTTTAAATCCTTCAATTTGTCAAATGTTTTTGTAGAGCCAACCCGAATAACTACGACTACTGCTACATGTATTGATAATGTGTTCTGTTGCTGCGACTATTTACATAAAGCCATCGTTAATTATCTCCCTTCTGATCACAGTGGGCAAACAGTAACTTTTGAGTCCAACTTACCAATACAAAAAGTGCAGATACAATTCAGACCAGTAACAGCTGTTAATTTAAATAAATTTAATAGCACTTTAGTTTGTGAATTAAGTAATCAGGACCTTTCAATAAACAATGTCAATATTTTGTATAAAGAATTCTTTTCGGTAGTCCAAACCGAGTCCAATAATACTTTTAAGAAAAACACAAAAACTATCAGCCCTAAGTTTTTATTAAATGATTGGGCAACTAAAGGACTCAGGAAAAGTAGGGAAAGACTTTTCGAGCTGTATAGCCTTAAGCCTTATATTAATATGGAAACTTTTAATAAGTATGTTGCTACTTATTCTAGAATTTTTAAGATCACTTGTAAGACAGCTAAAGCCATTACATTACATTACATTAGCAACAAAGTTAAATCAGCAGGCAATAAAATACAGACGATTTGGAAAATTATCAATAATGAAACGAATAGGAACAAAAAGCATAATTCCGATTACACACTGGAGACGTCAGGTGGTGGTCTTATTTGCGATAGCAAAGAAGTTGCTCAAGAATTTGTAAATTTTTTACCAGTATCCCACTTAAAACTACTGAAACCTTAAACTCCTCGCCATCGCTCTCTTTTGATTTAGTAAGGGTGAACGTTTCAGCCAGCCCAATTGAATTTAACTTTAAGCATATTAACCCCGTAACAGTAATAAAATCTTTTAAGCAAATCAAGATCAAATTGACCGAGGATCTTTGGGGAATGTCCATTAAAGTCTGTACCTCTATAATTGAGACCATAGCGCCTTACTTAGCCTTAATATTTATTTTGTGTGTGGATCAAGGAGTCTTCCCGGATTTAATGAAATACAGTAAGGTAATACCACTTTTCAAATCGGGAGACAGTAAAGACACCAATAATTATAGACCCGTATCCATGCTGCCGGTTTTCAGCAAGGTGTTTGAAAAGGTGATGCTGAATCAAATGCTCAATGATTTTAACACAAATAAAATCCTTCACGATCAACAGTATGGATTCACCAAAGGACGTTGTACGACCGACGCCGGTGTTACCTTATTAAGACACATTTTTAACGCGTGGGAAGAGGCCCAAGACGCCATAGGATTTTTTTGTGACCTCTCCAAGGCTTTTGATTGCGTCGATCACGAAACCTTACTCTTGAAACTTGAGCATTACGGACTTGGAAAACTTGGGCTCAGTTTAGTAAAATCTTATTTAAATGATAGACAACAGCAAGTTCAAATAAACGGTATCAACTCACTAGGTTTAAAAGTAAAAATGGGTGTTCCACAAGGCTCGATTTTGGGTCCTTTCCTCTTTTTAGTACACATTAATGATCCATGACCATTTATTAAAACATTAACCACACATGGTGTTATTTGCTAATGATACTTCCTTAATTTTTAAGGTAGATAGACGTGCTACAAATTTTGACGAAGTAAATAACGCCCTACTGCAGGTCCAAAATTGGTTCACTGCTAATAATTTAGTATTAAATGGGAAAAAAACTAAGTGCATCAAATTTTCTTTGCCAAATGTCAAAAGTAGGGATTGCGAGATTGTATTGAATCAAGAGAAACTAGAGTTCGTCGATAAAACTGTTTTCCTGGGATCACGCTCGACTCAAGGCTACAATGGGGTCCTCATTTAACATCTCTTGCAGGACGGCTAAGTTCAGCAGCATGTGCTGTCAGAAAAATCCGTCAATTTACTGATGTAGATACCGCGAGGCTAGTCTATTTTAGTTACTTTCATAGCATCATTTCTTACGGTATTGTACTATGGGGACGGGCTGCAGACATCGAGTCTATCTTTATTCTGCAGAAAAGAGCGATCAGAGCTATTTATAATCTCCGCAGGCGCGATTCTTTAAGGGAACTGTTAAAGGATATAAACATCATGACGGTACCTTGTCAATATATCTATGAAAACATCATGCACGTAAGAAAAAAATAACATCTTTTTAGTAAAAGAGGTGATAGACATAATTATAGTAATAGAAATAGGGACCTACTAGTTCAACCAGGTTTCAGACTGGCTAAAGTAGACTCATCTTTCATGGGGTACTGTTTAAAATGCTACAATAAAATTCCTCCCCACATACTTCAACTGAATGAGTCGAAATTCAAAACTTTTATAAAACGCACACTATGCAGGCAGGCATATTATAAGTTGGAGGATTACATCTCTGATAAAAATGCTTGGCTTAATGCTGGTCCTGCTCCACAATCACAACTAACTAATTAACTTTCGAAAATACTGTTGGAGCTGCTGAAGATCGGAAGACCATCTTTGCATTGGATAAACTCAATCTCCTTTGTATTATATAATTGCATAGCACAGGTGTGAGTACTATGTACTATTGAGCTACCATTTACCGGGTAATTTGTCTTTCATTGACTTGAATGTGCCCTGGCGACTGGGAATGTCATGCTCACTGAAATGTCTCGCTGATGGTGGCGCGTGTGTTGGATCATTTAGCTCCCTTCAAAATAGTTGAGCTGAATGGTGCTGATCCATGCGTCATGTTCGTGAACGGGCGCCGTCAGTTGTGACTGGTTATCTCTTAGCTGCCATGGCTTATTTGAATTTTTGAATTGTTTTATGTAATAATTGCGGACGCTTTTAACGTGCTTTCTACATTGTTCTCACATGTTTAATTTCAACATAAATGATGTAACCCATATATTGTAACAATATTTTGATTTAAAAGAGTGTCCGTGGAGTTTCTTGCCCGTTCTTTTCCATACCTACTACGCTTTGGAATGGGCAACTAGCTTCATATTTCTGACTGACCGACTCCTTGACAATTCAAAAGTGCCTGTAAAAGGTTTAATTGAAATAAATGCTTTGAGTTTGAGTTTGAAATTATTTTATTGTTAACAATTTAAGTATTACTTTTCTTACAAAGGATATTGACCGATTTGGACCAAACGCTGCCCAGACATGGGAGTGCTTTCAAATGGTTCCTTGCATCAATTTACAAATAAAAAAATAAAAAATCGGCCTCTGGGTTAAAAAGTTATTGCCTGAGAGAGGTTAATATTTGTCAGGTACCTACCTAGTCTTATTTATTGATTTTATTTATTATTGTAAATCTATAAGATAGCGTCGTTGAGTTTAAACTCGTTGATTTTATCTTGACAAGTGCTACAGCCTCACATGGTGTCCAGGGTCTGATGATGGAGCTGGAGGGTGGTCACGGGCACTCCTCAAGTAAACCAGATAGCCCTGTCGTATGTGGTTTCATTGGATATGATACGTATTGAAAAGTCCAATTACAATAGGTGTCCAAGGTCTGATGATGGAGCTGGAAGGTAGCCATAGAAACTCCTCAACCAAACAAGCGCCATCGCGTTTAGACTCGTTGGTTTTGTCTTGAAAAGTATCTAGTATAGCTCAGGGTTGCATCCAGGGTCTGGTGATGGAGCCGGAAGGTACCCATAGGAAACTTCTCAACCAAACAAGGCAGCACCATCGTGTTTGGACTCGATGAATATACATTGACAAGTGCTTTACACTAGGTAGTGTCCAGGGTTTACATAATTACTGTCATTGTTAAATAAAAATGCGTACCTAATTGGATGGTTGGTATTCATTAATAAAAAATACTGAACAAAAAATAGTTTTTCTCAAAATTCCTCAGATAGATTTTATTGAGCTTTGGTTTACAGACTAGTACAAGTCCAAGGAACATAATGCACTATGTGTCCATTCTGGGCAGCTCTTGGCCCAACCCCCATACATGGATGATCAGTAAAAAATATTTAACATGTAAATGATATCTATGTATTTTAGTGAAATAATAATGTGTTGTTTAACATAATTACTGTCGTTATTTAATAAAATGCGCCATCGGATGGTTGGTATTCATCACTAAAAAATACTCAACAAAAAAATTGACCGACTTCAAAAAAAACAAAACAAAAAAGGACTACTGTACTAAAAACCAAAAGACAAAAAGTACTTCTTTAAAATAATAAGAGAAAAATAAAAAAATTAAAAAATAACTTTAATTTCGGAAGTCGGTGTCTTTGCTTTTAATTTTAGTTTTTGGCCACCGACTTCCGAAATTAAAGTTATTTTTTATTTTTTTTATTTTTCTCTTATTATTTTAAAGAAGTACTTTTTGTCTTTTGGTTTTTAGTACAGTAGTCCTTTTTTGTTTTGTTTTTTTTGAAGTCGGTCAATTTTTTTTAAAAAGTTTTATTATTTTTCCATTTTTTGTGTAATTTGATTTTTGTAATCATGGGTAGACCAACTAAAGGAGCCACCCGCATGAAGAAAAACAGAATTAAAGAGACTAATACTGCTGAATAAGAACGCCTATCTAAGAATCGCAAACGGAGTGCTATGTCCGGTTCCCAAGAATCACCGTTAGCTTGTCATGCTAGGTTATCTCAGATGAGAAATTACATGCATTCTCATTTGTCACAGGAGTCGCCAAATGATAAATGATAAGATCTGCCGACTCAATCTTATTCAAAAACGATTAAGTGGCGAGTCGTCTGAACAGCGCAAGTATCGTTTAGATGTTATACGAAACCGGCTGGCTAATGAGACTCCCGTGCCTTCTCAAGAATATAAGGGTGAACACTATACATTTGCTTACACTGTATAGTTCCCCTCATCATCATATTATAAGGTGACCATAATCAGATCTGTAATGTCACTTACAACCTATATGGTTGCAAAGTTATTATCAATATAAATGAATTAAGTCCAAACACAAGGTAATTACTGTGAACCATTGAGGAGTTCCGTTAATCGTCCTTCGTCTTCATCATCAGACCCTTAACGACAGTCACAACCCATCCAAGTGTAAGGTTCTTATCAATACAAATTAATCAAGCCCAAACACAAGATATCTGCTGTAAACCACTGAGGAGTTCCCTCGACTGTCTTTCGTCTTCATCATCAGACCCCTAACGACAGTCAGAACCCATCAAAGTGTAAAGTTTTTATCAATACAAATTAATCAAGCCCAAACACGAGGTATCTGTGTAAACCATTGAGGAGTTCCCTTGACTGTCTTTCGGCTCCATCATCAGATCGACTCCAGGCCTTCATAAAATTGTAGTGCTGTAAAATACTTAATGAATAAATTAAGGAATGCACTAGTTGCCCTTACGATTTTTGAAAGTTCCCCTCGATTTCTCTAGGATCCCATCATCAGATCCTGACTTGGTGACAATGGGACCACCTCAGAAGTATAAGCTTTTGAACAAAAAAAGAATTTTTGAAATCGGTTCACAAACGGCGGAGTAATCGGTGAACATACATAAAAAAAAAAATAAAAAAAAAACAATCATCCCGAACATAGTACCTCCTCCTTTTTTGAAGTCGGTAAAAATAGTTTTCCTCTAAACTCCTCAGATAGATTTTATTGAGCTTTGGTTTACAGACTAGTATATGTCTAAGAAACAGAATGCACTATGTGTCCATTCTGGGCAGCACTTATTCCAACTCCCATATATGGATGGTCAATGCAAAGGACATTGAAAAATAATAAATTATACATAATTCTAGTTACTAAAAGTAGGTGAAAATATGAACGCAATGTATATTGTGCTATAAACCTGGATTAACGCATAGGATACTTTTTATCCCGATATTCCCACGGGATCGAGACTTACGCGGGTGAAAACGCGGAGTGCAGCTAGTAGTAATATAAATTCATACTGCAATGGAAATTACTGTCGATAGCCTTAGTTAGTGGATCTGCACAAGCATATCATGTTCACCTTTTTCCTCATTACTTCTAAACTACTTATCATAATTTGACAAATGAGGTATCGTTGAAAGCGTCTTGATCGTCCGCTGTTTATAGGTTATGTGACGTCACATCAAATAAAAAATACGGAGTCACACGTAATTTGTTCGACTCGGCGCAAGACACAGCGGCCGTACTACCGATGCTTTTGTATAGTTATAGTATCGTTTAATGATTTTTACATTGCTTGTCCAGTCACTATGTGAAGTGATTCCATTATTCACAAAGTCTTTGTTTTAGCTTCGGTTTTTACAAGAAACCACTGAACAACTCGGCATTCTTATAATTTGTCACGATCACGGTCAAAACCGCACTAGGAGACGGCATAGTGCATGATCATTTCGTTCATGCAGCGCGGACACAGACACGTGCCCATGCCACTTCTACTGATTTTTATATTTTTCTGATAATATCTAACTCGTTCACCACGATATATCCCCGTATACTCTTTTTAATCAAATATTTTTCTCTTCAGAAACTGAGACACTGCAGCCAGCGGCGTGAACTAATGTAAAATGAATGAATGACTTGACGAAATGGTACTTTAGTGGCGTTGCGGTGGCTTGTACGAGTATGTCATCAAATAGAGATTGCGTTACTGTTACATCAACTGCATTAGGCCAAAATTGTCGTCCCTGATACCGCTACAGTTGTACTTTAAAACTGAATGGAAATATAATTGCGCCACTTTCTTTGTAGGTGCACCTTCTTTGGCCTTTTATTAACCGACGAAAAAAAATGAGAAGGTTCTCAAGTCGACCCGTATAAGTATATATATATTTTTTTATTTCTTAATTTTTTTGTTTATGACCACGCATAACTTTGTAGTGAGTCGTCCGATTTGAAAAAAATCTTTTTTTATTGGGAAGGGTATACCTCGAAGTTGGTCCCATTTAAAATTGGAAACTATAATCCACCCCTAAAGGTAGAATCAGAATCAGAAATCATTTATTTGCAAAGAATGTAGGTAACAAAACAATTGTTTTGGTGGTGTAAAACAATAAAAACAAGGATCCAGTACATTCTACCGAATGGCATGCAACAAACAAATTAATTACATAGTTCTAGCGTGTATTAGGCGCCGTCGCCGCCTCAAAATTTGTTACTTAAATTAGTTTAGGAGCTTACACTATAACGTTTATTTTTTATTTTTCGCTTTTCAGTTCTTTTTTCATCGGTTTCGTCGGTTTAATTTTTTGTAAAAAAGTTTTTTTCATAAAAAGCTTTTTTACAAAAAATTAAACCGACGAAAAAAGAACTGAAAAGCGTAAAATAAATAACTTTAATTTCGGAAGTCGGTGTCTACGCTTTTCAATTTTCGTTTTTTGCCACCGACTTCCGAAATTAAACTTATTTATTTTTCGCTTTTCAGTTCTTTTTTTGTCGGTTTAATTTTTTGTAAAAGTTTTTTATTTTTCGCTTTTGAGTTACCATCCACTCCAGGGTACTCCAGGGGGTTACTCCAGGTTAAAGACCTGGAGTTGATGATGAGTGGTTGTGTCATCAGAACTATGTATGTGTGCGAAATTTCAACAGAATCGGTTCACAGTTGAAAATTCAGTTGGTGAAAAATCAATCAACCCCATTTTTTCTACCTTTAGGGGTGGATTATAGTTTCCAATTTTAAATGGGACCAACTTCGAGGTATACCCTTCCCAATAAAAAAAGAATTTTTCAAATCGGACAGCTCACTAAAAAGTGAAGCGTGGTCACACATAAAAAAAAAAAAAATATTATACGGGTCGACTTGAGAACCTCCTCCTTTTTTTTTCATCGGTTAAAAATCAAATCAAAATCAGTTTGACCACCGATTGCTTTCTACAAAACGTTCTATGGTCATCTATACAACTAACTTTTGCTGGTTGGGTTGTAACGATATTCGTTGCTGCCTGCTTTCGTCATTAGATTATTCGTTATTGCATACGTTCGGCGGTGTGTTATTCGGCGTAGCATATTATGTCCGTCACGTAGCGGACTCCAATGCTCGGACATACACACTAGATAAGTAGGACAGATAGTTGTATTATTAACACAATACATTGGACTGAATTACAATAAACAAGAAAGTACATCAGCGCGATTTTCTCAGAATACCTATTTATTTTGTGAGAAGTGCCCTTAGTAGCTGTGAGCCTTCTGTTCTCATGTTGGTACGTCAATGAGTCGCTCGTAGCACCGGTAACGATATATAATTAGATCAGGATCTGTTCACGTCACAGAGTATAAGCGTTGCGGTGTCGTGACGAACAACGTACCTACCGTGTGGTTGTTTACCTCTTTATGGACAATACAGGTAAGAGCTACCGTAGCTACTAGTTTTATATCTTCACCATTATTTCCTGTAAATCCTGTGATATCTTATTGTGGACCAGCACAGGCCAAGAGTAAGCATAAGGGCCTTCTTCACAAATAAAACTTCCTGCCTTTTTAGTATGGCCCAACTGGCTCCATTTATCCATTTATTAGCCTCCATTGCTACTTCGCAATAACCATTAGAATTGCCAACAGCTCTGGAATTACAGCTGCATGAAGACCGCTATCAAATGTTTTTATTGTACGAGTTATTTGCTAGCTATAACTTGCATTTGCCTACGCTCCTTCCGTAAGTAACCATAATGTGCATACTCGCGTATCCGAAGATTTAGGACAAGCACGGATGGCAGATATTTGTAAAGGAGGAACAGTCGCTGAACAGGGTTCGTTGTTCGTGATGCTCCCGTGCTTCGGTACACACAACTCGATTGTTTATTAAAAACTCCGCTGCCGACTATTGTCGTTTCCGTTTTTGTAGTCGTTTCGGTCACTGGCGACAGATTAATATTCCATTGTGTGGTATCTCGTTGAGAGGTGAAACACGTGTAGATTTCTTACAGGGGACTCTTGGGGAATAGTTAAGCGGAATAGGTTATTAAATATATTTTATCAGCGTCTATTGTATTTTGTAATGGATTTCCGCAAAGTCACGCCTGAATCAATTAACTGATTTACATTAATTTTACAACCGAGGAAAATTTAATTCTAACTGTAATGTAGGTCCTGATCTAGGTTTATGAATACCTGTGTTTCCGGCCATCAATTTTCATCAAAAACATCACATGAACAAGGTAAACCACCATTTTCGAAGTTCTGTTTCAAATGGATTATCTATTTGTTTGTTTGATCCGATGATAATAACAAAAGTAGAAACTGGATTAATCTTAAAATATTTTCGCTTAAAAGAACTACGTCGTCGTCTTTCTCACAAATAACAACGGATTATCAAATTGTTATAAAATAAAAAAATTAAGATAATGTTTTCCAGAGCTTTCAAAAGAGTTTTACGAATGTGTTAGCAGATATAGGTAAACACTATAAGTATTTACATATATAGGTATTACCCAATTTAGTAAGCTTTTAGTGTCAGAATGATTACTGGATATTTGCTGTGTATGAAAGTCCTGTTGAATATATTATGTTTTGTAGGGAAAGGGTTTCATAAAGTAAAGCACAGAAAGACAAGGCTAGATATTTATTTAATTAGACTTTATTAAATGTTGGCAATAGTCTTAATCATCATAATACTCTATTAACGACTACATAAATGATAAGAGTAGTTAGTCGCTGTGATTAACTCAAGACAATGTTTGTGTTCTTTCTCCAGAATTAGCTTACCCACTGACAGGTTATATGAGTTCATATAAAATTTATTTTGACTGTTTAGTCAATTTATTTTAATAATAGTTATTTTTTATTTAATTTATTGTTGACATAATCTACTCATTACAATGTTTTCTATATGAGTTGTATAGCAATATGTGGTTAGCTAGCGACCTCGGCAATTGATAATTATTATTTTTGCCTGAGCAACCAGCAGTAGGTTCGTCATGCTCCTGCTTGCGGTAGCGTCGGGGGTCGGATTGTCTCCTTCCCTCAAATATGGCGAGGGGGGTAATGACTGATCTTTGCGTTATGCTCGTGAACGGGTGCTGCTTGTGGTGACTGGTCGTCTTGCTGATCTCGGTTTTGTTAATGTTATTAGTACTTAATGAACTTTTTATTTACTTTACTTCGATGGTCCTAGTTTATCAGTTATTATAACTTCCAGTTACAGCTTTAAATAGCTATATGTAAGCGGGCACGCCCTTTGTGCCTGGAGGCTTTTATTTAGTTAATTTATGTTTATATTTACTTATTTATTTTATTTCTGCTTGAGTACATATAGTAGTCGTTTCTTTTGTTTTTTTTTTGTGTGGTATATTGGCGTGTGCTAGCTGACATATGGCTAATAATTAGATTTATATTTTATGTTGCGTAATGTAAATGGTTTTGCATACTTTTGTTCAGAAGCAATTGTTTCTAACTGAACAGACAGCTGTGCTGCTGGGGAGTTTGTTGCGCCACTTCTTCTTCCCAGCTAAAGCACTAGGAAGTGGTGAAGAGTGGGCGTTTTGGGGGACTGTCTTATGTAATTCTGACGTTCGAAAAGTGCTGGCTCTCAGCCTAGTTTGAATAAATGACTTTTGATTTCGATTTTGAATCATAATCATATTAAGCAATAATTACAATATATATAATAGCAAATTGCTTAACTTACGTGACATCCGCCGGTCTATTCCAAACAACAACGGCACTAGAACCAACCAACTGGACATGTACCGAGCAACTGACCCGATAACGTCCTTATAATCTTTTTTATATCCTACCAACGTCACATTATGTCAAACATCTACCGTCATTTTAATCAAATCATAGAGGATCATATATTTTGGTAGAAACGTCTTATTATATTAAAATAGCAATATAAAATCTGAAATATATTACAAGTATCATTAAATATCACATAATAATTTATAGTAATAACCTCTAAGTGAATTTTACAAGTTTATTGTTATTTTTAGGTAAACACAATACCTATCAAATCAGGTACTTCTACATTGCTCCCAAGCTTTGTAAATGTGACAGATGTTACTATCGAACAAACAATATTTTAATGTTAAAATAACCTCACAAAATGAATAATCTAACAAATGCATTACCTGGCCCTGCCTGCCTAGATGTACTGTTATCTGGCAAGTTGGTCGTCGCCTAGATGAGTGGTATCTGGCAAGTTGGTCGCCGGCGAGTTAATCCCAACTTCAACAAGTCGTTCGTTAGTATTGCTTCGACTTGTTATTTGTATGCACTACTCGCACCACTCGCCTACTTCAAACTGCTGTTGGTATACCGAGGTACCTGTACTTGCGACATGGATAGGCTGTAGCGAGGCTTTAAGCTTGCTCAACTATCTTAGATTCAACTCACTCAAGGATTTTTCAATAATGGAAACAAATCCTCGACAAAAGTGATCTCTAATATAATTAAACGTCACCATAACCACGTTTGGTTTGCTGTACTAAACTGATAAAGTCTAAGGAATTGGAAAGGTTAAGAAACTTTCTTCGTAAGGGTCACATTCAATTATTTTTTTAATAATTTAATTTTAGAATTATGTTAGTAACCATTATTACATATTCAAATACACATCAATAGCATACTATTAGGCATTAGAAATTAAATAAGTGTTCTGTTTGTGCGTGTTTGGTTTCAGACTGACTAAAGTAGATTCATCCTTCATGGGGTACTGTTTAAAATGTTACAGTAAAATACCTCCCCACATACTTCAACTGAATGAAATGAAATGAAAATCTATACACTGTGTCTGGACTTGAACTAGCGATATTCTAAATACCTAAATATAAACTATTTAAAAGTACAATTACACTCTAAGCTTGGGTCCAATACACTTCCCCGCTATGTGGCAGCCATTTTGTTTTTGTTGTTGAAATATTCTCTTTGTGAGTACAAAAAATATCATATCCCTCAAAGTTTTTGTCATAATGAGATAAAAATAGGCTTATTCGAAAGGCAGTAATATTGTCTACCGTCTGCATTACAAAGTACCCACAATTCATAATTCACAATTCCATTACTTTTGAAAATAAATGTGAAAGTCTATTCAACCAATAATTGTTAATTACTACAAAAACACCCCCGACAACTTTTTTTATTGTTTTACTATATCGACAGATTTTGAGCTAAGCTACAATACAACATAAAATTCACAACTGTATGTCTAATACTTTGGGACAGACTGGATGCGGAAGGCGGAGGACAGGGAGTTGCGGCGCAGCCTGGGAGAGGTCTATGTCCAGCAGTGAACTGAGATAGGCTGAGTTTTGAAATTTGGTGGGGTTTTGAGGGTCCTCTCGAGTTTGAGTTATTGTTGTTTGAACATAGCGAATGCGCAAGCTTTGTGCTTTTTGCAAGGCAATTTTCGGAACCCTAGACAGGAAATAGTTAAAAAATAAAATTGTACTTTAAAATATATTATATTCAAGTATTTAGTTAAAACAGATTTATCAATAAGTATTTAGAATATCGCTAGCGACACACTGTATAAAAGGCAAGGGTCACTGACTGATTAACTGATTTGTCAACGCACAGCTCAAACCACTGAACGGATTGGGCTGCACACAGTTTATATGACGTAGGTAGGCATCCAATAAGAATGGGTTTTTGGAGTGTGCGTTACCCTAGCAAAATGTTGTCGAAAATGGACATTTCAAGCTTATAGATAATTAGTTGCCTAGCTTCTGTAATTGTTGCGCACATTTTTAAATTTGTTGCAATTATAGTTTTTTTTTTATTTCACAAAAAGATTTCCTGCTGGGGTAACGTTTCAAACGTTACCGCAGCCAGACATTTTTTTAAATAATGGGAATATTGAAATAAATATAAGCTATATAATTAGTTGTCTAGACGAGGTAAATGTTGCAATTTTTTTTTTTTTTTTACTTCGGCTGCCAAGCTATTCGAAATCCTGCTGGAGTAACGTTTGTGGTTTTGCTGGATCTCTGAAACGGTTAAGCGGATTCTTATCATCTTTTGTACATGACTGCTTAGGAATTTGTTTTAATTTGTTGTGCAATAAAAAAAACAAAATAATGCACCATCTATGGGGTATTTAATTAAATATAAAAACACTTCAATAGGTCCTAACACTCTGAATAAGAGCTCGAAAGGCTTACTTTAAACGTTATTTTGTAGCTTGTAACGGCATTCAAATGTATGTGAAGTTTTATTAGTATCCTGTAAGTAATTAAGAAAATATGATGATATTCAGTTCTCCACGTTCACGGTCACAACATTTTGCTAGAGTAACGCACACGTTTTTGGAAATTCTTTTACCATAGAGGAATAACGGGGTGTCAAACTAAGTAGGTGAATAAAATTAACGCGCTGTCAGACTAACCCGAAATTCGGTACGGTACTATACTTAAAACAAAACGTAAAAGAGTAGTGTTTCGGGGTATTTAAAAAATCACCGGGTGTAAATAGGTAATAAAGTTTAAGAGGTAAAGATTGCAAATAAATGTTAAAGATCGTAAATATTAATTTTTGAAAACTATTTTTCAAAGTGGGTGGACCCCTCCACCCACTTTGAAAAATAGTTTTCAAAAATTGTTGAAGTTTTTAGAGGAAAGTACGAAATCCACGCGGACGAAGTCGCGGGCAAAGTGCTAGTCTTGTTTAAACCGCACAATATGCCGCCAAGCATATTATAAATTGGGGAATTACAGTCCAGCTCCACAGGGCGCATAAACTAATTGATTAGCATTCCAAAATATTGCTGGGACTGCTGAAGATTGTAAAACCTATCTTTACATTGTATAAATGCAATCCCCTAGTACCTATTGTATAATTGCATAGCACAGTGTGAGCACTATGTACTTGCCTACTTTTAAGCTACCATTTACTAGGTACGTCTGCTCACTCTGTTTCGCTGGTGGTGGCGTGTGTGGTGTTGGATCATTAAGTTTCTTTCAAAATGGTTGTTTAAATGGTGCTGATCCATGCGTCATGTTCATGAACGGGCGCCGTCAGTAGGGACTGGTAATCTCTTAGCTGCCACTGCCTATTTTTTTATTTATTAAATTTATTGAATTGTTTTTGTTTTTTTTTTATTACGGACGCTTTTAACGTTTACGTCTTTGTACATTGTTCTCACATGTATAATTCCAACATGAATGATGTAACCAATATATTGTAATAATATTTTGATTTAAAGAGAGTGTCCGTGGAGTCAAAGTCAAAGTCAAATAATTTATTTCAAATAGGCACATAAAAGGCACTTTTGAACGTCAATGAAAAACAAAGAAATAGAATTGATTCTAGTTGCCCATTCCAAAAGGTAGCTTTCGTATGGAGAAGAATGGGCAAGAAACTCCACCGTTACTCTTTTTAAAAATGTTTACAATATTTTGTATACATGAATTATATAATTATATGTGAAGACCATGCACCCACAATAAGATTACTGTCCCACAAAAGGCAAAAAAAATATATAAATGGAGCAATGACAAATAAATCAGTTATGTGACAGGTACATGGTGCTCACATATTTAGTAGAGTTTCTTGCTCGTTCTTCTCCATAGGAACCTTCTACACTTTGGAATGGGCAACTAGCTTCATCTTTTTGACTGACCGACCCCTTGACAATTAGTTTATTTGAAATAAATATTTTTAGATTTTTGAGTTTTTTAGTAAATCAATGCAGCTCGTGAAAAAGTATTTTAATGTTTAGCAATACATCTGGATAATAAGCTTGTCTTGTACTTTGTAGCGTGATAGCGGCTCAGTAATCGCAGGTCAGCGTATAAAGATAGCAGGTGAAAGGATATAACAAGTTATGTTGTGTACAAGTAGTAGTAGGTACTTGCACAAGTTTGTGATCATGAACGTGCGTCGTAGATAGACGTGGGGCTGTGGAAGACGCCCACAGTAAACATATACCTACATTTATAGAAGGTCCAGTATGTACTAGTCCCGGAAAAATATACCGATATAGATTATGATGTACGCTCGGTAATCCAAGATAAGTTTCCACCCTACGTAACAGTTTACTCGGTGAGGTGGATACTTATTTCGGCTCACCGACTGTACCTTTAAGAAAAAGAAGAAACTTATGATTACATGCATAATTAGCCAGAAGTTGAGCAATAAGGCCAGCAATAACTTTTATTGATTAATAATCAGCTGACGCCCTATTTATAATATACCTAGGGACTCGTTTTTGACTGCGTAATAATTATCCATTTTCGCCATTGAGTGTCGTATGAAATGGACCTTCGTATATTAATGTTGTATATTGGGCGCATGAGCCAGGCACAGGGTAGTCTCCCAACTTGTGCCGAATTCCGGCCGAGTTCGGAATTGTTGGCAAGTTTTGTTTCGTGCCTCAACAGGCGAATGTTCCCGTGTTCCTCACTCTTAGTACTGTTGCTCCTGTGTACGTGTGAATAAACGATACCGCGGGAGACGCTCGACGGATGATGACGAAAAACTTCAGTTATGAGTCTTTGTTATTAAGTATTTCGAGATGTTCGTTTTGTATTCATTCAAATTCATGATCTAAATAACAGTTATACCTGTAAAAAAACTTCATGTTGAATAAATGAGCACGTTCCTACGTTTCCAGTTTTTCGCTAGGTTCTACTTGACCACACAAACTAATCGCTTGTTTAGCAGCTTTCGAAGTAGGTTACCGTCAGTTTAACGCATAATTAATGATTAAACGAACTTACCTGTACGTGAAGTTTTATCATAATTATACTAGCGCCTCGTCTTCGAGATTATTAATTTACACATGTAGTTACGCTAGTTGTCACCACTCATGCACTTAGTTGAGAAAAAACAATCTTATATTCTATTATTTTTTTATCTATGGCAATTCAATTTGACATAGCCTCAAAACTTTTTTTTTTTTTACTTATGGGTACTTCGTCCTTTTCCGCTCTCAGAAGATGTCGCCAATCATTTAGTTTAGAGTAAAAGATCCTGTGGTTCATTGTAGTATTTCCGAGGCACTGTAGATAATTTGAGGTGTGTATGTACAGCACTGGGAGGGTGGGATTACTAATCTCTTCGGACTCGGCGCTAGTATAATTATGATAGAACTTCACGTACAGGTAAGTTCGTTTAATCATTAATTATACTAGCGCCTCGTCCTCGAGATTAGTAATTTACACATGTAGACTTTGAGAGTAAGTATTTAGGGAATATCATCAATGAAATGAATGAATGTTTGTAATATCAAAATAGTTTTATTGTGGTTTATTTAAGTACAATCAATTAACAGGAAGAACATTTAACAGTTATTGTGCGGTTTCTTTGAGTAGTTACTCAAAGGGTTAAACTAATCACAAACAAATGAATATTATAATTAACTAACTAAGGAATAATTATTATTATAATAGCTATCACAGTTAGCTGTCGACAATTATGAATGTATTACAATGAACTAATTATGAATGTATGAGAATCTCCTCTAAGCGAGATTTTAACTAGTTGTAATCGAATAATTATAATGAATGTTGGTTGATTATTGATTCTGCCAAGGTAGTACTATCATCATTAATAATAACTCTCTGATAGAATTTTGCAAAAGTTGTGGAATTCCTACTCCAGCCTGCTGTTTTACGGATAGTACCTAGGCTTACGCCCAGTGAGTGCGCGCGCGATGATGCTGCATGTCTCGTGCTGTGTGCACTGAACACGCTCGTGTCGACCCCACACTCACCGAGTGTTCGCTTTATCCAGCGGCTAAGCGTTTGCGTTCCCACTGGTTTATGGGGTTTACTAATTCCTAGAAATAAATCGTCGGATGTTCTTAATAATGAAGTGCGTTCTATGTAACACAGTAATGTAGTGGCTGGGCATATGGCTGTTTTTTCAATAAAGAAGGGTAAATTAATAATAGGTTGTTGAAGTCTTGGTCTAGAAGTCTTTATAATATCGGAGATTTTGATTGTGATACGCTGAGAAAGGTTATGAACGTTACTAACTTTTATCTTCGAAAGAGTTTGAACTCTTTGTGCTGTTGACAGAGCCAGTAAAGTAATGGCATTATTTGTAAGCTTATCTAAGGTTAATTCTTCATTAGGATGCCATGAAGCCAACTTATCTAATACTAGGTTTGTATTCCAGGTAACTTCATATTTGGGTCTTGGTGGCTTTAGTCTAAAAACCCCTTTGAGGAATCTTTTATTCTATCGTCACCCATTAGTACCGGGGTCAGCACTAGGGAAAGAGCAGATCTGCATGAATTGAGTGTACCATATTGGCAACCGTCATTAAAAAGTTGGGTTAAAAAGGAAATAACTTTGGGTACAGAGGCGTCATAAACATTTAACGCATTCATTTTACAGAAGTCCCACCACTTCTTCAAGTAAACGTCGTATTGTTTCATGGAATTAGGTGCTAATGATGCTAACATTATATCAAGTGATGATTATGGTATGTTTTGCCTTGAAAATGCGTCCCGGATAATATGCCTGCCACCAGGGTAATCGACTCGTGTATCCGACGGGAGCTGGAATGAGACAGTAAGGCATGACTTTCAGGTGGAAATGTAACCGTTTCCGAAATAAGGAGGGATTTAAACACGGGGTACCATGGCTGTGTTGGCCATAAAGGTACGACCATGATACCCCGTGCTTTATCTGTTATAATTTTTCTAAGAGTTTTAAGTATGATCGAAAATGGCGGGAATGCATAGAAATCATAATTTGCCCATGAAACCGTAAATGAGTCTATCGTGAGTGCGTCTGGGTCTCGGTGCCAAGATATGTATCTGGCACATTTGTTATTTATGCGACTAGCAAACAAATCAATTTTTGGATTACCGAATGCGCGGGTGAGACTGTCAAAGGCGCAATCGGACAGCTCCCATTCTATGTCCGGATGAGTTCTTTGTGATTCGTAATCTACAATAATATTATCACTCGATTTTATGTACGAGGCAAAGACGAAAAGCTTTTTGCTTTCGTACCAGTTCCAAATATCACGAGTTATTTTTGTGAGATGAGGGTATTGCATACCCCCCATTTTATTTATATAAGCTACAGCTGTTGAATTGTCTACGCGTAGCAATATTTGGCAATTAAAAAGATTTTTAACAAAAACTTTTAAGGCAATAAATGCGGCAAGCAGTTCTAAATAATTTATGTGTCGTTCTCTTTCTGTATTCGACCACTGCCCGTTCGCAGACCTTCCTTCGCAGGCGGCCCCCCACCCCGTCGTTGAGGCGTCAGAGAATATCTCAACTTGATAAACATCAATTTTTATTCGATGGACAGAATATTCTATTTTATTTAGCCACCAGTAAAAGTCAGTTTGTAGTGATTCAGGTAAATTCATAGATTTATTAAAATCATCATGACCTTTCAAGTTGAGATATTTACATCTTTCCATTTCTTTAGTGTGCAGCCATCCGTATTCGATCGCTGGACAAGAAGAAACTAATAAGCCTATTAACTGAGCAAAACTTCAAATTTAGCAACGCTTTAATTTTGAAAAAATTAAAAGTTGCGCTTTTATTCGTAACCTTTTATCTGTTGGTAAACTAATCTGAAACTCGTGTGAATCTATAATCATACCTAAGAATTTGCATTTGGTCGAAGGAAAAAGTGCGCTTTTTTCTATATTAATAATGAAACCAAGTGAAGTTAATAATCTTTTATTTTATTTTACTTTATTTGGGAAAACAAACGGTTACACATTACAATATGGTTAAGAACTTAAAACTAAAATGGTAATATAAATGTATAACCAACAACATTTTCCACATAATATAAAAAAGTTAAACTAACATGAACATCGTGCGATGTAAAGTACATAGACTTGAAAGTATGAATAAATGTTAAAATAAAACTAAACTGAAAGTTATACAGGCTAAAAAAAAAAAAAAAAAAAATAGAAAGAATTGAACTATGGTTTTAAATTGCTATGTACTTAATTCTGCTATGGTATTAAGAGCAATACTTCTAAATTTCCCAGCCGAAACAGCAAAGAACTCAATATCCTGGAAAATTTTATTGAACTGAGTGGTAAGACGTCGTAGGGGTGCTCGCGAGCCTGCGTTTGATCGACAAGAGGTTACAGCAAACAGCGGTCGCGCGCGCACACCTCGACATATAGTTGTTCTCGGTACTAAATAACTTATTCTATTGCTTATATCTATACAATCGAATTTATTGTTACATAAATCAAACAGAAACATCGATTCCAACATTATACGTCTAGATTTAAGATCTTGAAGTTTAAATTTATTTAGTAAGTCGCTATAAGATTCATACCTGCGAAAACAACGGTAATGCATGGCCTTTAGAAATTTGCGTTGTACTTTTTCTATCATGTTAGAATATTTTTCATAGAAGGGATTCCACACCGGGACCCCGTACTCCAACTGAGACCTGACCAGAGTTTTATATAGGTATAAGTAAGTACTAGGACGCCTAAATTCCTGAGCCGATCTCATTACAAACCCGTACATACGAAAAGCATTGTTCACAATTTTAGTAACGTGAGCATCTAGATGGAGTTTGTCATCTAGCAAAACACCAAGATCACGAACCACTGTTTCTCTTGCCAGATCTGTATTGTGCAAGGTATATGCATGTTTTAATAAGTTTTTATTTTTAGTGAAACTAATGCAATGGCATTTGGATATGCTCAATTTTAATTTATTTTTTACACAATATGCAGAGAATCTATTCAAGTCTTCCTGCAGCAATAAACAGTCGCGTAAATTAATAATCGGTCTAAAATTTTTTAAATCGTCTGCGTATAGTAATAATTTCGAATTTAGAAAACACGTACTTATATCATTAATAAACATAACAAACAAAAGAGGACCCAGTATAGAGCCCTGAGGAACACCGGAAGTGACATTTAGGGTCGCAGAATTAAAACCGTTTATCACAACTCTCTGAGATCTGTTAAAAACGTAAGAAGAGAACCATCTCAGTAGGTCGCCACGTATGCCATTAAAGGCAATTTTACTCAAAAGCAGTTGATGGTCCACTTTGTCAAACGCCTTTTGGAAGTCCGTGTATATAGTGTCAACTTGAATACGAGAGTCCATACTATTAAATAAATAGTCAACAAAAGTTATCAGGTTAGTGGTAGTTGATCTTTTTTTGACAAATCCATGTTGTTGTGGAATTATGCTATTATGTAGTAGAGGATAAACCTTATCATGAACAAGTCTCTCAAATAACTTGGAAAATACCGATAATATCGAAATAGGTCGATAATTTTCGATATCCTGTTTAGGTCCCGACTTGTGAACAGGAGTTATATTTGCGAGTTTCCAAGCTTGGGGAAAGACTCCTTTTGAAATGGATAGGTTAAAAATAATTTGTAATGGCACACACAGATTAACAGCAGTCTTTTTAATGAACACGACTGGTAAGCCATCTGGTCCCGGGCCTTTTGACGGATCTAATGCTTTTAGCGCACTTAATATTTCATCGGCAGTAAACTGAATGCTACTAAGGAGAGAACAGGTTTCAGAGTAATCTCCGTACTGCAATGAAACACTGTGACTTGAAGTGGATGGCTCATATACCGAATTGAAAAAGCTTGAGAACAAATTACAGATGTCTTCAGGGTTGTTGGCTGAATGATTGCTATAGTGCATGATAGAAGGGAAGCTTGTAGAGGATTTGCGGGAAGAAATGAACGTCCAAAAGTGCTTAACATTAATCCGGATGCCATCTTCTACAGAGGCAATGTACTTTCTGTAACAATTTTTGCTCTCAACTTGGAATCTGGAGCGGTAAATGGAAAACTGCTCGTAGTCTGAGATATTTTGATACATCTTCCATTTTACCCAAGCTTTGGCTTTATTTTTGTAAATATGAATAAGCGATTTTGTGAACCAAACCGGAAATTTTAACGATCTACAGTTATTGAGTGGAACGTGTTTCTTAATAATGCTGAAAACAACGTCATAAAACGTGTTCAAGGTATCGTCAATGGTTTGGTTAACTAAAAATTCCTCCCAATTAATGTCTTTTAAATCCGCATTTATGTCATCATAATTTGCCTTGTAATAATTATATTTTTTAATCACCTTGCGGGCCATCGAATCGTATGGTACACTTAGAGAAATAAAAACATTAAGTGGTGGATGGTGGCTGTCAAGCTGCAGTAAACAGTCTGTGGCTCTAGAAACATTGCATTCACTGTTACCAATAACCAAATCCAATATTTTGCCACCCGTATTCCGTATTGTATTGTATTGATGAGCGTTGAGGAACGACAAAAGTGCACTCATATGATCACAAACGGGGGAGTTACCTCTACAAACATGAGCCGATAATAAAGTACTATCTGTACAAGTGATCCAGTCGATTTCTGGAAGGTTAAAGTCTCCTACCACATAGAAATTATCAATGTTTGTGCCACCAAGCAGTGCTTGCAAAAGTTCAAAATATTCAGCATACACAAACTCTGGCGTTTTTGGTGGTATATATACTGCAGCAATAATACGGCACTTACCTCCACTTGAGCTTGGCAATTGCACTAAGATGTGCTCAACGCTGGCATGAGTTGCGATTTGCGGAGCTAATCTCACTGAATGCAGACTCTTCAGTACAGCCACGAGAACACCGCCTTCGTCTTTTTTATTGGTGGCAATACGGTCACGATCGTACCGATGTACCACATAACGCTCATCTATAAACTCGTTATCTGATATCTCGGGTGTCAGCCAGGTCTCAGTCAAAATTATTACATCATAACAATTGGCTAGAATATTTATATATAAGATATTTAATTTAGTGCGGAATCCCCTGCAATTTTGGTAATATATAACTAGGTTATCTGTCATTATAGCGTAAAACTCTGTTGAATATGGTCATAAATGCATTTACCGTTACCAACGCAACCGCAAATAGCAAGGCATTATTGTACAATAGGACGTTAAAAAAAAAAATGCGAACAAAATACAAGAAACATAACATAGTACTTAGAGAAATGGATTAACATTAACAAACAACTCACAAAGCCGCATATTATGCAGTGTTCAACTAAAGTCAGTAATAAACTAACCATAAAAAAAAAAGTCCAAAGCTGTGCGCAACGATTATGTAGCAAACCGAAGATTGACGGATTATTCACTGTAGAGTTATTTTTCGATGGATACAGCGCGTTGGTCGTCAATCGGTGCTGCGTAGCCGGGTTTGATTTTAGTGATGTCGTGCGCGTTCCGAATTGCAAAAGACCTTGTCCCCTCCTTTTCACGGACAAGGATTGTTCCATGCTTAACCCAAACAAATCTATAATTGTGTTGTTTGGCAGCGTCTCGACACTCACGAAATAATTGTTTATTTTTTAGTGTCAGGTGCTCATGCATATAAATCGGTAGAGATGTTCCTGAAACGCCAATTTGGTCCGTGGTAAATCCCTTGCACAACCGTTGGGCACTAAGGACGTTGTCACGTAGTATACGTGAACCAAATTTAACTATGATGTTTTTGGGCTTATTGTTTAGCTGGTGTGCATGTGGGACACGGTGAATAGAAATAATGTCATTTTGTTGTACATTGCACTTAATTATGGCCCCAATATTTTGCATCATGGTTACGAGGTTTTCGTTACGCCTTTCAGGGATGTTGCATATCTCAATGTTACAATTGCGGGCACTCTGTTCCAAATTATCAATCCTTGCCACAAGCTCTGTAACAATAGGCTTTAAATCAATGGTCTCTTGAATATTTTTATTAATATTGGTAACTTTCTTACTGAGATCAGCTTGCTCCTCAGCAGTAAACTGGACCGAGCGTTCGATGGAGTCAATTCGTTCGGTTGTACTGGAACACTTCACATCTAACTCTGTAACTCTCTGACGCAGGACTGATTGCTCCGATTGAAGAGAATTAATGTCATTTTTTATCTCTGACGTGACTTGATTAAGTGAAGTAAGTTCGATTTTCATTGATACCATACTCTCTGATATTTTAGTAATACTTGTATCCAAATCCCGTCGCCACTCGTTTATTGTATTCTTCAACTCCGTTGACAACTCATTTATAGCCTGTGTCCACTCAGAATCCGGCTGTTTACGTTTATTACGGACTGACACGTTTTGATCGCCGCTCAATGGGGAATCAGCCACGGAACCAGCCGTTAAGTCGGTATCCGAATGGAATTTTTTCTTGTCGGGTGAATGGAACATAGTATTGTTTCTGTTAATATTTTGTTCAAATTATAATATTTTTAAAAATGGAAAAGGAACTGCGTCTTGTGAGATCCGAACCAGCGGCACGCTGCGTCGAGTAGCTCTAGTGATACAAAAAGCACACCCGCCGGCCATACGACCACGGTGACTTTAAGTCGTGAGTCGAAATTCTGCAGCAGTATTTAGAGTATTTTTGTATGAATGACTTGCGATAAGCTCGACTAATGAGGTCCTTTGTTCTCAAAGTCACAAACAAGGTCACCTTGAACACTCAGAAACGTTAAAGTTTTTAAGTATTTTGGCAAATACCAGTATTAAACTGAATTTAATTGATGATAACCATATATATTTGGATTCCACAAGAGTCACTGTATATGTCACAATAAAAATTTGCCGAGATTAGCAGCAAATTACCACTTATTTCACTTAATTTTATGGACTGATTTTGACACAGTACACTCAAAGCAACGGTCGCACGATGTGTCGCACTTTTAGTTAGATTTATGTTAGTTAGGCATTCCAGTTGGGAATATCCAAACAATAACCAATCGTCTAAATAAACAGTGGACAGAAGGCCTGCAGAGCGCAGTAATTTAGCTATAGGTTTACATATTTTTGTGAAAACGTATGGGGCTGTGCTTAACCCAAATGGCAAAACATTAAATTCGAACAATTTATCATCAAAACAGAATCGTAGATATTTTCGAGATTCTTTATGCATTTTAATTAAGAAATATGCATCTTTGAGGTCCATTGATGCCATTTGACAATTGTACGTTACCATTTTTAATGCCGTTCTTAAATTCTCTAACTTAAAATGATCTGTTTTAACGAATTTATTAAGGTTTTTTAAGTTTAAAATAAAGCGCATCGTGCCATTTGGTTTGGGAATCAGGAAAATATTTGAGACAAATTGATTTTCACATGGATATTGCGCCTATTTTGAGTAGGTTATTAATGGCTTCTAAATAATGCGGTCTCTCATTAGCCGAGTAAGTTGTTCTAGCAGGGAGCGTATGTTGTACAACGGGCGATGTAAATGGAATTTTATAACCTCTTATCCAGGATAGTATAGTCTCATCGTTCGTAATTGCAGCCCATTGATGATAGAATTTAGATAAGCGGCCTGCGTACTTAACTGCATCTAGAAGCGGCGACGGGGATACGTCGACTGATGGCCCCGTGATGCCGTCTTCGATGAGTGCGCGTGCGGTGGCATGTACTGGGTCTGCAGCGAGTGCAGCGACGGATACTGCGCACGTGGCGCCGCAGGCTCGCGGCTCCTCGGCGCTGGCGCCGGCCCCGCGGGCTGCCTGCGCGCCTGGGGGGGAGCTCTGCGGTTTAAAGTTCGCGATGCTGGTCCTTTATAATTGGTATTCGCAGTCTTGCTGCTAGATTCGGCTTTAAGTTCGATCCCTGATTTATTTACAGCCTTTGCTGATTTTGATGTCTCTGCTAAATTTTCACCAAATAGACACGTGTCTATTTTGGTGTTTTTAAGGTGTTCCTTCATGTCATTTTTGAGGGCAAATAAAATGAAATTTCTACGAGTGATGGAATCTGCATGTTGTAAATCGAATAAAATTCTGCTTATATCCATTAATTTTTGCAGCACGTCATTGGTTATTGTTTTTGAGTTTAATTGGGAATTTATGATGTCGGCCAAACAAGCAATTGCACTAGACATTTGTTTCTGTTTGTTTTCTATGCCCTTATCGCGTTTAACTGCGGTATCAGCAATTGCCGCCTTAATTTCCAGATTTATTTGAGGGGCATCAAGTTGAATACAATTTTTAGGTAATAGATATTTGGAGATCAATTTTTTACGATTTTCCTTATTCAGACCGTCTTTAACAATGTGTAATAAACTATTTGCAAGTTCGTTGCGTATTTCAGGCCCGTATTTGTTAGTGTTAGTAGGATCATCGCCTAAAATTTCTATAATTTCCGTATCCAGATCGGGAATATTAACATCATAGGCTCTTCGGGGGGTAGCTTCGGGAGGTACCTGTGTAGGATTAGGCGGGAGGAAACGCCCGGGTGTCACCACTGTGCGGATCGCCCGGAGGACACGGTGGAGCATACGGTTGAGGTATGCCCTGCTTGGGCGGAGCACCGCCGTGTCCTCGCGGAGGCGATTGGCGGCGGTGACCTCTCGCGTCTGGCCCTGGTTCAGGCCATGGTACGGAGCGAGAGGGCATGGGAAGCCGTCACCTCCTTCTGCGAAGCAGTAATGCTCGCGAAGGAGGAGGCGGAACGCGTGAGGGAAAGGCAAAGTTTGCGCCCTCACGCCCCTAACCGCCGCCGTTGGAGACGCCCTGGGCGTCGGGAATCCCAGGCGGATTCCCGGCCACCATAGGCGCGGGCTTGCGGACGGCGAGCAACGGGCAGCTCGCCGTCCGATAAGGACCAGGCCCGGGTCGATGGCGCGTCGTGTTCCACGTGCGCCTCAAAGAGATGTCAGCAAAATTGACGGGGTCCAATAGGACCGATGCCTGCCAGGGTTGCGGGAAAGTCCGAAAGGGATACCGGGACCTTGGCAACAGGCAAATGAAGGAACACGGGTGGGTTTTAGTCAGTAAAAGTCTGACACGCCCTTCCGCTCCGCCCAGAGCGGGAGAAGTCATTGGATGATTTCCCACCCTCAAAAAAAAAAAAAAAAAGGCTCTTCGGGGGGTACATCCGTGGAAGTACTAGGGCCTGGCTGAAGCTCACAGATTAGATTCGAGTCCTGAACTATTTCATCTTCAGGTGGCCATTCTAATAACCAATCATCTGGTCGCAGTGCGGGGGTATCTGAAAATTATCATAAATATGATAATTTTAAAACGTAAGTTAAATAACTTACAAAACATAAAAAGTGGACATAAATAAGTCCATGATTTTTCATTTTTTATTATTATCATAATCTTTTATCTTTATACAAAGAATAGAAAATTCAGCTAAGTACATCGTTATTGGTTGTAGATTAGTCATAGTCATAATAATTATTAGGTTAGGTTATAATCCCCAGCGGAAGGAACGCCAACCGTATTTAAATGCGTTAAAACAGCCCCAGTGACTGTTCGGGTTGCATTAAAATAACTTAAATACGTAGATACGAAAACAGGGTGGTAAGATTATTGAAGATATTGTTATCACTTTAGAAATGAGTAGGTAGGTAAATACCTGTTCCAATATCCTCATCGAGTAGAAAAATAGTTTCCTCTAAGTCTGATACATGATGATGATTTCTATCTGTATTTTTTATGGTGTACATAATAAAGAGTATTCTATTCTATTCTATTCTATACACTTTCCGAAGCACTTATTTGTCTATCACGAATTTTGCGTTCTAACTTTCTTATTTTGTTTTTGTAATTTTTTATGTCTTCTTCGCGAGACCTAGAATTCTTACGCTTCGGCATTTTTATAAAAAACTGTGCGAAGATGCGAAATAAATGTTGAGTGGTTGAGCACTAGAATGCGAATGATTGGCGACATCGTCTGAGAGCGGAAAAGGACGAAGTACCCACAAGTAAAAAAAAAAAAAAAAGTTTTGAGGGTATGTCAAATTGAATTGTCATAGATAAAAAAAAAATAGAATATAAGATTGTTTTTTCTCAACTAAGTGCATGAGTGGTGACAACTAGGGTAACTACATGTGTAAATTACTAATCTCTTCGGACGAGGCGCTAGTATAATCTCAGATATATTTTACAAACAGATGAGCAGCCGTTTGTCGTTTGCTATGACTTATAGCAGACTGTGGCAGACACATTGCTTACAATGTACTTTGTAGTGATGCACGGGCTTTGAGCTATGGGTTATGTTGTGTGTTGCGTCGTTGACGACAGCACTAGTGCTGCCACTGCTTGCGTCATGTCATGAGCGCCGCGGCCGACAGATGCGTAATTAAAATACTCCCAGAATGTTTAATTAAACTCACCCAAATGCAGCGCCGTATGACGACGTTTTTAATTAAATATCTCTAACGAAAAATATATACACTTTGTATAAAGAGGCGAGTCTTCATTTCTTCAAGCCGCATCCACGATGCAGCGGTACTGAACAACTAGCGACAGTCAGTACGTACCTACGGTAGGTAGCGCGAGGTATTTCAATCAGCGTCGTCCCTCGAGCGCCGGCTAAGTATTATTGCCTGATTCTTCTGTGATTAAAGTCCGTTGCGCGATATTAAACGGAGCGGGCCTCGCTAGCAGTTAATTGAAAACGTATCCGGAGACCGGCGGTGGTTTCGCACCACCTGCGAGCGAATGTAGAAGATCCACTCACTTGTAGTAGTGCATTACGAGATACATAAACAAATAAGCAGTTGATACCAAAGTATAAACCACGAAGTTCCAATGAACTTACAAATAACCAAGTGTAGGCTATTGAAGTCTACCATGACCACGATTAAGTCATAATTTTTATTTAGTTAACCCTTATCTTCTAATCACACAGGTCGCACTGACCTTCTGTAGGTACACATTAAATTTCACCCCGTTCGGCATTCAGCCTCCCATACCTTACGCCACGTTCGGCATTCGGCCTCCCATAGCTCACGCCAAGTTCCCCACACCAGCTGTCATTTGATAAAAGTCTGATCACGATTGGATTAAGGAATCTAATCTATCGGTGGAAGCACTACCGTATTATTAATTATTAATCTGGAAACCTGGTCAAATTGCTGACCGACACTTAACTCAACTGTCAATGCCATCCAACGTGGCAATGTTGCCAGCCTTTTGGGCACTTTTCCCACTGACAGCGATGCGGAAGAGTTTTTTGACGCCCTATGAGCCCTTTCTTTATGTATATAATCTGTATTTTGTTATTTTTATTTAGCAAACTCGAATGTATTATATTTTTGGTAGATCTGTAAATAGCTTATAGTGTTAAATTTTTTTTATGTATGTATATATAAATAGCAGTAATTAAATGTTATTTTTGTCGTAAATATTGTATAATCTGATATTAAATTACAAAAATTGCTACATTTACTCAACTGTACTTGTATTATATATATATGGTTTTCCGTCCAAATGAAAGGAGAAGATGTTCTATTAGTAACAGGATAAGTTGAAGCTTTTAATGCTTATGAGGTTCGAGTAGCCGGTCATTTGAAACGGTAACAGCGTGGGGCCCTGCAAGGATCTCTCCTACCTCAAATAGCTTGGCATGATCCTCCGTTATGCCGAAAATACTGCAGAATTCATTTTTAAATAAATATTTGTTAAAGGTTGAGGATTGATGCTAGGTCAACGTTTGACGAAAACAGGATTACATATTTTCTCGATAAAAAAAACCAAAGTATTATTCCGCTGGTATTAAAAAATACTTCAAACTAGATTATGAAACTTTGCATAATAACTGAACTGTAAAGCATGTCTTATGTTTATTTTTATTTTAAATTACCATTATTTTCACCGTAAAAAGCAATTACCTAAACTATGCGAGGCTTGAGATCCGCCAGCAACCCACTCCGTCTCGCTCTCATTCTGACCGCGAGTAGTATGGTGCGAGCGAGATAAAAGAGGTTGGTTAGACCCTTAATAGGAAATCTCTTTATGACGCGATAAATGGCGATGGGCTTGTTTCCCATCACATTACAACTTAATACTAATAATAGGAAGCTTTGTGCTTTGTGTCTATCATAGACACAAATGCAATGTCTCTATCTTAGATAGACATTGCAATTGGAAAGAAAGGAGTCAGTGACTACTGGGCCCGAGTCAACTCAACCCGAATAATAAATACCAGATAATTTACTCCCGATTACGGTGATTTGTACGGTCAGGCAGAAAATGGATATTTTAAAACAAGTCATTACGGATTTAATTTTGTTTTCCGAAGATTTTGGTTTTTTATTCACATACAAAGCAGGAAAACATAATTATCTACAATGCCTCTTTCAATTATGATACCTATATAAGTATCTTAAGTTCATTAGTTTTATTAATTGCCTCGACTAAAAACGACAAGCGTTCCTTTGCTAAGATAATGACTTTAATGACACACGTCGGATCTGAGGGCCCAGACCAGTGACAATCGCTTCGAAAGTGTTTCGTATTTCTACAACGATTTTCAACAGGATTAACATAATATGCTTTTCGATAGCTTATGTCAGTCCTATACATTTTTGCCTTTTCCATCATCAATATCGCTGATAGAATGTCACTTTGTCTAGGGCCTCTGATAGTACTAGAAAAGTTTTCTATCTCACTCTTGCACATCAAAACAATAGTCTAGTAGAACATAAAAGACAAGAAGGCGATTTCTGCGACTCTGATTTCTAAATATGAATAAGTATTTAAATAAATAATAACAGTCTTTAATGCAGAACAAGTTCATAACATTTATTTTAATTTAAAATAATAATAGTTACGTATTTAATATACATTAATTTTTAGGGGTATGAGGAACAGGGGTACCAGGTTGTAAAGTTCACTCATCCACTAACATAAAAGTTGTAGGTAATATTTTGATCCAAGCGTGTCGGCGTCGTCGCGTCGCACTGTGGGCTGAAAATCGATCTTCATAGACTTAGGGATCAACTTGGTAATTTATTTATTTTTTCGGCAGAAATGGGCTTAGGTATCGTATATTGATCAATTTAATGCTATTTCAGTTTTTTAATAAACGTTTTTCTTTATTTTGAAGCACTTGGTTGAAAAAAATTTATGGAGAAATATGTAAAAAAGGATATATTTCGACTTTGGTACAAGTGCCCCACTTTTCTTTTGGCACGATTATACTCCTTATTTTTCAAATTTTTTTTGACATATCGCACAATGCGTGGACGCGGTAGACTTTGAGAGCAAAAAAATAAAATGTATTTTTGGAATACAATAAAAGGTTTTAATCTGTTTATAATTGACTTATGGCACTTAATGGTTATAAATAAATTATATGAACAGAAATGTAATAGCTACCGGTTAAACATAACAAATTTATTGGAAATTAATTAAGGTTTTTTGTAATTTAATAACGAGGATGGTTAAATAATGAGATCTTATGATCCATTGGCCATTATCTATCATAATGAGATCTAATGTCCTATTACTGAGATAATTAGATATCATTAACTAACTACCCCCTTCCTACATAATTAATTGCATTTAAATCTTAAATAAAATAAAAATATTGAAACAAAACTAAAAAAAGCAATCATATTTAAAGCTACAAGCATCCTAAGCATCTATATCAGATTCATCAGACTCTGTGTCATAATAATTAATATCATCTATGTCACAGAACTCAATATCATCCTGATGCTTCGGCTAAACAATTAAAAGATCCAAGGTTTTTTGCCTCATCTTTGTTTTATGTAAAGCACGATGCAATAATGGCCGTGTTGCAGAAACGTACGGATCTGAAGTCAGAAGCATCATCTTCATTATATCCTCATTCGTGCTCATCCTACTTATTTTACGTGAATGGTGCTCTCTATATCTGCGAAAGTCTTTATTACGCGCTTCAGATGCTTCTTCAGACAGATTTTTAATCGGTACAATGGAGTTCTTGATGATATCAGCTCCGTGAATCAACAATTTATGTACTGTTGCTGACATATAGTACCAATGATAAAATTGTAGGTATCTCTCTGAGGTCGTACGGGTATAAGCTCGAAATTTTTCAACATCGATGTTTTCACCTGATGTATTTCTTGAAAAATAACTGCAAATCTGCGAAATCTGCAAATCTCATTATTTAACCATCCTCGTTATTAAATTACAAAAAACCTTAATTAATTTCCAATAAATTTGTTATGTTTAACCGGTAGCTATTACATTTCTGTTCATATAATTTATTTATAACCATTAAGTACCATAAGTCAATTATAAACAGATTAAAACCTTTTATTGTATTCCAAAAACACATTTTTTTTTCTCTCTCAAAGTCTACCGCGTCCACGCATTGTGCGATATGTCAAAAAATGTAGAAAAATAAGGGGTATAATCGTGCCAAAAGAAAAGTGGGGCACTTGTACCAAAGTCGAAATATATCCTTTTTTACATATTTCTCCATACATTTTTTTCAACCAAGTGCTTCAAAGTAAAGAAAAACATTTATTAAAAAACTGAAATAGCATTAAATTGATCAATAAACGATACCTAAGCTCATTTCTGCCGAAAAAATAAATAAATTACCAAGTTGATCCCTAAGTCTATGAAGATCGATTTTCAGCCCACTATGCGTCGGGGGACGGCTTATGAAAATAGGAAGTTAACATCAGCTATCCTTTCTACAGTAGCATACATTAATTATTCTTAGATATAAGCCTAGAATGTTTGGCGTTTTCATTAGCTGTCCCCCGACGCGATGACGCGGGGATCAAAATATTACTTACAACTTTTATATTAAACTTAATGGGCCAATACCAGCATATAATTTTTTTACTTTTTAGATGCTTTGTTTTTGTCGGGGGATTAAAAAAAATTAAATTTAAGTTTTACTTCCTGCTGTTTAAAGTTTATATTATACTAGCTTCCGCCCGCGGCTTCGCTCGCATGGTATGTCGATAAAAAGTAGCATTTGTCCTTTCTCAGGCTCTAGACTATCTGTGTACCAAATTTCATTTTAATCGGTTCAATAGTTTTGGCGTGAAAGCGCGACAGACAGACAGACAGAGGTACTTTCGCATTTATAATATTAAGTTAGGATTAGCATTAGGACTAGTTAGGATTACTAGTAGACACGTTACGATCGACACGTGACTCGCCGAAATCTGCGTAGCTGTACCTACGGATGTTTGCCACAGTGAAGCTCGTTTCTAATTTAGTCTCATTTCTTTTTCCTACGCCATCATCAGACCCTGATTACCATCCATCTTTAACTTATTTTTTTAGACATTTGCAATGAGTCCGAACACGATACCTCTGCTATAACAAATCCATGAAGCCCGCGGGGTAGGTGGGGTCAGTCCTCACTCTGCCATCCACCTTGATGAGGCACTGCTTCACAATCTTGAGCATTTCGTTGCGGGTGAGCGAAAACAAACCAATAACCTGAAATATGGTGTACCTGTTGTTTGTTCCCCGCCTGTAATACCAAAATTCTACAGATTATAATGCTTGTTTTTCTCTTTTAAGTTGTGCGTTTTTGAAGGCGGGTTTTTTGTTTTTCAAATATTTTTTTATTTAAATAAATAGTTTTAACATCAAGGGTATTTATATAGCAGTAAAATACTTTTTAAGTCATTCGAATTGGACATTTAATTTTGAAGTTATCACGAAATGCAATACGCGAACCGTTTGACGCCGGCGCGCGGCGCCGCGCCACCGCGACGTTCCCTACTCTAGAGAGGAGAGGTTGGGCACACGGGTAGACCATGACCTGGAATAGGACATAGGATACGTTATATCGCTATATTCCCACGGGCTCGAGATCTAAACGGGTGAAACCGCGGGGCACAGCTAGTTTTATTATAAAACTGGGAAAAAGTTAGCCATACGAGTATGTCCGTAATGCCTTGAAAAATATATTATTGTGTAAGTTTAATAGCCGTAGCACCTTATCAATAGTTTTGTTACAATCCGTAGTGTATGTGATGCAAATATGCGCAGGCAGATAACAACACGTTGTATGCATTTAAAATGCTATTGTTACGTTCAAATGATTCATTGTGCGCTCAAAACGTAGCAAATTGAATTACGTTGACGTGTGAGTATGAGTGCGAGCCCTCCACTTGCGGCTATCGTCACACATTGTGTTGCACTGCACCGCTCCCTGTGCCGAAGTGAGCGGTGTTGCTCGTGTACATTCGTGCTCTGTCCCAGCGCACGACTCATCGCGCTGTGTTACTGTGTATTGCCACCGATACTAACTGTTCAGAACTTACTACCGCGCTGAGTGCATTTCGATGTAGATGTTTAAATTGTTTCTGTTGCACTCCCAACTTATAATATTCTTAAGAGTTCACGAATCAAAATTGAATTTGGAAACATAATTTAGCTAAAGAGCTCTTTACCAAACTCCGTTGAAGTACGGTTACTGTCGTCAAGAATTTTTTTATGACTTTATTAGTGGCACAGCATGTAGTTTGCTATGTAGAGTCACTGGCTAAAGTTAATGAAGCCGTTCAAAGCAAACATCAAACGAAGGAGCAGTTTGAAAACGTTAATTGACAAAGCCATAGAAAATAAATGAATAAAATCGAGTTGTGTAACTGATTTTTTTAACAGTTGGAACGTGTCAATGATTCCTTGCAGTATATCGAAAGCGCGATATCGACCGACGACCAAAATAGCGTTTAACGTTGCACTCGCGGTGCTTACCCGAATTACCACCTGTCGGGGGTCGGGAGATGGGTGGGAGCGGCAGGATGGGGGTAGGGGGACAGAGGTCAAAGGTCGGCGACAATTTTTGGATGTTTCTTGTTCATATTTAATTAGCGGCGGCGGGTCGCGGATGTTTGTTGTGCCTTTGTTCTTCATTAAATGGCGTTTTTCAGCACCGCAGGAGTACCTAGTTACTCTCAAAATGATTTTGAAGCGCGAGGTGGCCTGCCCAGACCGATTTGTGGCGTTAAATTGTATATGCACTGAACATTGCGATTTATGCGAGACGTTAATGCAGATAGTTTGATATAAAGTGCATTTGGGTGAAGTTGAGCTTTGAACTGAGGTTTCAGTCGAGTTACGTGGTACCGGTGCAAATAATTCATAATTCAGTAAGTCATCCATCTTATTATCATTCGTGTGCTCGTCCAGGCTAGCCCTCGGCGTGTGAGTGCAGCACGTGGGGCTGATAGATCGGTATCTCTGGGGGGTGCGGACTCGTGGTCACACCAGGTTGTAACACCAGTGTGACTAACAGCAATGATTTTCCTGGGGTTCGGACTCGTGTTCACACCGCTAATTTTCTACATAATGTACCACTGAATTAATAGTGCGGTGAAAAAATATCGATGTAAAAATTCCTCTTGTAGTTAAGTACACTACTTATCAAAAAGTAAATATACCTGCCAGGTTCATACTATGACACATTTATTTTGTGCAAAGAGTTCTTCTGTAAATCTATCACTGGTACCGATTCTGTTGTTCACAAACTAAACTAAGTTCAGTGCATCCTTTTCTTTCTATTTCATTAACAAAAGGACAGAAGATAATAATAATTTTTTTAATTTTAGTTTAGTCCTGTCAAATTAATCAGCGCCTGCCACTACTCCATAGGTTTAGACGTGATTAAAAACATGCCTAAAATTACATCAATTTACGTCAGGCGCTGATTAATTTATGTTCAGCTCGATAATCTCTAGTTTACACATACTTACATAAACAATTATCTCGTAGAGCAAGCTCAATCATCTCTAGTATACACATACTTACGTAAACAATTATCTCGTAGAGCAAGCTCAATCATCTCTAGTATACACATACTTACGTAAACAATTATCTCGTAGAGCAAGCTCGATCATCTCTAGTATACACATACTTACGTAAACAGTTATCTTGTAGAGCAAGCTCGATCATCTCTAGTATACACATACTTACATAAACAATTATTTCGTAGAGCAAGCTCGATCATCTCTAGTATACACATACTTACATAAACAATTATTTCGTAGAGCAAGCTCGATCATCTCTAGTATACACATACTTTCATAAACAATTATTTCGTAGAGCAAGCTCAATCATCTCTAGTATACACATACTTACATAAACAATTATTTCGTAGAGCAAGCTCGATCATCTCTAGTATACACATACTTACATAAACAATTATCTCGTAGAGCAAGCTCGATCATCTCTAGTATACACATACTTACATAAACAATTATCTCGTAGAGCAAGCTCGATCATCTCTAGTATACACTTATTTACATAAACAATTATCTCGTAGAGCAAGCTCGATCATCTCTAGTATACACATACTTACATAAACAATTATCTCGTAGAGCAAGCTCGATCATCTCTAGTATACACATACTTACATAAACAATTATCTCGTAGAGCAAGCTCGATCATCTCTAGTATACACATACTTACATAAACAATTATCTCGTAGAGCAAGCTCGATCATCTCTAGTATACACTTATTTACATAAACAATTATCTCGTAGAGCAAGCTCGATCATCTCTAGTATACACATACTTACATAAACAATTATCTCGTAGAGCAAGCTCGATCATCTCTAGTATACACTTATTTACATAAACAATTATCTCGTAGAGCAAGCTTGATCATCTCTAGTATACACATACATAAACTCACGCCTTCTTCCCATGGCGGTAGGCAGAAACTACAGAACGCCATGTGCTACGATCCTTACACACTCATTTAGCCTCTCACGCCGCGCCGGTTGCGAGTTCCACGCACCTGACCTTTCTGAAGAACATCACCAATAAGGTCAGGTCACTATTCTTATGTCCTCCCGGCGTTTCCATTCACATCTGCCTTGTGTTACCTTTTGTTAGTCGCTTTTCATTCATCCTCTCAACATGACCAAACCATCTACACTCTTTTCAATTTTTAGGGTTCCGTACCTTATAAGGAAAAAACGGAAGCCTTATAGGATCACTTCGTTGTCCGTCTGTCCGTTGTAGGTCTACGGTCCCTTGGAGCTCTAAAAAATCAAGCTTCTAAATCAACGCAATAAAACAATATGGCCATTTATGCGGCATATTTTGATATTCGCATATAAATCAAAACCTACAGGGCTCCTTCCATTGACCTACAATCATGTTTGCAGGCAGCAAGGTGTGCACACATATTTATTTAACCATTTATGCACACACACATAATATATACAGACAAGAAAAAAGGAACAGAAAAAACAAATTATATAACACAATTATTATTTTTTTGTGATTACGAACTTATAAATTTTTTAATCGACTTCTTCAAAAGGTCAAGGTTTTTGTTTTACCTTGTGTTTGATACGCGATTGCTCCGCCAAATATGAATCAATTTTGATGACTCTTTTTTTGTTTGGTAGTTCATGCTTCAGGGGTGGTCCCATAAAATTATTAACTTTGCTTGCGTATTTTTTGAGTTAGCTTCAATATTACGTATTTTTCCCACTAAGTATAATGTGGACGATGTTTTAAGTTACTCCGTCACTGTTATTTACATAGCAGAAAGTGGTATTCGAATTTTTGTGGGGTAGGTACCACAACTAAAAGGTGAAGAATAAAAACTTTTTACAAAAAAAAAAAACAACAGACTTCCAAAAAAAAATACTAAAAAGTGCAAAATAACTTTGATTTCGGAAGTCAGTGGCGAAAAACGAAAATTAAAAACCAAAGACACCGAATTCCGAAATTAAAGTTAATTATTTATTAGAACCAAATTTTTTTTTGAAGTCGATTGTTTTTTTTTGGAAATAGTTTTGCAGTAGCAGATCTGACCGTGACGTATATCGATGTATGGGAGAACATGTATTTTAACTACAATGTTAAGTTTGTTTTTGGGATAAATTCATCCCAACTACGGAACCCAGTGCGTGGTCCGACACGCACTTGGCCGACTTTTTTATCACTACATCTTCTGTTAAACCGCACCGTTGCTTGTCTAGTATCTAGGTAGGTAAATGTTATTCAGTTATGTGCTCTCATGTGTAAGAACTTTTCACAAACGTTGCACCAATATTTTTGTTTTGCGCCCTAGAGCTCTCATCGCAATGTGTTCTCTTATCCCGTTTTAGTGGACCATCTGTGCGTATATTTTGATTTTCCTGTATTATGAGACAACATCATAGCGTCAAACTGTCCCCGGGCGAAGGTTGCAGGTCGCGGCGGGTGGTTGCCGTCGCAGGCACGCAGGCGGCCGCCTCCTGATTGTTCAGCATACTGTATTACGCGCTCTTCCCCCTATCGCCGTCTTATTGCATTTCGCAGATATTTGCCCTTATAACATACTCGGGATTCTCGGATTTTCCTCGTCTCGAACTAATAACAGACGGCAGTATTTTTCCTTTCGGTTTCAGTCTATTGACTGCGGTGTGTTTTGTGTTCGTCATTATACGACGTAAGCGGCTTTAGTACGACTGTGTATACATTACCTGTTCGGCTCACACTATTATACCCACAAAGGGTATTTATCGGCTTCTGGTAATGAGACTGGATACGAACTAGTGATGTGCTAATGAGCGACGTATTGCGGTTAGTGTAACAGGATGATTACCGACAAATCTGCTACAGTACTTACAGCTGTTTATTTGATTTGCGTGTGAATATCCTGTACGTTTTGAGAAGTGTTCCCGTATCCGCTCGGGACGACTCTCTCTGAAATTATCCGCCTCACATCCCTCGGATCACCTTTTGATTCACAACCAAGTACAAAGGACCCTACGACCCTAAGTAAACAAGTATGTTTGTGCAAACATTTACACAAACACACGCGATGTATCTACTACCGTAGTGTATAAGGATATACTCGTACAATATACATGTGGACATTGTATGATGTCAATTCTAAAGAATTACAAAATTAAAATGTCTGTTTTTTGTTACGTTGTCATGGTTAAAACGGTAGGTACACACGGCTACACATCAAGCTATAAATTTCCAGTATAAGTACACAAAAAATGGAAAAATAACAAAACTTTAAAAAAAAAAATTGACCGATGTCAAAAATTCAAAACAAAAATGGACTACTGTACTCAAAACCAAACGACAAAAGTACTTCTTTAATAATAAGAGAAAAAAAAATATCTTTAATTTCGGAAGTCGGTGTTTGCTTTTAATTTTAGTTTTTGGCCACCGACTTCCGAAATTAAAGATAATTTTTTTTTTCTCTTATTATTAAAGAAGTACTTTTGTCGTTTGGTTTTGAGTACAGTAGTCCATTTTTGTTTTGAATTTTTGACGTCGGTCAATTTTTTTTTTTAAAGTTTTGTTATTTTTCCATTTTTTGTGTAATTTGATTTTTGTAATCACCATGGGTAGACCAACTAAAGGAGCCGCCCGCATGAAGAAAAACAATTAAAGAGACTAATACTGCTGAAAAAGAACGCCTATCTAAGAATCGCAAACGGAGTGCTATGTCCGGTTCCCAAGAATCACCGTTAGCTCGTTATGCTAGGTTATCTTAGATGAGAAATTACATGCATTCTCATTTGTCGCAGGAGTCGCCAAATGATAAGATCTGCCGACTCAATCATATTCAAAAACGATTAAGTGGCGAGTCGTCTGAACAGCGCAAGTATCGTTTAGATGTTATACGAAACCGGCTGGCTAATGAGACTCCCGTGCCTTCTCAAGAATATAAGGGTGAACACTATACATTTGCTTACACTGTATAGTTCCCCTCATCATCATATTATAAGGTGACCATAACCAGATCTGTAATGTCACTTACAACCTATATGGTTGCAAAGTTCTTATCAATATAAATGAATTAAGTCCAAACACAAGGTAATTACTGTGAACGGTTGAGGAGTTCCGTTAATCGTCCTTCGTCTTCATCATCAGACCCTTAACGACAGTCACAACCCATCCAAGTGTAAGGTTCTTATCAATACAAATTAATCAAGCACAAACACAAGATATCTGCTGTAAACCACTGAGGAGTTCCCTCAACTGTCTTTCGTCTTCATCATCAGACCCCTAACGACAGTCACAACCCATCAAAGTGTAAAGTTTTTATCAATACAAATTAATCAAGCCCAAACACGAGGTATCTGCTGTAAGCCATTGAGGAGTTCCCTTGACTGTCTTTCGGCTCCATCATCAGATCGACTCCAGACCTTCATAAAATTGTAGTGCTGTAAAATACTTAATGAATAAATTAAGGAATGCACTAGTTGCCCTTACGATTTTTGAAAGTTCCCCTCGATTTCTCTAGGATCCCATCATCAGATCCTGACTTGGTGACAATGGGACCACCTCAGAAGTATAAGCTTTTGAACAAAAAAAGAATTTTTTAAATCGGTTCCCAAACGGCGGAGTAATCGGTGAACATACATAAAAAAAAAAAAAAAACAATCATCCGAACATAGTACCTACAAAAATAATACCGGTAATGTTTTACCGCTGTTTTTACAATAAAATTAATAAAAATACCGGTAATTTTTACCGGTAGTTTTAACGTACCGGGGTTTTAACGTTATTATTATGTTATGCTACTAAGTACTATTATATACTACCAAATCGTACCAATATCCAGATATCTCTACGGTAATACCGTGACTTAACGTTACTTTTAATGTGAATTGTAACGTTTTCAAGCCCTGAGCAATATACGCATTTAGGTCATGTGTGGTCATGGTCTCCAGTCTAAAATGGTAAATGATAAAGGAAAGCATATTATTATTTGATATGAGGCATAGCAGCATATGAGAATATAATGTTTCCACTTCTAGGACACAGGCTTTCTGTCCATGAGAAGGAATGCGTCGTTATTCACCACATCATAGCGCGAGTTGGTGCGTGTCACATACTTTACATCAAATTGGTTGTAAGGAATGCCTGTTTCATTAAGAACAACTCATCTCTGAACTCATCCGTGCTATACTGCCCAGTACCTAAACACGATAGGGCACAGCCCGCAGCTTGTCACGCTCACCTGTGTATTAGCCGCGGCGTCGCGCGATTATTAATCACACGGGCGCGGCGCGTCTCGGACGAGCGTCATAAATCACGCGCCGACACCTTATGTACCTAAACTTTATAATTTAAAACTATTTCGTGACGAACGATCCCGCTTCCGCGTTTACCTCCCTCCGCGGTGTTGCTATCATTTTTCTTCCTTTAATTTCCTTCAGGATTTGGTATTTTGTGTTCGCCAGGATTAAGTATGTCAAGAGGACGAGATCATATTTATTGCGTAAAGCGGTTATTATGGTATTATTACATATCCATACGTTCTGGCACGTAGGTGGGCTTAAACAGGCTAAAATAATTGTCAATATCTAGCGACGCTACACTACAGAAAAGACGTGCGAAGTGACACGGTGGTCGCGGTCATTTACCGGTAGGTCGGATGCGCGGCCGAATTACTGCCGCGCTCACATCGGATCGCTCGCTCGAACAATGCCATTCTGCACAATGCCGTATTAATGTTATTGTACGCTCACAACGCTGATCCGCTTAAATTGTATTCCATTCGAAAAAGTTGTCTTTTATACTTATGCTTTGATATTTTATCGATCGAGTATCATTTCTCGTTATAAATATAGGTACTCGTAATATGATTGGTAGTCGAGGGCACTTATCTCTCGCGTGTGTGCTCTGGTCGGTGTAATGTCCGCTCGGTTCACAACCGGTAATTAATATGACAAGTGGCGCTAACTATCGACGTTCCAAGGACATCATAAATTAATAACACTCGTGGTTTGGAGTTATGTTAAATGAATGGATAATTATGAATTGCTTTTTGATTTTTTGTAGTTAGATGGGGAAACCGATGGTGAGGGGTAATCGCAAAAGATTCACAATCATTTTGATCTTGAAGCTAGAATTTAACAAAATATGATACAAACTTTGATTTCTTTCTTTCTTACTTTGTTTAAATATTTTATGTGTAATTATAAATGCCATCCCATTTTGTTCTACTTACCTGTATGTAACTATATATGTTATCATCTCTTGAAGCCTCAAAGCGCTGTGTTCGACCATTATAACGTCACATTAGCATCTAATATGATGTCCGAGGCTCATTGATGTCAACGCTAATTGCGCGGCTAATTGTACGCGTGTGAACCGTGCGTAATGTATGCAGATTATGTGAGCGCCATCTTGCGCGATTTCATTACATGTTAATATGCGTACCTACGTAACGAAGTGTTTTGTACACAGAGACACCAATTGCACTAGTTGCGCAATTCAGGGCGCGAGCAGAGTGAACTTTTGAACTCTTTAGTATCTCTAAAGATTTCAAAGCAAAAATAATAACGGTTATGCATTTTACGCGCTCGTAAAAAGTAGTGTATGAGAGCGCGGCAGGCGGCGCGGTGGCGCGGCGGGCGGTGGCGCGCGCTACGAGCGAGCGGGAGTGGCATGCAGCATGTCGACGCAGTGTGCGGCGGGCTTTACGATGCGACTTTATTGTAACGAGTTACAACTTCAGATATATTACCTCGCGCACTCAACACTTGCAAAGTCGCGAATGGTTGGTAATGGTTGACGCTGGTCTCATTCGTTCCCACCGCGCATAGGGCTGGCCCATGGCTGGCCAGAGAAGCAGTGATAATTATTATGTCAGGTGTAGGTTGTAGGTACCTAATTTAAATAACTGAAAACCTGAAAAGTGCTAATTGTACTCTTTATTATGAACAACATTCACTATTACATTTGTAGGTACCTAAGTATATATGGCGTCAACTTGAAAACACAATTATTTTGTTCAGGATGAGCATCATTTAATTTCAGAAGTGTTATGCTACGAGTCACATTAAGTTTAAACGTTACATTCGACCTAAATTCTTTCGATATCATCGCAGCACCGTTTTGTAAACGCATCGAGCGTTTTATTTGTGTTAAAGGTTATTGCGTATTTGTTATCAGGCTGCGTAAACGAATTTCTGTCGTTTGGCTGTAACAAAGCGTGAGCTCGTCGATAAAATTTGTTTTATCTGAGAGCTCAGGAAATTTTCTTGCAAAGCCCGCAGCCGCAGCCGCGCTCTTTTTTTTTTCTTTTTTTATATTTTTTTAATTTGTTAACATAGGTAAAGAAATACATATCTTATGTTTGATAAACAGAGCGCTATGTTATGCCAGAAGGCGTACAAATGTGGTGTTTAAATCTAGCTGAGTAGGTACTACAAATTAAAATTACTAAAAATATTTGAAAAATCATGCATAATTATGGTATTAGATTAGAAAATAAATTGAACAATTACATACTATTAAAAACAATTATGTCACACCTAAATGAGGAATTAATAAATGTCAAAAACAAAAAAAAAATCTATGTCAAAATAATTAAAATGTCAAATACTGTCAATACTACCTAATAATTGTAATTCTAAATTAATTCGTCATTTAAGTATTCGTCTATAGTATAATAACATTTATCAATTAAGAACAATTTCATTTTTTCTTAAATTGTGTAAAGTTTAATTCTTTTATGGCGTCTGGAATTTTATTATAAATGCGTGGAGCCATACCCAGGTCACTTTTTTTTACTAATGCTGTTTTATATTTATAATTACTTAAAGAATTTTTGTACTGACTACTTGGAATACTGAATTGGAACATTTCGTACCATAGCAATTTTTTCAAAAAGGTTGGGATTTGTTTTGACGAAGATACTAATTTCTAATTATGTATAGCGCCGGTAGCGTTAGTATTTTTAATGATTTGAAGTACGGTGCACAGCTGTCATCTGTTTTCAGACCACACATGGCTCTAATACACCTTTTTTTGTGCCTTGAATAGTAATCCCTTATCCGGGGAATTACCCCAAAAAATAATTCCGTATCGTAGAAGTGAGGCGACTAGACCATGATAGGCAACAAGTAACGCGTCTATATTTACTTTTCTAGCCAATTGAAAAAGTGCATAGGCAGATTTATAATTTTTTTTACATAGCTGTTCTATATGAGCTTTCCAATTAAGGTTATTGTCAATATGGATACCTAAAAACACACTTACTTTTACTTCTTCTATTTCGTTGCCATTGTAATTGACACAAATTTTTGGAACTTCAATTCTTTGGGGAAAATTCATTACTTTGGTTTTCTTGAGGTTTATTATTAAATTATTCATATTAAGCCAATTAATTATGTCACTAAGAGTATTATTAATGTCAATTTGATAAGTACTTAAGTCCTTACATTTTACTATGGCAGTGCTGTCGTCTGCAAACAAAATCATTTGTTGTTGTGTCACTTTTGGCAAATCATTTATGTAAATGAGAAATAAAGGTGGCCCAAGCACGCTACCTTGAGGTACTCCATATTTTATGTTCCTGAAATTCGACACATACGTTTATTCCATTTTTGTTTTTGTGCACACTCTAGTGATTTCAGTACATTGCAGTCTATTACTTAGATATGATTCTAGTAACTTTAAAATGTTTCCTCTGATGCCGTAGCAATGCAATTTGTCCAGAAGGATTTTGTGATCAACATAATCAAAGGCTTTAGTCATGTCTGAGTAAATAGCGCAGATGGGAGTCTTTTTATCAACAGCAGACATAACATTATTTAAAAGGTCGAAAATAGCCATGTTAATTGTTTTATTTCTCCGGAAACCGTTTTGTTCTTTGCACAAAATATTATATTTGTGAAGATATTGGTATAGTGAGTTATAAATAACTTTTTCAAAGATTTTGGAAAATACTGGAATTTTGGCTATTGGCCTATAATTTTTTATATGCGTCTTGTCTTCCTTCTTGTGGAGCGGTTTTAAAAAAATGTATCGATAACTAAACGAATCTCGAGGGAAACGAACGAACGAAATATTATATTATTTCCTAAGAATAGGCCTAAAATATTACGGATACTGGCAGTAAACACCTTATTAGAATACAAGGGAAGTATTCTTAGCTGTTATTATTTTCGCTAATACAATTAATTAGAGATCCCGTCTTGGCCTATTAGTCGTGACCCTAATGAATAGTAGTGATTAATCAAGAAGTGGCAGCGAGCCGGCTAGTGTAACAGATGCGCACTGCTGACGCGAGTGATAACGTCGAGCGCGCCTCGACGTTATCACTCGCGTCTCAGTCGTCAGTTCGTCACACGCACCCGCTTGCGGTACCCGACTTCGACAGTAATCGTTGTTTGTGACAACAACCAGTTGTTGGTTGAGTAAACAACTCGTAGCGGACGTACAAAGCTCTCTTGTTATCGTTCTAAAATGTTTTCTGAAGAAAATGCCTGCCTCTTGTGTTTTCTTTCGTTATAAGTACTGTTAGAAGCTTGAAAATATTGGAGCTTGTGACATGAAATGTTTACAAATACTCCACTCTCTTAAGAACGCATGAGCCGTGTTTATTTTATCAAATAGAACTTGTGGTATCGCGCAGTAGGTACAGTCACGGACTATAATTGATGAGCCACTATCAAACTTTTCAATTTTGCTGTTTCATACATTCACGAGGTTACACGATTAAACACAAACTCAAATCGCATGCTCTTCAACAAGATGACAAATTGTAAAGAATCGGAAATAGTCTTATCCATACAGGTTGACTAATAAGTTCTCAATGATAAATAAATACAATGTTTATTCAATCTATTTGATACTGACCTCCTTTGAATCAGAACTCATTAACTCGATATTTCTGAAAACTTAACCGAAGACAGTGATAGTTGAAATGTCGATGTCAGAGACGTTATTTTCGAATTTGTCGAAATGAGTAATAAATATTAAAATTTCTCCGTACCTAACGTTACTATGGCTACGCTAAAACAATCGTCGCTAGGTTACGATTGCTAGACCTGCAATTGGTTGACTTTGGGTAGTCACTCTGCTGTCAAGTTTGTAGTTCTGGCTCTCAGGTTAGCCAACCGGTAAAGATATTAAATATAATTTAAATCTTCTTTAATACGAAGACATGACTTTCCGTGTCTGGATGTACGAGTATAACCGAATAAGCCCGATTTTTGAACCAAAATATGAACAGTGCCAAGTGGCTCATTAATTAAAGTCCGTGACTGTACATGTGCGCAAAGAAGGTGCAATCGGAATGTGTGACAATCGAATTCTGTGGTTTAAAGCCTCGTGCAGACTAGCGCGACGCGACTCTTATAGTGGGATCCGACGGTGCGCGATATTGCAGACGGACACGCACCAGCCCGCACGGCAGACGACCACAGACCGCCACGCACCGCGCACCGAGGCTCTTCCGACGCACGATGCGGGTTATTGCGGACGTACATGGACCAGCCCACACGGTAACAAAGCAATTTCTAAGAAAACTTCACGGTATAACAATTACCGGTGTCGCGCCGCGCCGCGCGCCGTTTCTTCGCGCAATCTGTACGAGGCTTAAGATTGTTTCGTTTCAAACATACGACATTCTGTCTCTTCGAGATTTCTCTTTATTCTTGCTATGCGGTAATATGAAGTAGGCTCGTCTTTCAGTAGTTAATTCAGTTAGCTGGCGAAGTGTGGAGTCGGCTCGCGGCAGAATGTCAGAACTCAAGTTTTAAGTGAAATTCTTATACGTTCATCTAATTAGAAAAGTTTCTTATACTAAATTACAAAAATAATTATTTATTGTAAAATGTGTTTGGCTTAGGTTTGTTCTCGGAGATTCGGCGAGTCGTTGAGATGCTCCAAGTTACTTGACATTGTTAATTCATTATTAGACCGGTTCGCTTCAAGTTCGGAGTCGTGCTTCTCGGAAGTGTTTCGGGAACATTACGTACGAAGCTGGCACGCTGGGGTCCCGCAGGGTGCTTAGAGGTTACACCTTCATAACTGGGGTGGTAATAAAGTATATGGCCCATATTTCAGGGAACACTTAAGTCATCAATTACATAATATTATTCATCATCAATGAATCCGTGATGTTGGTTTTTTATTCCGCTCAATAAAGTGCTACTTTATCACCATTTACAATGTTTATTGCTTACGTTACATAATTTTTACATGACAAAATCTTCCTTTCTTGAAAAATACCAAGCACTATCTAAGATTTTTCTAACAAAAACCAAATTATACTTTTTGTCCCACGATGGGATTGCATTCACGAAGAGATCCACAGATGTGCTCAACATCTTGACCACATTGTCTCGGCACCAGTAAAAAATGTTCCCACTACATCCTCCACATTGAAGTCGACACTAACCGACCCCGGCCGCACTTGTCAGCCGCATGTTGATACGAATCTCGCTGGTAACTACTTTAAATATAAATGAGTTGCTATTTGGTTTAATTCGAGTTTAACGATACAATTTCCGATAAATTCGTAAACTTTTGCAGATTATTGTAGGCGAACATGGCACTAATGTTATATGAATGAAATCCTACATTATCTGTACTTTAAGAGGTATCTTGCAGCAGGAATAGTTCCTAGTCTGGTTGCTAATGTGGTAGTATTTTGGATCGCGGATGTGTGTACAAATTCAGTTTTTTATTTGTTTTGGGATTATTGAAGTTCTTAGTATGAATATAGATGGCTGAGTTGGTGAAGAACACAGAAACGATGGATAGATTGTGTAAAATATCATATAGATAGAAAAGGGTGACTTCTACTAACACGGCTAATAGAGGTGTAAGGAAGAACAATAGATTAATAGAGATGTATGGAAGAAGAAGAGGCTAATAGAGATGTACGGAAGAAGAAGAGGCTAATAGAGATGTACGGAAGAAGAAGAGGCTAATAGAGATGTACGGAAGAAGAAGAGGCTAATAGAGATGTACGGAAGAAGAAGACATGCCATTCACGCGGGCAAAGCCGAGGGCAAAAGCTAGTGCTATTATTTTAAGTCGCTTTTGGTGTTTGTCTGTGCAACCGTGTTGTTGTCTGTCTGTTCAAAACTGCGCGACGGATCTTGATGCAGTTTTCGCCATCATTTAGAGAATTTATTTGATAATAAACATACACATAATGTGTGTATTAAAATATTATATAGAATAAATAAATCTCAATGTTTTGTCAAGTAATAAAAACCATGCGACCGGGAGGGCTAGTAATATTATTAAACAGATCACACGCACAACCTCAGCTGCGGGATGTTCACAGCCGAAAGTGTTTGGATCGTCACATAATGACGTGATTAGCACACCCCCAACATTGTGTCGTGTTCGGCACATTAGGCACAGCTGCCAATTGATGCAATATCGAGATCACATCCATCATCACTGGCTGTGAGTACCTACTGTACGTTGGGTACTTAAGTGTGGCGTCGCTAAGTAGCGGGTTGGGCTCTCAAATAAGATTCTACATTTCACATTCATGCATATATTCTACATTTTATTGTCTACATTTCTTTCTCATTTCTCCTTTCGCAGGTCTGCTGGAAGAAATTTCTTAATAAATAAGCAGTACCTTTGTACTCATATTATAATTATGTTGTATCTCTATATATTTTACTGTGTGTACATAAATAATAAAAAAAATAAGTAATAAAAACTAAAACCACAGACATCACAGTCAGACAAATTAAAAATCCGGAGTCACACGTAATCTGTTCAATTTATGCCCTAACACGTGTGACTCCGGATTTTTAATTTGTCTGTCTGTGGTGCCTTTTTAGTCGTAGTTAGGTTTTAGTTTTTATTTAAGTATTAAATTTTTTTGAATTCTTTTGCGTTTATAATTCATATATTTTTGAAATGTGCTCATTAAGCCCTTTCATTTGATACCCAACATGGCACGATTAAACATTTTTTTTTCGTTGCTGACTTTATATACGTGACGTCACATAGGCTATAACCAGCGGACGATCAAGACGCTTCCAACGATACCTCATTTATCAAATTATGATGAGTGGTTTAGAAGATAGGAGGGAACAGATGAACATACATACATACCATACCGGTCAAAATCATAACCCTCCTTTTTTCTTCGCCGTAGTTGGGTAAAAATAAATAAATAAGATTCCTTTTTGTAAATAAACGTAAGTACTTTAATAACTGTCCGTTATTATAGTATCGGATCCTAAATCAAACGCTTGTCATGATGTAACTCGAATAATTATTTAGAACATAGATATTTTTTACATTTTTGGTCAGCTCGGGGGTAAAGAGTTCTAACTATAAAATACGAGTGTAATGTCGGGGAGCCGGCTGACCAAATCTTTTCTTCTTCTTAATACAAATAAATACTTATCATTTATATAGAATTAACCCCGGGGAAGTTTCATGCTAAACCATGTTCTGTTACATCCCGTAACTCAAACCAAACCAGAACAAACCATCTTAGTGCTAAGTTAGCTTAGGTTTACCATTTTATAATTATAACAAGTGTGCAAGCCATTTTTATGTACCTTTTGACCTTTTGTCTATGTTTTTTCTCTATTATTTTTGATTGACACATTATACTTTTTGTTTTCTACCAAGAACCAGCGCCTTTTCATTTTCCAACATTAACTAGTGTTCAATATCACTTTTAAACCATTATATTTCGTATCATTAAACGAGTGGTCGTAAACCAACAACCAAACCGTAACCAGTCTAAATACCAATATCAACCAACTCAGAATTTAGTGCTAAACCAAGCAGGCGCTAAATTCTACATATAATATAGTGAAATGAAATGAAATTGTTTATTCTGTAAATAGGATACTGGAATCACTTTTACAAGTCCAACGTTTTTTTTTTTTTTAATTAGTTAAATGAGTTCGGCGTTTCCTATCTGACTACTCTGAGAAGAAAGGCCGAAACAAACTCAGAGGTCACAGTCTCTTTTAAAGTCCAGACATAGTCTTGGTCAGACTGGCATCCGGTTAGAGTGGAAGCCGACCCCAACGTAGTTGGGAAAAGGCTAGGCAGATGATGACATAGTCTTGGTCAGGCCATATGAGGACCATGTAGATTAGAGTCTCAAATGGTCTTTTGAGGAAGGAACCACACAGATTTGAGTGGACCTGTCCAGTCAGTGCAAGCATTTGTCAGTAATAGTGGAGCTCAACTCAGAACTTAAGGAGCTCAACGACTCGACGAACAATACCAAAGAAAGGACATTAGGGTAGGCCGCATAAAGTTTTCAAATTGTCAGACCATCGTTAAAATTAACTGAGAACGAAAAAATATAAAAATAAAAACAAAAAAAATATCCACATAGTCCTCACATTCACAATAATACAATACCTACTTTACAAAGTAATCATGTCATTTTGTATATAATATTCAATAATGTCAATTTCTTTAAAATGAGTAATGGTCCGAATTCGAGTGGGTACATAATGCATGATTACAGATAACGTCTTCAAAGGTGATTCCTTTTTTTTTTATTGGTTGCTTTTGTACGTAGGTCCCTACCGTATATATGTATTTATGCGTATCGTTTTATCATGAAAAGCACCCACTGAATGGGAGGTCGTCAAATCACGATGATGTTATTACAAGGTTCGCCAGGTACTTATATACGTATAGGTACTCAGTTAACACTGACTTTATTACATTCAGAAACATGAAAAGGTTCATTTCTATTTTTAGGGGCCACAGCTCAACAGAAAATTTCTTGTATAAAGACGTTTCCTAACTGGAACATTCGCCTGTAATGTAACAATCCAAGGTTTGGTTTTGAGCATAACGTTACAATAACTTCACTGACTGACGAGCATTCGCGTGTAACAATTCAAGATTCGCGTTCATGCTACAAATTGTATCACGGGTGCTCCCATTCACTACTGTTACATTACAGGCGAATGTTCCCGGTCAATGTAATGTTACAAATTGTATCATTACAGGTTGCGCACTGTAATGCTCAATCAATTCTCCTCACTCACTGATGTAATGCTGGCATCTGAACCATTGAGATTCAATGTAAACTAGATAAGACACTGCGAACAAAAAATGTGTCCCTTGGATGTCAAGTGTGACAACTGCGGTGTATGCGCGGTGTGAGGAGGTTCTCATAGAGTAATCCGTACGCGCAGATGCGACACAGTCTGCTTCTTCTGCCTACTTGATACCTAACACAGTTTTAACTGCAGAACATTATGCTAATTTCCATTGTATTAATGATGAAAATTATGTGGGATTGTTCACTTGGCAACCACGTTTCTTCGTTGTGATTTTCATCTGATTGTCATCAGTCAGGTCAGGATCTGATGATGGGATCCTAGAGAAATCGAGGGAACTCTTCAAATAGTATAGGCGCACCTATAGCGATTTGGGTATTTTTTATAGTAACTCGGGCAGTTGCTCTTGTTAAGCACCATTTCGTGAAGTGGAACTAATGATGAAGACCACAGACGGCCACCGGAACTACTTAATAATAAATATTTCATGGGTTGCGATTCGATTACTTGAATGTGGTTGTCAAGGAATTTATGTTCGTCACAATGCATTTATGCTTAAGTGGAGCTGGTGGTGAAGTACCAGGAGAACTTCTCAAAAATTAACGTCTCTGCATCGGGAAAAGCAATATTTTGTAAAAAGGTGATGCAGTTGAGATTAGTCTATTATAAGTTAGATAAATTACAAACCGACCCACTAAAAAGCGAGAAATAAAAACATTTTTACAAAAAAAAAAACATACAACTTCAAACGTTATCCATCGTTCCCGGTTTGACTGGTCAGAACGTGAAATCTACAAATAAACCGTATTTTATTTAAAAAAATAACAAGTCAAAGAAAAGTCTTATTTAGGTCGTATTTCCGCGGCCCATTTTTCATAAAATGACGATCATTTTTTAAAGAAAAAGAGGATCCATTTAATAAAATGGATATACCTAATTATTTTATGCATATATCTGAATTGGTAGGTAAGATAATCTGTCGTGTCTGTTCCGTTTATTTTTCATAATCTCTGAGTTTCACCACAAAATGGCTATTGTAAATATTATTTGTTTTTAAATGAGTTTAAAACGAGTGACTTGCCTATGAAATGTCAGACCTTAAGCTTTATTTGATTTTCTCAAATGATGAAATGATTTTTCATCTAACAACTTTCATTAAATACTTAAGTTTTGTTAACCGTATGTGTAATATTTATGTTGTAGTTGTTTATTATCCCTTAATAAATAAAATAAAACAAGAAGGTATTTTCGAATTAATTATTTTTCATGTCTTGCCACCATAAACGTGCACAGAGTATATTTTTATGAATGGCAAGGAAAGGAACATAAACTCACCTATTGACTGAAACTTTTGTGATCCCTGGACCAGACGTGTTGCGCAAATGTTATCGCTGTCTGCTCTAGTTTACATGGAACCTCAACGATCTGAAGGCCAATTCTGTTACCTAAAAAACGTTCACATTCAAGTCGCAATCTGTCAAACTTGTCAAAAATGTTGGTAAATTGATGGTTTTTTTGACAGATTGCTAATGAGATGTGAATGTAAACGTTTTAAAAATAAGAGAATTACCCCGCTTAACTGTTACATTACAGGTGAATGTTCCCGGTAAGGGAGCGCCTTTACGTATAACCTAACTAATATAATTATTATTCTAAATAATAATAATAATGAGGTCTCATGAATATGAATAACTTTTTCTGTGGAATTTTTCTTTTGTTCATATTCATGATTAGGAGGTACCGAATCGACCTCTTGAAATATTTAACACTATTTTTGTTCAACGTTATATTCATATTTCCTCTAAACACAGCGGTCAGTGGATACTGTTAGCAGCGTACCAGTGCGCTAACAGTATCGGGATAAATAATACGCGTAAATATAGTTTAACTTTATATAATTTCGTTATCACATAATCTTATGACATTATCCTATAATTACTCAAAAGGTTGCATGGTAGAACCAAACAGGTTGCGATCTCTACAGCACCGATTTAGTTTCTGTCCACGATCCAGCTGACTCATGATAAGACAGGAATTAGTTTGTCCGTCGCGCAGTTCTCCATCGTCTGCAGATAATTAAGTAGTAATTAAGTCCTCGTCCGAGTTCTCAGCGCTCAGCGAAAAAAATGATGCGTTCGAGAGAATACTTCACTTTCGTACTTAATAGATAATGTGCAAAAGGTCCATTTAAACGGTTTAGAGTAAACTCATAAATTGAGTAAGTACTGCGCTGTTATTTATTTTCAGCTTTCAGTTTGTTTGTTTGTTTGAACGCACTAATCTCAGGAACTACTAGTTGGAGTTGAAAAATTATTTTTGTGTTGGATAGTCCATTTATCGAGGAAGGTTATAGGCTATATAAAATCACGCTACAACTAATAGGAGCGGAGCATAAATGAAATTTGTTGCAAAAACGGGAAAAAATATTCCTTTTTGAGAGCTTGTTTGCGTGCGCTGCGTAAACGGTTTAATTTACGCAAATATCATGTATGATGGAATTGTTTCTCTTTAAAAGTTCTAAAAAAAAGTCAGCGACAGCATATGTCTATCTTAGATTGACTCACTATAACCTTTTTTTATGGTAATCTTTGTTCGAAATTAATGCATTATTTACGAAGGAGTGTTTTAATTGGCTAGTTTTTACATAGACGTTCTGTTATATTTAGCTAATCAACTTATTTTCTTTATGTTTGATAACTTCTATGTCTATAGTTTTAATATTGGCTTGCTGATAAAAACTAGCCAGGTAAGATTTTCATCTTAAATTCATCCTAATTGCTTTGTGTAAATAATTCGACTATTCAATGAAGTTATATTTTTAAATAGCAAACATTTTTATAGCAGACAAAACAAGAAATTTTGTTTAAAATTTATTTTAGAATGATTGTAGGTATGTTCTTTATATATTTCAGGATTATCTATAGAACTTGGCACCCATTTAGATCTCAATTCTTTTGTCGGCGAAGTCGACCACCACAATATTGAATTTGGCTCCCATTTCACATTTATGTTTTTGATTGGATCATTATTACGACTTACGACTGGCCTTTCTCACTGTGCTAAGGCACAGGTGACTTATCGTCCTGGGCGTGTTATTAATGTCCCGGCCTCACGCACTTCGTTCCACTTATCGCGCCCTCTCGCCCAACTTATTAGTTCCACAGACAGCTAACCTTGTTGTGATCTCAAATTAGTTTACCTGTATCACATTTGTCTGTTTCTCTATTCTCTGTGAGTACTTTTCACTCTTTCTACATTTGAAGGTGTTCCGACGACTTATTTGTAAGTTGAGGAGCTGATACCACACGTTACAACAACAATAGCTAGACAGCCTTACACTCGAACAAAATTATTATTCCTGTTTTCGAATACTTAGTTAACATTTAATTCAAAATTAATTAATTTTTCAGAAGTTCTTTAATAGATATTCTGGTAATTCGTAAGCGTAATTCGAATACTTAGTTAACATTTAATTCAAAATTAATTAGTCTTTCAGAAGTTCTTTAATAGATATTCTGGTAATTCGTAAGCGTAAAAACCTATTGAACCATTTAATTAGATTTGTACCTTCTAAATAATTATTAGGTATGCTTATTAAATGGAGAGTATCTTTAAAAAATTCCGTTGATATTCAGATAGAAAACAATGATCATAATACTCTATATGTCAAGTAGATAGGGCAAATTTCAGTAAACTTACACCGCTATGATTTTTAATTAATTATTCTTATACCACTGACACACATAGTTTACCTAGTTTTCTAGTTGCCACATCATTCCCGTCGCAATATAACTTCATTGGCAAAGATATTCTGTCATGATTCGTGACTCCACTGCTGACTGCACTGATACTAAACCTGGGAATAGATAAAGAGGCGTTCGTGTTAATTTTTCATATTCAAAATGAATTTAATTGAAAATGTCGAATGATATCGACATACGGAAATTAGAATTCCCGCTAGACAAAGTGTGTGCTAGAGGTGTCATAGAGATAGGCGTTTATATCCCGCTCAAGTTCCGCGCCCCGCGTCCCAGGCTGTGGAGATGCAAATGAGTGGCGCGGGCTTACCCCCGGGATTCATTTGTAAGCGTTTAAATTGTCTCTCCGACGTACAACGGTGTTACACGGACATTATTAAAAAGTCAGCGATTTATCTTAAAGACTTTGATGCTCGTCGGTCGCCGGTCGCTACTGTGTTTTTGTATTAGAATTCTCGTTTCTGTTTCTCACGTATTAATAATAACGCGTTTAGGATGCTGGTGGGGCTGCCCCGCTTCTGTACTGCGTCGGGGACATCCCCAACATCATCATCATCATTCTCGCATGCGCATGTAGATTGTTTCTACGCAACCATGCGCAAAAGGTGCGCTTCCATGGTGCGCAGGGTGTAGAGCAGCTCCAACAGTATCCTAAGTATGATTTCGAGTCGCCTAGACTGTGTTTTCGTGGGTCACTGTTGTGCCATCTCACATGGGTTGCCACAACGGTGATCCAATACTATTCGTTTGTTATTGTTTTTTTGAAGTGTCAGTTCTTACTACGAGTAACATAGTTGTAAGTCTTACTAATTATTTGTGAGTCATGATACTTTAATAAAGATTTTTTTTTTTTAATAACACCAAACAAATCGTATTATCCAAAATATTTTTATGACATCGACAACTACAGGCTAAGTGTAAATTAATTCCTGTAGGTACTCTTATCCTTAACAAGTTGAAGCGGCTTTGCAGTGACAAATGTGTTGCACTTGGCACAGCTACCTGTGATACCACAGCGCGGCTGCGGCGGCGCGGGCTGTGTCCCGCGCATTAGTACGCACACCCTCCCGACGTCCGCCCATATGTAGCACGTCACGCAGACGTAAGCCCAATATTATCTACACGGCTCATACGTCTACATGACGTGTCAATCCTCGATCGTTACATTTCGCGTGCATACGAAGCAGGTGAATGTTCGGCTCTGAACGGCTTAACTCAAGCTCTCGTATTTCAGAGCTAGATCTAAGCCTCCTTCACAAAAATAGGACGTTTTCCTATTTTTAGGGTACCGTACCGAAAGGGAAAAACGGGACCCGATTACTAAGGCTATGTCCGTCTGTCTGTCTGTCCGTTCATCTTTCCGCGGCTTAGCTCGGAGACTGTTGGTACTAGAAAGCTGTAATTTAGTGTATAAAAAAAATATATTTTTAGGGTACCTGTCCACGTAAAATGTGGATGGTTTTTTTTTCTCGTCGATCTCATGGTGTGGGGTATCGTTGGAAGAGTCGTTTAAAAATAATGTGAGTATGTGAAAACCATTTTTGGGTTCAGGGATCCGTTTGCGAAGAGAAATATTTAGCTTTAAAGTGCTAATTTTTGATAAGTGTCCCCCTGCCAGCTAAATGGCTGGTTTTGGATATGTGACGCTTTTAATTCCTACCTATTTAACAACCGGAATAACAGTTGTTAAAACTACTTAAAATATTTTTTTTTGTAATCCAATAGACACTGGGATCCTATAAACTATTGCAATACTGAATACCTGTTGACCTTGGTATCGGCCGACCATTCATTCTATGGTATCGACTAATAGTTTTTTCGCATTACCGTTCGTCGGTAAACCATGCTTTCTGTAGACAGTTATATCGTTCAAGGGTAATTCGATATACCGTACGGGACTCGTTTGACAGCACCCGTGCAGGAATCATGCAGTAACCATTATTAATTAAGTAAACCGTAATTAAGAGTCTCTAAAGTAGGTTAATTATGATCAAAATAATGTAAAAACTCTGTAATATGTAATGTAAAAATAATATGTATTGATTGGAGCAAGCTGTCAGTACCGGCTCCGTAATGTTCAGTGTGGTACTTCCCTCACTCGCCACTTGCACGACAGTGTAATTTGTGTTGTGGTCACTAATAAACCGTAGTAGCAACTAATCTAATTATTCAGAGAGGAAAATAAATTGTTTACTTCAAAACTTCTACATCACTTGTCTATGGCCTTATATCTCCTCCATTATTTAACTATGAAACATTAATATAAGAGTTTTTTACTCGAACTGCCAAGGAAGGGTTATGTTTTTCGGATTTGTTGCCTTGACGTCGAGTCCCGCAACGCCTAGTCGCCTTGACGTCCGTCGAGTCCAACCACGTCGAGTCGCCGCCACACAGTGGAACGAATGTATGGGAGCGGTTGGACGTAGACATGTCCGAAAAATAAGAGTAAAATTATGACAAACTAATGATGCCATCTTATTCGATTACTTAATGCCTTCATAAATTGTGGTGATGAATTTCTTCATAACTCCCATATTTCGGGAGTAATTTGAGAAAATGTGAAATTTTACTATGAAAATGAGTGTATTGAGCTCTCTCCCTCCTGATTCCGGGCTTGTTTCAAGTAGCGGTCTCTAATATCGTAATGCTATTACTAAGAGCTATATTTAATACTAAGACACATAGTGCGCCAAATGTGCACTTTCTGGGATAAAAGGAAATGAAAATTTAAAAAAAAATACGTTTTTTCCCCATTTGTATTTACTTTAAACCGCAGACAGACTTATTAAGAGGTCTATAAATATATTATATATATACAGAAATATATATTAACAAAAATATTCACAAGAACTGATGAGAGTATGACTTTTAAGTAAGTTGATAATAAATTACCTAGTTTCATTAAAAGTACAATAAATAATTAAGATGTAAGCTCTAATTTACTAAGTTACACATTTTAAAACAATAACATCATTTAATTATCTTCGTCATCATCATCATCATCAATTAATTCAAATTCAGAATCGATGTCCGCTAAATCATTTATGTTAACAAATTCGATATCACTTTTCTCAGAATCCGTAAGCTCATAAAATTCCTTAAAAGAAGATTTTTTTACAAACTTATTTCCTTTTGGACGGATACTTGTAACAAGTGGATCAGAAGACAGTAAAAGATTGTGCATAATATCTTCATTGCATGAGATACTGCTATGCTTTCGAGAATGCCCCTCTCTATATTTTCTAAAATCTTTATTTCTAGCCTCAGATGCCTCTTCGGATAGAAAACCAATGGGCACAATTGACATGTTCTGAACTATGTCTGGCCCATGCATTAAAATTTTATGAAGTGAAGAAGGCATATAATACCATGGGTATAACTCCACGTAAAGCTTAGCAGTATCAAAGCAGAACTCTCGGAATTTAGTTACGTTGATCTTCTCTCCTGATGAAATACACTGCAAGATCACACAGATTTTTCTTAAAAGCATAGCATCTATTCCGGTCAGTTCAGCAGATTTAGTGTAGTTTTCAAAAAATCTCCTTGCCGAGTTGCCATTGTTGGTGGATCCACTGCCTTGTTTCACAACATCGAGAAGTAAGCCCGTTTCTCTTCTTACAGCCTCTTGAACTCTTTTCTTCCTGTCATCAACTTGCCTTTTTGCTATATCACCCCTTACTTGCCATGATTTTATGTCTAATTTGTAGGAAATGTGTAATAAGCATTCCATTGAGCGAATCCAAGCGTGAAGGGTGCTTAAGCTATATTTATACATGTCCTCGTTTGCGTGTTTATCTTTGATTAACTCTAAATTATTCATTTCTTTAGGACAAGCCTTGCATATGTCACACACTGAAGCTGCTGTATTGGATATAATGGAATGAATTTTACCATCAATCATTGTCAACAGCAGTTGGTGTTTGACACTAATTCCATCAGTGATGGTGGATGGAGTTAAGGCTTCAATCTCTGCTTCGATTTCAGCCATCTCTCTCTGCACATTTTCTTTGGTTTCCTTTATAAACTTAAACAATATTGGCCGGCAAAATGAAGTGGAAGATGGTCGCTCGTTTTCCCAAATTGTTACACCTTTTGAGACGAGCCGCAGTGGTACAAGACTAATCATAAAATTACTAGCAAGATCGATTTGCTCATCTTCACTCGTCCTTTGATGATAAATGCTTTGGCTAGATGATCCGTCAAAACCCCATTTGCTGGTCAATACGAGCTGTTGATTGGGATCAACAGGGGTTTCTAACGACCTAATAAGTCTTCTTGAGGTTAAATCCATCAAGGCTTGTAATTTGATTTTTGCAGAGCTCTCTGTAACTGTGAGATCTTCTTTGGCCGGATAGCACTTAATTTTTTCTTTAACCAACATGTAGTAACTCGGGTATTGAAGAGCTCCTTCTTGAGTGTTGAAATCCCGAAGAGTGTTATAGCGCCATTTCGATAAGTTCATCGATACATAAAGAGCCAATGCCTTCAAAGGGGATATTTCCCGTACCTGAATTGATTTACCTTCAATGAAGGCTTTGATTTTTGAGGCCTCTTCTGGATTCTCCGTCAAGTATTTCATAACATAAGCTGTATCGCTTTGTCCTGCCTTTTGAAGCGCCCTTTCGGCCGAAAACATAATTTCAGCGCTGCTACTGCTGCATGAAAGACTATCTTCAGTGGTGCGTCTTCTTTTTTGCCGGTTACTAAGGTCCTCAAAAGATTTACGAGGACTAGGATGTGTACAAGTTGAAGCATCAGATTTAGCAGGAGAAATTATGGGCTCGATGACGTCACTTATATTTTCTGTAGAAGGTTCCATATTTTCATTCTGTAATTCCGGCCATTGAATTGCAGCCTGTAGCCAAATCTCATGTTTCTTCCGAAACTTATCTGTGCTTCTTCCAGACTGTGTCCATTTTGCATAAATGCGGTAGCAAAATCGACGACACCAGTCTTTTAAACTTGTTTCAGCACTTTCACATAACTGAACACAACTGTTATCTTTTAAAACACTGAACAAATAGTTAAAGTCGCGTAAATCTTTATGTGCGCGTGCGCATAAAGCAACGTGAATATCAAGATTTGTATTAAAATTTGGAAAATACATTGCGAGATTAGCTTGGATACAACGAGGTGTAAATCAACACTGATTTTAAAGTTACTAATAGTGACCTATTTATATAAAATCCAGGTATCCCAGGTATCCAGTTTTCGAAGTAGACGTGGCGCGCCACGTCTACTTCGAAAACTCCCACTTTTATTCCCACCACGTTGAATCGTTGAAAAAAGTCTCTTTTATTACCGACACGAGTTATGTTTCGGCGGTCGGGATTTTAGTTAAAAAAATATTTATTTATTACAATATCAATTTAATTATAAAAATACAGGATATTAAGCCGGTGGCTGATGCAAGACTGAATACAATGCAAAGTAAAATAATTCTATTGAATTTCCGGTAAATGCATAGTTGCAATACGACGCATGCTGACGGCGGCTGCATGCTCAGCGTAAACGCGTGTTACGATGAGTTAACTCACGACTTAATCATTTTTATTTGTACAGTCGTAAAAAAAATACTCATAGTTGGATAATTGCAATAAATAGATAGGATACATACTCGTAATGTATCAACTCTAGATGTCGCTGTGTTTAACACCGGTCAAATTCGATATCTGACTGAGAATACTATCTCTATCTCGCGACGTGAAATAGGCGTGACGCGTGAAAGGGACAACGTAAAGCCAAGTGTCATGTTAATTCGACTGGGTTTACTTTATAGTTGTCTTTATTTTTCTCAAAGTGTTAATTTTTTGTCTCTCTCACGTTTTGTTTGCAAAAAAGCTGTTATTCAGATGCTGTGTAACTTTCAACTAAACAAAAGGCAAGCTAAGTCATTTGATAATTGTAACAAAATATTATTTTAGAAAAATAGTAGTTTGTTTTCCACTTGAAACCATATACACAATTTTTAAATGCAGTCAATGTATTGTGGTATTCTGCTTTACATAACCACATATTTTTAGTCTATTTATTCTTTTGGCCTATGTACTTGAAATCGCACAACATACAATACTTAATTTAAAAATAAATTTTTATTTTATTTTTTGAAGTCATCATTTTTGAGAAGGTTCTTATGTCCCTTCACAAACTCCTTTTCTAGTGTTTTTAAATTAGGAATGAATAGTTATGACCAGAACATAATTATCTTTATTTTATTTATTACCTTTCGGAAGGGGCAACTAGAATCAGTTCTATTTCTTTGTTTTATATTACGTTCAAAAGTGCCTATTCGAAATAAATTATTTAACTTTGACTTTCATATTTACCTATTTCAATTAACATTTTATTAAACAAAACCCGTCATTATTAATTTCTAGATATAGGTATTTATGTACCTACTAACCTGTGTGATCTAGGACGTGATACCTTTATGTAACTAATTGTAATAATCCTTCTAAAGGGAAATTCAGTCGTATACTTATTGTCTATTTAACTGGGGGCCTAAACCGGCCACATTAGCGATTCCTCTAAAAGCAGTTCATTTCTTGAATCACAGCTGTCATTAGTAATTCCTCTAATTTGACATAAAAGCAATTCATAATTTGTGGACCATTTTACGAATCTCCATAGAAAACTGTTAAACAGATGAATTATTTCGTATTAAGAATTCAAATTCAAATTCGAATTGTTTATTTGCAAGAAAATAGATTGTTTAAAAGGGAAGATCTTATTGTAATGGCAACACTGGTTGTAGTCTGCCAACACCAAGACATAGCTGGGCACATGGACACTTCCCTTTCCGCCTGGAATCCCCGACACGATACGCACGACGCTGTAAGAAGTATTTTATTATAAGTAATATAATAAACCCCGAATACCTCTAAAACAATCTTTTATTGTAACCGACATACATTACATGGCGCAGCCGGGCTAAGAACCAAGAAATAACAAAAAAGAAAAGAAAAGAAAAAGTCCCCACGAGAGGGACGCCGACGGGCACATACATGCTAGTAGAAATTGAACTTGAAGAAAAGAATATTGTAACGATGAACATAGAATACAGGATGCCGGAACCACTATTGTTAAATTCTGTGGATCTACTGCCAAAATGGAGAAAATTCAAACAACAATTCCAGGTATTTTTAGCGGCAGCCGGGTTCGAAAGGCTTCCTGAAACAAGGAAGGCGGCCATTTTCTTAAATTGTATCGGTCAAGAAGGGCAAGATTTATATTATAACTTATTAAAAAAGGATGAAGACTCCACAACAGTTAAATATGACACAGTAATCACAGAATTTGATAAATATTTCGAGCTAAAACAAAATGAGTTAATTAATACTGTCAACTTTCATAGAAGACAACAGGAAGAGTTGGAAACTTTTGATTGCTTTTACGCTGAGATACGGAAGTTGAGCAAAGCCCGAATTTTTCAAGCCTGGAGGACCGAATGCTCAGAGACAGGATAGTCATGGGGGTGTTTGATAAGAAACTGCAACGAAAACTACTTGAAGTAGGGGATCTCACACTCGACAAGGCGCTCACCATGTGCAGAGCAGCGGAGCTGTCCAAAGAACACACCAAGATCCTGCAGAAGAACACTTAGGCTACTCCGTCTGTCAACGTCATTCAAAAGCAGCAGCAACAAAATAACAACCAAACTAAAGCTAAGTATAATAATTTTACTAGAAATAAAACAGGTAATAATCAAAAAGAATATAGTAAGCAATTCTATCACTGCTTAAAGTGTGATACAGTACATGGCCCTAGAAATTGTCCTGCTTATGGTAAAACTTGTAAAAATTGCAACAAAATGAATCACTATGCAAAATGTTGCTCGAACAAAAAAGTAAATTGTGTTTGTGAAGATTCAACTGATACAGTTACAGACGATGAGATGAATAATAAGGTTCATGACTTATGACTAGTCAAAGTATGTGATAGTATTGGAAACAAGAACTGTAGAGAATGCAAGGATTGGTCACACACTTTAAAAATAAATGGTAAAAATATTAATTTCAAATGTGACACAGGAGCACAAGTGAATGTCCTATCATTAATTGTTTTGAAAAAAATTGTCGGTGATGATAATCCTAAATGGTCTGAGACAACAATAACATTAGAGGTATTTGGGGGTACAAGAATAAGGGCATTACGGGAAAGAACATTGGAAGTCTTTCGTGATGAAAAAGAAAAGCTAAAGATTGAGTTCATAATTATAAAAGAAAATGTGAGACCAATCCTTGGGTTAAACTCTTTATTAGAATTAAAACTATTAAACATTAATGCTACTGTAAATAGCATTAATATTAAAAATAAAGAATGTGTTATTAATAGCAACATGGAAATTTTTCAGGGAATAGGTGAATTCAAGACTACATTAGAACTGCGCATTCAGTCAGGAGCTCAGCCAGTGGTAAAACCACCTCGACGGGTTCCTCATGCGCTCATGAATCGTCTGATGGCCAAGCTGACCAGCCTCGAGGACCAGCGGGTCATTGTTAGGGTCGAACATCCTCAATCATTTGTGAGTAACCTTGTAATTATAGAGAAAAGTGATGGTAACTTACGTATTTGTCTTGATCCAAGAGAATTAAGTAAAGTTTTACTGGGAGAATATCACCTTATTCCAACTTTAGAGGAAATTATTACTAAACTGTGTAACAAAACAGTATTTTCTGTAGTAGACTTGTCAGATGGGTTTTATAATATAAAACTAAAAGAAGAATCAACAGACTTGTGCACCTTTAGTAGTCCTTTTGGTTGTTATAAGTGTTTAAGATTACCATTTGGATTATCAGTAGCACCTGAATTTTTTCAAAAATACAGTGAAACAATATTTGGAGATATCCCAGGAGTTATAATTTATTGTGATGACTTGCTGATTTGTGGTGAAAATGAAGCTGACCATGATCAGATATTACAAAAGGTATTTGAGAGAGCAAAAGAAAATAATGTTCGGTTTAGTAAGAGAAAATTCCAATACAAATTAAAAGAAATCAAATATTTTGGTCATATTTTCTCAAAAGAAGGCATGAAAATAGATCTAGAAAGAGTAAATGCCATATTAAGTATTAAAAGTCCAACCAATAAAAAAGAACTACAAATATTTTTAGGAATGGTAAATTATTTAAGAAAGTTCATTAGTAACTTGGCAGAGTTAATAGCACCTTTGCAAGTTCTCTTAAAGAAAAATGTAGGCTGGTTATGGACAAGTATTCATGAAAATACCTTTTGTAATATTAAACAATTTATTAGTAATGCACTTGTATTGCAAAATTTCAACAGTCTATTGTCTGTCACCATACAATGTGATGCTAGTAAAGATGGATTAGGGTGTTGTTTATTGCAAAATGGTAAACCTGTAAGCTATGCATCCAGAAGCCTTACTAATGCAGAAAAATCTTTTTCACAAATTGACAAAGAATTATTAAGTGTAGTTTGGGCAACAAAGAAATTTCATTATTATATTTATGGAAGAAAATGTTTAGTATTAAATGATCATAAGCCATTAGAAAGCATATTAAAAAAGGGCATACATGAAATACCATCAGTCCGGTTACAAAGACTAAAATTAAAGTTATTAAAATATGACATTGATTACAAATATCAGAAAGGCCGCCTGATCCATATTGCAGATTTATTGTCAAGATCATATTTAAAAGAAACAGATGACGATCAATCTTATTTGCATGAAGTCATACACTGTATTGGTTTAGCTTCCTACTTGGAATGCACAGATGAACAAAAACAAGAATTGGTAAAATAAATGAATAATGATGAGGAATTGAATGTACTGACTAATTACATTAAGATAGGTTGGCCAGACAATATTAGAACTGTACCAGATAACCTAAAATATTATTTTAACTTAAGGCAGGATATTACATTAGATCAAAAATTAGATAAGATAAGATAAGTCTTTATTTGCCTTAAACATGGTATAAAGGTGTTACAGTTTGGTAATATAATATCGTCCACATGTTTAGTTATACAACATCGTGTATCAATTGCATGCAAAAAACTCAGAATCAAATAGTAATTAAAAATAAAATGTCAAAGCTATAAAACATTCTCCACAATACAATCATCATAACATAATATTATTTCATGTCAGAAATTAATCTCCACGAACAAAATCAAAAGGTCATATTAAAAGAAAACATTATAAAAGTATACATTATTCGCAACAGTTCTATAATATTACATAACATAACTTAAATTAAAAAAAAGGAAATCAATAAAATCAATAATTATAAAATTAAAATGTCAAAATTATAAACATCATCGACGATCCAGTATGTCATTATTTGTGAATTATAATTTAATGTCAAAACAATCCTTAATGTCATAAAAATTATGTTCATTCAGCCATTTATAGAGTCTGTTTTTAAAAGAATTAATATTAAATAACAATTTCATTTCTTTTGGAATTTTATTATAAATGCGTACACACATCACCAGAAAACTTTTAGAGTACTTGGCTGATTTAGGAGTATCCTGCAATACAAGTCTACATGGATCCCTATTACGAGAGTATATTTGATCGACTTTCTTGAATAATTCCTTATTATTATACACAAAATTACATATCTCGTAGATGTACAGTGAAGCAAGTGGTAACAAACCAAGCCTTTTAAAATGCGGTTTACAGGACTCGTCAGTACGGATCCCACAAATGGCTCTGATGCATTTCTTTTGCGCGATAAACACTCTGTTTTTATCTGTACTGTTACCCCAAAAAATAAGTCCATATCGTAAAATCGATTCTATGTAAGCATGGTAGGTTATAATGGCGGTTTTTTTATTCGTCACATTCTTGACTTGCCTGAGAGCATAAACGAACTTATTAGACTTGTTGCACAAATTATCTACATGAATTTTCCAATTTAAATCTTGTTCTATGAGTATACCCAGAAATTTTGTATTTGAAACTTCTTTTAATCGATCAATATTAAGTTTGAAATTGTATTTGGCATGTTTAGATTTATTAAATTGTATGTACATAGATTTATCTAGATTGATTTTTAATTTATTTACCTGCAGTCATTCTAAAATGTTGTCAATAGTATTATTTATGTCAATTTCGTGATCAGATTTTAATTTATACTTTTTATCAGATGTCACTATGATTGAAATGTCATCTGCGAATAATATACATTTATGATTGACCTGCTGTGGTAAATCATTTACGTATAATAGAAACAATAAAGGGCCTAATACACTCCCTTGTGGTACACCGCAATTTTTTACTTTGATCTCAGAGGAGTATGAGGTTAGTAAATCTTCATTTACTTTACTAATAGCAACGTATTGATTGCGGTTACTTAAATAAGATGCAATCCACTGCAGTGCTAAACCTCTTATTCCATTTCTTTCTAATTTTTCCAATAATATATCATGTGCCACAAAGTCAAATGCTTGAGATAGGTCAAAAAATAGTCCTGTCGTGAAGTGATTGTTATTTAAAGACTTCAGGATACGGCTCAAAAGATTATATATGGCTAATGTTGTTGACTTGTGCTTTTGAAATCCGAACTGTTCCTTTGCTATAATATTGTATTTGCTACAAAAGTCGATAAGCCTTTTGTGCATACATTTCTCAAATAGTTTGGACAAGATAGGTATAAGGGTAATTCGACGATAATTTTTAATGTCTTTTTGTCGCTTTTCTTGTATAAGGGTTTTACAACTGATAACTTTAAAGCATCAGGAAAAGTTCCGGTCGAAAATGAAAGATTAATTAAATATGTCAATATAGGAGGATATAGGAGGAGGACTCTGCACGCTTTAATTATTCTTGTATTAAGTCCATCATATCCTTCCGAGTTAGTATTATTTAAAGCCATTATCTCTTTTTTTATTTCATCTTCAGTCATAGCACTAAGAAACATGGAATTAGGAACTAAAGCGTTATTAAACTTATAATAAACTTGTAAGTTATTAAATGTCACAATGTTAGTCGAGTCAATAAAATAATCATTAAACTTATTGGCTATGTCAGTGGGATCAGTCAGTATTTTCTTATCTACTTCTATTTCCGAAATATTAGTGTCGCATTTTATGTTCCCAATTTCATGGTTAATGACAGACCACGTTGCTCTGCATTTGTTTTGACTATTTTGTATAAAATTAATGTTTGAATTCACTTTTGATTTCATAATGCATTTTTTGAGAATCGATGAATATTTTTTATATATTATTAAGTACGACCGACTTTTATTTTTATAATAAAGATACCGTAACGATCGTTTAGTTTTGCAACTATTTTTAAGACCCTTACTTATCCATTTTCGTTTATTTGCATTAGAGTTATTAATTTTAATTTTAATTTTAGGGAAGCATAAATTATATAATAGGCATAAAAACTCGTGAAATTTATTGAATGCCTGGTTTAAGTCCGTTTCGAGGTGCGTTTCTGACCACGATATACTTGCAAGGCAGTCTTTGAATTTTTCCAAGTTTTCGTTACAGTAATCAAAGTCAAAGTCAAAGTCAAATAATTTATTTCAAATAGGCACATAAAAGGCACTTTTGAACGTCAATGAAAAACAAACAAAGAAATAGAATTGATTCTAGTTGCCCATTCCAAAAGGTAGCTTTCGTATGGAGAAGAATGGGCAAGAAACTCCACCGTTACTCTTTTCAAAAATGTTTACAATATTTTGTATACATGAATTATATAATTATATGTGAAGACCATGCACCCACAATAAGATTACTGTCCCACAAAAGGCAAAAAAAAAAAAAAAAATGGAGCAATGACAAATAAATCAGTTATGTGATAGGTACATGGTGCTCACATATTTACAAACATTGTAAAAGTATACGATATTACAATATTCGTAACATCTTTACAAGTAATACTAATAAGTCAGTGCGTGATTCCAAGCAATCACAGAGTGTAAAAATCTATGACATACAAATAATAAAATATACAACTAAATTAGCAACCAGTTTGATTTTGTCCAGACTCTAAATTGTCCTATGGAGCAAGACCAGCATGTTTCCAAGCATTCTTATCCTGGATATAATCCTCTAATTTGTAATAAGCTTGTTTACAAAGTGTACTTTTTATATGAGTTTTAAATTTTCTTTCATTTAATTGCAATATATCACAAGGTATTTTGTTATAGCATTTAACGCAGTACCCCATAAAAGATATTTGTACTTTAGCTAACCTGAAAAATGGTTGATCTATTTTATCTTTATTTCTAGTATTAAAATTATGTCTGTCACTTATTTTCTTAAATAGATTTAAATTTTTCCTTACATACATAATATTCTCATAAATAAATTGGCAAGGTACCGTCATACTATTAATCCTTTTAAATAGTTCCCTGAGAGATTCGCGGCGACATAGATTATAAATGGCTCTGACAGCTCTCTTTTGCAAAATAAAGATGGATTCAATGTCAGCAGCCCGACCCCACAGTAAAATGCCATACGACATAATGCTGTGGAAGTAGCTGAAATAGACCAAACGCGCGGTTTCTACATCTGTTAACTGTCTTATATTTCTGACAGCAAAAGCGGCCGAGCTTAACCGCCCCGCAAGAGATTTTATATGAGGTCCCCACTGTAATTTCTCGTCTAGCGTGATACCCAGGAAAACTGTTTCATTAATAAACTCTAGTTTTTCTCCATTCAATATGATGTCACATTCGCTACTTCTAACATTAGGTAATGTAAATCGAATACATTTGGTTTTTTTTTCATTGAGTACCAAATTATTTACCGTAAACCAATCTTGGACCTGAAGAATAGAGCTATTCACGTCGTCAAGATATTGTGATCGTCGATTTATTTTAAAAATCAATGATGTGTCATCTGCAAATAACACCATCTTCGGTTGATTTAGAAGTAATTGGGGTAAATCATTAATATAAACTAAGAAGAGGAATGGACCTAATATCGAGCCTTGAGGAACGCCCATTGCCATTTCAGACCCCAATGAGTTTATGCCGTTTACTTGAACTTTAACTTTCCTATCCTTCAGATATGATCTCAGTAAATCAAGAGCTGTATTTGTAACCCCATAGTGCTCTAGTTTCAGCAGAAGTGTCTCATGGTCGACGCAATCGAACGCCTTCGAGAGGTCGCAAAAGATTCCAATGGCATCCTGTGCTTCTTCCCAGGCGTTAAAAATGTTCTTTATTAGGGTAACCCCGGCGTCAGTGGTACAACGCCCTTTGGTGAAACCGTACTGTTGTTCATGAAAGATGGAATTATTATTGAAGTGACGTAACATTTGATTGAGCATCAACTTTTCAAACACCTTACTGAGAACTGGCAGAATTGACACAGGCCTATAATCCTTTTTATAAATAAAATATGATATGGTTCTTGGACTTTGTTCTTTTATTGGAAACTCCAAGAACTGTGCTGTGTCGTGGTCTGATAAGTACAAAGGTAGAACATCAGCAGATGTAGTTTTTATGTTACTAAGTATGTGGTCTATACAAGAATCTTTTCGAGTGGGAACATTAATATGCATCTTTAAGTTATAGTTACTACATAAATCTTTTAAATAGTTAGTGACCTTACTTGGTTTCAAGGTATTTATGTTAAAATCCCCAGTAACAGCTATTTTTGTACGTGACCCATATCTTTTAGAGGTTTCGCACATTAATTGGTCGAACTTTTCTAAAAATATATTGGGGTCAGACTTTGGCGTTCTATATAGACACACTATCAGCAATTTGTACAAAGGGACTTCAATACCACATGCTTCGAATGAATTTTGTGTTGAATATTTTTTTATGTAAGGAGGCTCATTATATATTATACCCTGTTTGGCGAGAATACAAGTTCCCCCTCTTTGTTTGTCTCTACTAAATGCTGCTGCTAAGGCGTAATTATTAAGTTTTAAATATTTCTCATTCCCCGCTCGCATAAAGGTTTCAGACAAACATAATATGTCTGGTTCTTTATTCTCGTCTCGTAATTCTAACAAAGTTAGTTCCAGTATTTCCTTTTTTGATTGAATACTAGCGATATTTTGATGCATTATTTTGAAAGTATTTTGTTTGCGTGTAGGGTGCTACACCACAGCTTTTTCGTGAATAACAACGGTGTTGTTATTCACGAAAAAGCTGTTTCTTGTTTAAAACTTTAAAATAATGTGGAATAGTACCTTTTTTTGCTTTAGTAGAAACAATATTAGGACCATTTGCAGCATCGCATTCTGCCTGGCGTCGTGCAAAGTAATAAGGGATTGTACCCCTTAAAGTACTTTTTCCCTTGACGTCAGATTTCTTACAATTTAATTGATTCCGCAATATTAATTTCTTTAGTTCCTTAACATTCAAATACTTCTTTTCGTAGTCATAACAGTCAATAACATGGTTTATTAATTTACATGTATTGTACAATTTATGTTCAGAGTCAATAAAGTTACAATGTTTGTATTCATTGCAAATATTACGTATAGTTTGGTTCAAGGTATAAATATCTAGATACATATTCTTTAATGGGCTCAAAACTATTACATGATTATCACTGAAAATATTAAGAATTTGACGTAGTTGTGAAGATAAGATCTTGATGTCATAGTCATTTTCACCTACACAAAGGATAAGTTTATGATTACTTGATATTGAAATATTTTTGCAATTCTTAACTACTTCACTAGCGAGCGCGTGTGGTTTCGTTTCTGACGTCACAACGTATTTAACATACGACGTAGCCGCTCTTGACCGCATCAACGCAGATGAAAGTCCAACACTTTGTTGTGTGCCAAAGATGAAAACCTTGTTCGTGTGCTCATCATTCAGTACGTCAGATGTAGTCGTATTTTTCTGAAGTTGTATATCACTTTCGCTTGATTCTAATTGCATTTGAAGCTTTCGAATTTGATTATTGAGGTTTGCAATTTCGTTTCCAGCTAGTTCTAGCTGATTCTCCAAATATTCGACATTTTTGTGGAGTTTTACAATACTCTCACTTAGCTGTAACTTTGTATCTGAAGCGTTACATGTACGTGTCAATACGTTTCTAGGAGGCGTAAAGAACGCCTGCATATTTGAGTGTAGCAAAGAATATGCATTTGCTGTTTTTGCACCTTCGTCGACGTAATATTCTTTTTGCGGAGATCGGCGTAAGAATCCTTTTAATGTCATGTTATCTTTTAATAATTTATCATTCTGTTTACGGAGCTCATTGTTATCAAGTATGACATTTTCAAGTTCGTTCTGCGAACTTTTTAGTTCCATCTGAAGGTGTTCAATCGATTCCCTGAGATCATTGCTTTGCATTGAGTCGATTATTGTATGGTCCATACTTCTTGACAATGTTTTATCAGTCATGGCAGTTGACTCATCGTATATATGATCCATTTCCATTGTCAATATGTGTGAGTCATGTGTTTCCGAGGTTGTACTCTTTGGAGTGGACCAGGGTGTAGACTCCTCTGACACGCTAGGTGTGACATATCCGGTTGGTTTAGGTGAAGAGTGCTTTTTCCTTAAAGTCACATTGGATACTCCGGGACTGATCGTATTCTGCTCTTTTGCTTTCTGAATGCATGATCTGCATACCCACTTAAATTTCTTTCTTTCTTCTATATTTTTTAAGCGATACACTTTCTCCGGATAGCCAGCACAATCAAATTCAAAATGATTGTTACATGTAGTGCATAATAACGTGCTTTTGTGATCAACTTGTTTTTTGCATCTAAAACAAGTAACAAATAGCGGCTCCTTGCGGCCACTGTTAGTGCATTTAATTTTCGACCCCATAATGTCTGCAAACTATTTTTATTTAATTTTTGTTTTCCCCAAATCGGGGTAATTTTTTTGCGTGTACAACACTAAGTTAAGTTTGTCAGACCTGTTTTTTGGTGGCAACACCAGTACTCTTTACCCGTACTAAATTATGAAGTAGTACTCGCAATTTAAATTATGTTATTTAAAACACAAAAAGAGTCCCAGGTCGTGAGTTCCGAACCGGCACTCAGTCGTTTATCAATCCAACTTAAGATAGACAGGCCATAGAAACGATAAATATTATGACCAAAAATGTGACTGAAAGCTGGTACTTATTTCAAATGGTCAAGGAGTCGTTAAACATGATTCATCAGAGTGGAATTTTTTCTTCACATCACCAAGTTCGTTTTTACTTATCACAAAAGTTTTGTCCGTTTGTAAACACTTTGTCACTTAGTTATAGCGTTTTTATGTCAACAAAATTGGTTTGCATTGCTAAACAATGATTTTAAGTCATTTATTCAGTTTTAGCACTTCACATAACTTGTCTTCACTTATTTAGTAAATACCACATAGTTTACGTAGATAACGTTTGTGCACGTACTTCACCACGTAACCGATATATTAAACACCATTTAATTGTTGTTTTAGGTAATTTAACAATTTTAAAGTAATTTAATAAATAGAGAGCTAAACTTTAGATGTTTACACTATCAGCGCCATCTAGCGTACTCTGTAATTAATTTTTATGAATCACAGACTAATAGTGCCAAAGTCCTTAAGAATTCCATTTTTGAATAAATTACATGAAGGTCATTTAAGAATAACTAAAATGAAATAAACAGCAAGAAATTTGTATTATTGGCGTTTAATTGATAATCACATAGAAAAATATTTAAGGAAATGAATTGTTTGTCAAACTTGCAAAAATAATAATGTAAAAGAACCATTGTTATCTCATGAAGTACCAATATTACCATTTTCAAAATTAGGTTTTATGACGTAAAAGACAGTAATGGTTGTACTTATACAAGAACATCCAATCACATCCGCCCACAGTGACTCGCTGGGCTCGAAAGACTGAATGAGCAGTTCAGCCCTGATTGTTTTAGAATTAAGTTTTGCATGTTAGATTAAAATTTATGTTTAAAATAAATAAAACAAAAAACTAACTATTATGTATAAGAAAAGTAAATTTATTTAGCAGGTAATGGGTATTATTGTATTAAATTGAAAGGAGGGAGAAAAGCATAGAATATTTTAGTAAAACAAAAATGTCAATATTATAGATTTCAAAATTGTTCCTATATTTTTTTGGACAACATAGAATATTATTTAAACAGAAAAATGTCAACTGTTTCAGAATTAAGTTTTGCATGTAAGATTAAAAAGGGGATGATGTAATGGCAACACTGGTTCTAGTCTGCCAACACCAAGACATAGCTGGGCACACGGACACTTCCCTTTCCGTCCGGAATCCCCGACACGATACGCACGACGCTGTAAGAAGTATTTTATTATAAGTAATATAATAAACCCCGAATACTTCTAAAACAATCTTTTATTGTAACCGACATACATTACACTAATAGCCTAAAAGTTATTGTATTCTGCTTGCAAGCAAGCGTGCAAATACACAGATCACACGTGTTACACGCAGATCATATTATGAATTGTCAGTTTGTGACATTTTACGATGAATTTATACAGGGTTACTGGTAACTCGACGTATTCCTTGCAGGACGTCATAGTAGGGTTAAAATGCAAGAAATTAAGCCACCAAATGTTCTACCGAAATTCAGTATTTTTTTTTTGCACTAGACTACATTTTTTATGAAGTAATAGCAAAAATTACAAAAAAATTAATGTTTGGTTAGTGATATTTGCCAAAGTTTTAGGCATTATTGAACTTTTAATTATTAACAAAAGTCTGCTACGGCGTCTACTATGATAATAACTTAAATTTCAGTACAGTCGCGCCGTAAATAATTTTTAAATTGGTTTCAAATGATTTAATCTGGGATTTTTCATAAAAAAAACTAAAATTCTTAACTAATTCAAAAACTACTGAATTTCGGTAGAACATTTGGTGGCTTAATTTGTTGCATTTTAACCCTACTATGACGTCCTGCAAGGAATACGTCGAGTTACCAGTAACCCTGTATATTATGATTCTGCTAAAGTGACCGTTTTAAGACCGCAGATCTGTGATTTACCGTGCTCAAATTAAAAGAGAGAATGTTATTTATATTTTAAGTTAGGTAGGTATCAGAATGACTGTCATAAAAAATAATATATTATGATTTGAAAATTTATTTTCATTGACTGTACTTTCCGTCACATTAGACATGGCAGAATTTTTCAAACGTCATACAAAAGAACAAGTAGTCGTGGCGGCACTCGACGTGGCGGGACTCAACGTCAAGGCGACTCGACGTGGCCGGACTCGACCTGAAGGAAACAAATCGTTTTTCGCGCGTATCTTGTATGTATGTATGTTTGTTTTTTATAAACTTTATTACCTCGTATCTTCCAAACGACTGGATGAATTTCGACTGTTAAGGTATCGTTATATTCGTCTTAAAAACCCAAGTGTCCTTAAACAGGCGCATAAAAAAAAAAAACAAATACGGATTTTTAGAGCGAAATAGTAAAAGGTTAATTAAAAAAAAAGGAAATTAAAAAAGGATTACAAAAATATATAATAAATTGTATTTTTTTTTATTAGGAAAAATAAATTGGTTTAAAAAGTTTTTGATAGCGTAAAAATGGGTCATGTTTGTGTCGGACTACTTCGTAAATCGCCTGCGAAGCCTTGCACAAGCTAATTTACAATAAACTAAAAAGCTGACTATTAACCTGAAATATGGTGTAACTTTTGCCTGCAATACCAAAATTCTATAAATAATAATGCTTGTTTATCTATTTTCAGTACATATTTGTGGAGTCTGGTTTTTAGGTATTTAAATTCATTTTTTGTTGTGTAAAATTTTTCCTTAGATATTATATTGTATTTCTTAACCCAGCAAACATATTCGCACATCACAAGTTATCTCGGTATGTAGGTTTAACTACCTTTTCCAATACTTAGTCAGAACTTTATAGAATTGTACAGTTGTAGCTATTTCACCGTCATGTCTGTTCGTGACAGCGTTTTCAAAAACTGAATTAGACAAGCGATAACCACTTGCGAACCTATCACACCCACGCGCACAAAAAAGTGTCAACATGCCTACGTGCACACACACACATCAGTGGCGAAAGGATCATATAACACGATTCCTACCGGCTTCCCTTTGGAGAACAGCATGTCTACCGCTATTGAAAAATGGCACAGTCAACAGCGTCTACTATTGCCAAAAAATATAGTAACACTATTAATTAACCATAACATTCAAACAACAAAAACGCATATTTCTTGCTTTGAATTAGCAAACAACAAAAAATGTCCTAAAATAACCCGGCGCCAAAATGTCAGAATCGGGAACTAAAAATTCATACAATAGCGATCCCGTCATGAGGTCACGTGGCACTGCTTGATAAGGACGCGAGCGAGCCGGTGTAAAACGGGTTACGATAGAGACAGATATAGAAAAAGTGCGTCAGCGAGAACGAGATGGAGGAATATTGCACATTTTATTTCGTTTTCACCTGTTCGAGTTTATTTTATTAGATTCTATAAATTACTTTAATAATTTTAAAATTATATTTTAGTTTATTTTGTAAAAAAATTAAAGTTATGTGCATAACATAACTTTCAATAATTTTGGTTCTGCTACTTGGCGATAGATAGTGAATTCAGTTAAGGAAAGAGTTTTATTTTTAAGTTTATAAAAATTTATGTTTACTTTATTCATAAGTAAGTTAAGACCAGCACCACTTCGGGCTTCCTCTCATAAAATTGACCCCTTACCGCTGACACACATGCATCGCTGTCAAGCCTTTGAAACGGATATCAATCGACGATTACCCTTCTGTTACCGAAATGTTTCACTGAACTTGTTTTAATACCCATTTTTGTTTTGATATACCTACAAGACTTCATTTGTGATTGAAAAAAGTGAATAGGCATTTTTAACGTCATCGTGAACAGGATCTGCCCAAGATTTCAATTAATTAAAAAAAATATATACAAAAACCTTCAACATTGCAACCTGTATGACCGCGCGCGGTACACCCGCGTACCAAAAACCATTGTAGTTAATTAGAATGTCCTTGAAGAATTAAAGACTAGGACACATACATTTCAGTGAATTAAAGGTCATACAGATAGACTGACCCCGAAACTGACTCCCAAACTAGGAGATCCTGTGACTTAGGAGTCAGTGTTCTGCTGTCACTATGATACAAAAACCTTTTACTAAAAAGTGTGTTAGCAAAATGTTGGCAAAAAAAACAGATTTGAAAGTACAATTAAATTATCTTAAGAAAGATTAAACTAGGAGTGAAGGAATTTATTAAACGGAGTTGTATTGTGAGTGTGCATGTGTAGGTAATTGTGTGTATAGATGTGTAAGTGTGTATGGGAGGGTGGGCTTGTGTATGTGTGCGTGGGGGGGAATAGTGCGTAAGGGTGTGTGTGTGATTGAGATTGTATAAATTAGTGTGCTGTAGTGTTGTGTGTAAAGAGCTCACAACGTAGAACTGGCGCCTGGCTAAAGCGGTCTTGTGGCTTATTGTTGGGAATATCATTTTTGCTTTGCGCTTAGTGTTATCTGGTGGTGGAATTCGTTTATGCTCCCTAAGTGTGGCTCGGAGGACAAAGAGCTATCTCACCATAAGTAGCTTAGAGTCCGCATACAGTTTTGTAGTGGGAAGTCTGTATGGTTTACCAAGCATAACCTTGAGCACAGCTCTCTGGGCCCTTTCCACTTCTATTAACTTGGTTTTAGCGGCCCTGCCCAAACCGGGATGCAATATGTGATAACGGACTGACAAAGTGCTAAATAAACCATTTTCAGAATATGCTTGTTTGCACAGAGTCTCAGAGTTTTGAAGATATAAATAAGTCTTCTGACTTTTGAAGTAATATTGTCTATTTGGTTGTACCATTTCAGTCCGTCATCAATCACTACACCCAGGTACTTAGTTTGGCTGACGCGAGTAAGCTTTGCGCATGAGCAGTGGGTGTGATCGAGACATATATGTGTTGTAATTTCAAAATCCGGAGGTGCTTTGCTCTTATAATTAATAAAAAACGGAATGAAGTTGGTTTTAGCCACGTTGAGTGTGAGAAGGTTTTTTCGCAGCCACCCCGCAACAGTCCTCAAGGACTGTTCTGCAGTACACTTGACATCGCTCCACGTGTCACCATAAACGACCATCGCAGTGTCATCAGCATATGTTAAGATCTGCGATTTATGCAGGGACAGCATGCATAAGTCATTTATATAGATTTGGAAAAGTATTGGTCCTAGCACGCTGCCCTGCGGGACGCCGTATGTCACCGTTTCTTCGTCACTTTGGCATGAGTCGATTTTAACAGTCATCTTTCTATTTTGTAGGTAATCCCTGAAGAGGTCGAGAGAGTTGCCACGAATACCTATACACTCCAGTTTGTAGAGAAGGGTGGGAACAGAGACTGTGTCAAAGGCCTTTCTCAAATCTAGGAAAATACTAGTGCATTTTTGCCGTTCGTCTAGTTTTTGTGATACAAATTGGGTCAGATCGATAACTGCATCCTCCGTGGAGACACCTTTTTTTTTAACCCGTATTGGTTGGATGCTACAACGTTGTAATTGATACTTATAAAGACTTTTTTACGACTGCATAATTACAAAATATACTTAGTCTCTGTAACTGTTGTATACTTACTCCCTTTGACAATACTCTCAAATTCTTAATACATCAAAAACAAAGGTTTCACCTTTTTCGGCACCAATTTCCTCCTTGCCAAGGCAACGGCTATTTACGCGAGGAAATTACTTCCATCCTTCAGATAATATGGAGATAATCTTCTAAGCGTCTTCTTCTCCTCACGAGTTCCCCACGTGTTTAATGATTATAGAAAGTATTTTTGCCAATAACGCTTCGACAAGCCATTGCTCTAGATTCGCTACTTGTTGAAACAAATCAAATATTGTATGTAAGTGCGGCGCGCGATATAGGAGTGCCACAATATACTGTGGAGGTACAACGATCGTCTTTGACACTTTTGTACAATACATTCTGTCGATTTAAAATAGATTTAAACAACCTTTAGTCTGGATGAACCAGAACATTCATTTAATATGTAGTTTAAAATCAAAACTACACCTAGGGATCTACTATACACTGTAACAGCGAATCAGTTTTCACGCGTCCCCCTGACCTAGGCTAAATATTTTTTTGATATTCGGATAGCTCATGACCTAAAGAGGTGCCATAAATAAAGAATATGAAATTAAAAAAAATTAAAAAACCGCGAAGTTTCGCGGGTTAAAGCTTGTATTTATGCATGATAGCGTATTAATAATTTGGAAATATTAGTAGACTAGTTCAAAAAGGACTGATGCCTGGCTCAAAGGGGCAGCCGACGTTTCATTAGTCCTAGTGACGTCCTGCGAGCCAGATCAGCTCCCCGCTGAAACATTCGGATAGTTAAAACTTGTAACGTGCACCGGACACACACACAGGTACATTTGCACATACACACACACTTGACACGCAGTTTTATTATTGTGCAGCTCTGGCTACTATCAAGAATTCTCATTTAACTTGTGAGTTTCCCAAAGTTCTCGGAGCCGGCCACAAAGAACCCTCGCTCATGCCGCGCTGCAATTAAGGTCATTCAACGCAATTTTTTGCTTTTTTGTTCTTCCTAGGGTTTTCTTCTAACTATTACTCGTATAAGTTGAACAAGTAGCGATCTATCAACATGAACAAAAAGCGCGGTGTTCAGTGATTTACTTTTAACGTTTTTCTTACAAACTTATGAAAATTCGCACAAGCTATTTAGGTATTACCCTCATTACCAAACTGTAACTTAAAATAATTTTATCATGGTAGATATTGTGGATGTATCTCATAAATACAATAACTACCATGATCAAATTCTTTTCTCACGGAATAGCCACAAAGTTATAGGGCGAAACGCTGGTGAATGAAAATCCTTTTTAACCGACTTCAAAAAAGGAGGAGGTTATAGGTTCGACTTTATGTATGTTTTTCTTTTTATGTATGTTTACTGATTTCTCCGTCAATTGTGGTCCGATTTGCAAAATTCTTTTTTTGTTGGAAAAGGACTCAGGTCAGGATCTGATGTGTCCTCGCGGAGGCGATTGGCGGCAGTGACCTCTCGCGTCCGGCCCTGGTTCAGGCCATGGTACGGAGCGAGAGGGCATGGGAAGCCGTCACCTCCTTCTGCGAAGCAGTAATGCTCGCGAAGGAGGAGGCGGAACGCGTGAGGGAAAGGCAAAGTTTGCGCCCTCACGCCCCTAACCGCCGCCGTTGGAGACGCCCTGGGCGTCGGGAATCCCAGGCGGATTTCCGGCCACCATAGGCGCGGGCTTGCGGACGGCGAGCAACGGGCAGCTCGCCGTCCGATAAGGACCAGGCCCGGGTCGATGGCGCGTCGTGTTCCACGCGCGCCTCAAAGAGATGTCAGCAAAATTGACGGGGTCCGGTAGGACCGATGCCTGCCAGGGTTGCGGGAAAGTCCGAAAGGGATACCGGGACCTTGGCAACAGGCAAATGAAGGAACACGGGTGGGTTTTAGTCAGTAAAAGTCTGACACGCCCTTCCGCTCCGCCCAGAGCGGGAGAAGTCATTGGATGATTTCCCACCCTCAAAAAAAAAAAAAAAAAAAAAAAGGTCAGGATCTGATCCTGGAGAAATCGAGGGAACTCTTCAAATATTATAGGCACACCTATAGCAATTTGAGTATTTTAAGTGGAACTGATGATGAAGACCGCAGATGTCCACCGGAACCATGCAATAATAAGTATCCAATCAAAAACATAAATGTGAAATGGGAGCCAAATTCAATACTGTGGTTGTCGACTTCGCCGACAAAAGAATTGAGATCTAAATGGGTGCCAAGTTGTATATAGTTGTTGTTGTTGTTGTTGTAGATCCTGAAATATATAAAGAACATACCTACAACATTCTAAAATAAATTTTTAACAAAATTTCTTGTTTTTCTGCTATAACAATGTTTGCTATTTAAAAATATAACTTCATTGAATAGTCGAATTATTTACACAAATCAATTAGGATGAATTGAAGCTGAAAATCTTACCTGGCTAGTTTTTATCAGCAAGCCAATATTAAAACTATAGATATAGAAGTTAACAAACATAAAGAAAATAATTTGATTAGCTAAATATAACAGAACGTCTATGTAAAAACTAGCCAACGAAGTGAAAAATAACTTAAATTTCGACAGTCGGTGGCAAAAACCAAAAATACAAAACCGAATTCTGAAAGTGATTTTTTTTGGAAGTCGTTTGTTTTTTTTACCCGACTACGGCGAAGAAAAAAGGAGGGTTATGATTTTGACCGGTATGTATGTATGTATGTTCATCTGTTCCCTCCTATCTTCTAAACCACTCATCATAATTTGATAAATGAGGTATCGTTGGAAGCGTCTTGATCGTCCACTGGTTTTAGGCTATGTGACGTCACATTAAATGGCACTGACATTTCAATGACACAAAAATGGCTCCATCTAGAGGACATAAAGTCATCATCTGCCAAGCCTTTTCCCAATCATGTTGGGGTCGGCTTCCAGTCTAACCGGATGCAGCTGAATACCAGTATTTTACATGGAGCGACTGCTTATCTGACCTCCACAACCCAGTAACTGGGTAATACTCGTACGATACCCCTTGGCAAGACTGGTTGTCAGACTTTCGGGCTTCTGACGACCCGTAACGACTGTCAAAGATCCACAAATGACAGCCGGGACCAACGGTTTAACGTGCTTTCCGAGGCACGGAGGAGTCTCGATATGTAAAGATGGTCACCCATCCACAGACCAACCCCGGCAAGCGTAGCTTAACTTGATGAATCGACCCGTGCAGCTGTTATTACTTAGCCACGAGCTCCTCCAGACACAAAAAGTCAGGAACTAAAAAAAAAAAATTGTTTAATCGTACCATTTTGGGTATCAAACGAAAGGGCTTAATGAGCACATTTCAAAAATATTTATATTATAACTCCAAAAGAATGTAAAACCTTTTTAGTAGTAGTTGGGTTTTAGTTTTTATTACTTTAATTTTTTTTTGTAGAAAAGTAAAGAAAACTAAAAATTTAAAGAAAAAATTGGTGTGAGCTGCAATACGAACGAGGCACAGCTTTTGTTAGTTTTTATTAAAAACTTATGGTATCATAAAAAGTGAGATTAAAGACGTAATGAAAACCCGTCACTAAACGAACTAACGACGATTGAGATGGTGAAAATTACGGTGGAAAGCAGAAATTAAGCATTTTGTGGGACTGCATATTTTCTACACATTACATACTTAGCTAGACATCCGTGGTACGTATGATACGATGTAGTGGAATTACGTGTGCGATCGTTAGACTTTATCCTTTGTTCGTCCGTCCGCAGTCTTTTTGTCGGGCAGCTTTGTGTGGTGCGGCACGGTGCGGTACCGTGCGGCTAACTAGCGTCCCTCAGATGAGCTCTGTTGTCTCCGGTGCCTAGTCTTAGTAGTCATGTATGTTCATGCTTGCAGGCCCCGCACCTTGTTCAAAACAAGGACGTGAAGCAATATGGACATTATTTTTGATAAGCTGTGGCTAGCAAGACTGGGAGCCGAGTTCGACATTCTGGGAAAGAAAATGTTAGGAAGAAGTGAATGTTGTGCAGTTTTCTTATCTTTTTCTTATATCCTCTCTTGTTTGCCAGAATAGGTAAATATGGATTCCAACCACCTACGTGAGCCAGTAATTCAATAATGAATGTAAATAACAAAGTAGTACACAAATAACTCATTTGTTGGAAACTAATAGCTGAAGTAACACAATATATTTGTGTCGGTACGTTACACTTTATATGGTAATTACAACGGTCAGACGCAACTGCCCCGACTCCACGTTTTTCTTGCATTTAGTTCTATTGGCTAGCTTACTTCACATTTTGTTTGGTTTTCAATTCTCTAGTACCTACCGTACTTTAAATTTAAATTGAAACTTGACAGTACCGTGATTATATTATACTGGCAATCTATCTTATCGGAACACTTGTACCTGAAGATGGTCGTTAGCTCTTGGCAAAAGAAGTGAAACAGAAGTGTCTAAACCTGATAGTCTTATAGAAAACCTGTGTAGTAGACGAGATAGAGAGAAACAACTTTCTCTATAAGATGGGAGTACAGTACATCAGCTGTAGCTAGAGTGGGAGGTGACAGTTACAGGTCGGCTTTGTGCCCGCGCGGGGCGGCTCTATTGTGTGGACAGTATAGTTTGTGACGCAGGTACAGTCAGGGGCTGGACTGTTACAGCAGATTGACACACCAACCACACAACGTATATGCCATTTTATACCGATCCCGTAAGACTGCTAAAGAAAATAGTAGGTAGTGACTAGAATATTAATTGGTAAATAATAAAAATAAAAAAAACACAATCGCTTTCCTGCGTATGTAACGCAGGAAAGTGGTATTTTAAAATAAATAAGCATACTACTTTGGGATTTAAAAATAAGTAGGAACATAACTGACAGAAGAAAATACGACACTTATTATTTAAGATGTCAGTGTGCTAACAATTTGGTTTCCCCGAGTGTCCAGGTGCGAGTAAAGCTATTGATACTCTCGACAAATGTATCACATAGAGCATGGAGACTACAGCACATTCTGCGAGTGACTCGCTACGAACGGGCGCCGCCGCACAGTGGGCTGAAACGGGCCGGTAAAGGACTTAAAAAAAAAAGGTTTTTTTTCTGAAATTTTAAATATTGTGTTGGATTTATCTATCGATTATAAGTAATTATTTCTATGAGGGTCGTTCAGATAACTTAGTATTTTCGGAGTTATAAATATCCAAAGTAATTTTTGTATGAAGCAAAAGAAAAAATTGTGAAAATCTCGAAATTCTCAAATTTTCTCAAAGAATTGACTCTACGTATGCATAGTACGTATATTTGTCCTATTTTAGCGCCTATTCTCGGGTTGCGATTTTCTGCGATTTGGTCGCAATTTCAAATTTTGTTCTCTATTCCACACCACCATAGAGGTTAAGAACTAGGCGCGTTTTTTTTTTATGTAGTGGTCTCCCCTTTAGTTCTAATCCACTAAGGACTAATAAAATAAATAAGTAAAAATCACAATCACTACTGGCCACTGCACTGTTTTAATTTAATCACTGTCAAGGGTATCCACATTAACGAATCTCAAACCAAATCGAAAACCTCATCCGGAGAAAACACAGGTTTTGTTTCTTTAACAGATATGCACTTTTTAACTATTTTTACATCTTGGGGATTCTTTAGTAAATGTTCTAGTATTTTAGCAACCTCCTCATTCCCATCCGCTTTCAACTGCTCAAAATATGCATATTTTATTTCGTCCGAAGATAAATGAAAGTTTTCTGCACGTCTTTTTTTCTGTTTAGGCGCTAATTCACAAAAAGGTTTTCTTGGGCTTTGTTCGGTGGAGACACCAACAGAAACTTTTGATGGTGATACATACTGAGTTGATGTACTCGGTGCTGGTTGATCTTCATTACTGCCTATTAAACACTTAATAAAGTCTGGCCATATTATGTTTTCTTGTAACCATTCACTATTTTTAGTTCTGAATATATTTTCTTTACGATAAGCGTTTTCCCATCTTCTATTTAAATTATAACAAAATTTTGCACAAAACAACTTTAAGGTCTTAAGCCGACCCCAACATAGTTGGGAAAAGGCTAGGCAGATGATGATGATGATGAACTTTAAGGTCTTTTCGTGATCATCACTTAATTCGACTAAAAATTTAGACCTTATCTCACTCACTACACAAACTGTCATTATTTTTAATACTGCCACTGTTTTTAAAAAAACGAAAAGATCAAGGTTTGTCACTAAATTTTCAAACATTTTCACAAATACAAAATAACAAATAAGTAAGTAATGAATGTGTGGGGGTAGTGCGTCTATTATGGTGGGTAATAGAACACTGAAATACGTTTGAATGCAACCGAACATTCCGTAGATACCCTATCGTTGCACCAATCACGTTACGACACGTCATAACTTGTTGTTGCGCTCGCGCCCTCTTATCCCTTGATTCCCGGAAATAAGTCTCAAAACAAATTACGTCATACCTACCTATGGTGGTGGAAAATGTCGAACATTGTTTTTTTTTTAAAGAACTAAGTAGTTATTGAGGTTTTCAGGCCGTTTAGTATACATTATTTTCAATTTCAATTTAATTGGAATAAATTGCTTAACTAAAATAACATGACTCTTCATACAAATTTGATATGGCTATATCTCAGAAAGTACTCGTTAAATTAAAAAAAGTCAAAGAATAAAAACGTTTTAAATTTATGCCTAGATACCAAAAAAATACATTTGATCTCTTAAGACCCAACCTTGTAATCCCAGCCCACTGTGCGCGCGCACAGTGGGCTGGTATTAAAAGGTATGTAATGTATACTAAACGGCCTGAAAACCTCAATAACTACTTAGTTCTTTAAAAAAAAAACAATGTTCGACATTTTCCACCACCATAGGTAGGTATGACGTAATTTGTTTTGAGACTTATTTCCGGGAATCAAGGGATAAGAGTGCGCGAGCGCAACAACAAGTTATGACGTGTCGTAACGTGATTGGTGCAACGATAGGGTATCTACGGAATGTTCGGTTGCATTCAATTTTCATTCAATTTGGTCTAATACCAATTGGACAGCTATCTGAAGAAGCTGCTGAAGCTAGAAATAAAGACGTTCGTAGGTACCGCCAACACCATTCCAGGAAATGCAGTAGAAAAACTACAAATGAAGACATTTTAAATAATTTATTGACCAGCTCTGATCCACTCATCTCAGCGAAACGTCACAAACTTCGCAGAAAACATAAAACTTTGTCAGTAGAAGCACAAAGTTTATTAGTAATTGAACGAGCGGAAACATTTGATGATGACGAATACGAAAATTTTGCATTCGTTAATGTGGATACCCTTGACAGTGATTAAATTAAAACAGTGCAGTGGCCAGTAGTGATTGTAATTTTTACTTATTTATTTATTTATTTTATTAGTCCTTAGTGCATTAGACCTAAAGGGGAGACCACTACATTAAAAAAAAAACGCGCCTAGTTCTTAACCTCTATGGTGGTGTGGAATAGAGAACAAAATTTGAAATTGCGACCAAATCGCAGAAAATCGCAACCCGAGAATAGGCGCTAAAATAGGACAAATATACGTACTATGCATACGTAGAGTCAATTCTTTGAGAAAATTTGAGAATTTCGAGATTTTAACATTTTTTTCTTTTGCTTCATACAAAAATTACTTTGGATATATATAACTCCGAAAATACTAAGTTATCTGAACGACCCTCATAGAAATAATTACTTATAATCGATACATAAATCCAACACAATATTTAAAATTTCAGAAAAATAAACTTTTTTTTTTAAATGCTAATTCCTTTACCGGCCTGTTTCAGCCCACTGTGCGCCGGGCCGCACCGCGGCGGGTATTGCGGGAACATACATAGTTCTAATTACTTCTAACTATGTATACGTTGAATGGATTTTATTAATGATAACACTTCTACGGTTTTAGAGTTATCTGTTGTTCAAAATAAGTAAATTTATTCAACTTATCATCAACATCAACAAAAATCCTTACATATTATAAAAAAAAGTCCTCCACCGCGTCTGTCTGTCGTCCTGTTCGCGATAAACTCAAAATCGACTGCACCTAAAAATTAACTTTAAACTGGTATTAGCGCCATCTATATTATATAGTAAAGCACTAAGTAATCCTTAAATTTACTCCATATAAAAAATCTCTCAAATCACCTAAAGCAGTTTTCACTTCGAAAAGGCAACTTGATTTTATATAATTCAAACGTTTATTGCTCAACGCAGTCATAGTCATACATTCCTAGATGGCAAGTGAATATCCTAAGAATTAAGTTTCTTAATACAATTTGCCTCGGAAAACCAATAATATGAAGTGGTCATAACAGAACGCTGAGTTTGACAAATGAGTCGTCAGTAATGATGAGTTCTATTACATTGTAAAGCGGCGGGTCGGCGCAGTCTTCCGCCGCGTAATTTCGAAGGGCGCTGAAAAATCCATCTGTTCTTTTATTCACAGTCCTGTTACACTCTGTTTCGAATAATTCCCAAGTTTCTCGTTTTGAATATTGTTGGCCGGTGAATGTATTTAATTACTTAATTCAATTATTTTAAAGTACAGGAAGTTTCCTTGAAGCCAGAGACCCATTTTGTTTTAGCTGTGTTTGGTCGGCTTCGTCGAGTTCCTTGAAATTATTTACCTATTGCGTCATCACGCGCATAGACGCAATAGGGGAATGGGGGAATGCAACTTTGTTCTTTATAATTAAAGTGAGCGCGTGCGCTGGCGACTGACGGCGACGACGCGAAGGTAAGGGTGGGAGCGAGACAAAAACTGTATATTCTCATATAGGTACCCACATTATTTATTTATGTACGCACAGTGATGCCTGCTGATTTAATAATATTTATTAATCTATTTCGCTTTACTTAAAGTTATATTATATTCTAAGTACTGTTTGTTTTATTTTATTTATTAATTTATTTGGTACAAATTGTTGAATCTTTTTTTTTTTTTTTTTTTTTTTTTGAGGGTGGGAAATCATCCAATGACTTCTCCCGCTCTGGGCGGAGCGGAAGGGCGTGTCAGACTTTTACTGACTAAAACCCACCCGTGTTCCTTCATTTGCCTGTTGCCAAGGTCCCGGTATCCCTTTCGGACTTTCCCGCAACCCTGGCAGGCATCGGTCCTATTGGACCCCGTCATTTTTGCTGACATCTCTTTGAGGCGCGCGTGGAACACGACGCGCCATCGACCCGGGCCTGGTCCTTATCGGACGGCGATCTGCCCGTTGCTCGCCGTCCGCAAGCCCGCGCCTATGGTGGCCGGAAATCCGCCTGGGATTCCCGACGCCCAGGGCGTCTCCAACGGCGGCGGTTAGGGGCGTGAGGGCGCAAACTTTGCCTTTCCCTCACGCGTTCCGCCTCCTCCTTCGCGAGCATTACTGCTTCGCAGAAGGAGGTGACGGCTTCCCATGCCCTCTCGCTCCGTACCATGGCCTGAACCAGGGCCGGACGCGAGAGGTCACCGCCGCCAATCGCCTCCGCGAGGACACGGCGGTGCTCCGCCCAAGCAGGGCACACCTCAACCGTATGCTCCACCGTGTCCTCCGGGCGATCCACACAGTGGTGACACCCGGGCGTTTCCTCCCGCCTAATCCTACACAGGTACCTCCCGAAGCTGCCATGTCCGGTGAGGACCTGTGTCAGGCGGAAGGTGAGGACGCCGTGGCGCCTCTCTATCCACTCCTCAAAGAGGGGACTTATCGCCGCTATTGTGGCGTGCCCAGCACTGGGTTGCGACAATCGCACTCTCCATGCCGCCATGAGATCTTGCCGGAGCTCTGTCCGCTGTGCCGCGATTTCTCGCGGCAGCGGAGTTACACCCCGGCGCTTCACCTCCTCGCGCCACTCCCAGATGTGCGCGAGGACCTTCGCCTCCAGATCCCATGGCGGTAATCCGGCAAGGAGGCTCGCCGCCTCACGGGAGACCGTGCGGTATCCCCGGGCCAGCCGAATGGCCATGACCCTTTGGGACGCGTTCAACCGGCGTGCTGGCCGCAGCCTAAGGGAACGCGCCCACACCGGTGCCCCGTAAAGGGCCATGGACCGCACGACCCCCGCATAGAGCCTCCGGCAGGAGGCGTTTGGACCCCCTAGATTGGGCAGGAGCCGCCTCAAGGCGGCCCCAGCCCGGTCCAGCCTTGGAGCCAAACGTCGGAAATGCTCCACGAAGTTCCACCGGCTGTCGAGGACGAGTCCCAGGTACTTCATCGTCGACTCGACGCCGATGTGAACCCCTCCTACCGTAATTTGGGAACCCGACGGTGGCGCGTTCCGAGGGCCATGAAAACACATGACCTCGGACTTGTGCAAGGCCACCTCGAGTCCCAACTGCCGGATTCTATCTACGATTGTCGCAACCCAGCGTGTCGCTAGATCGGCCGCCGCCTGGTGCGACCTCCCCTGCGCCAGGACCAGCGTGTCGTCAGCGTAGCAAACTACGCTGACGTCGCTAGGGAGGTCGGCGCGCAGCACCCAGTCGTATCCGATGTCCCACAGATGCGGCCCCAGGACCGATCCCTGTGGGACACCGCACGACATCTCTCGCCGGTTCCACATTCCCTGGTGACCGGGGTAGATGACGGCCCTGTCCGTCAAATAGGCCTCGACCACACGACAGAGGTAGGTCGGCATCCGGTGGTACCGGAGTGCCTCCCTTATGCAACTCCAGGGCAGGGTGTTGAAGGCGTTGGCGATGTCTAGTGACACCGCCAAGACGACCCCGCCCCGGGCCACAGCATCCCCCGTCGTGAGGGCCCGTACACGCATGATGGCGTCCACCGTAGAGCGCCCTCTGCGGAAACCAAACTGGCTCTCCGCCAAATCCGGCCCCACCCGCACCAGCCGCCCGACGAGGCGGTTTGCAATGACTCTTTCAAAGAGCTTGCCCACCTCGTCGAGCAGCACGATGGGCCGATAAGCGGACGGAGAGTCCGCAGGGCGCCCCGGCTTCTTAATGAGGACCAGTTTCCCCGTCTTCCAACGAAGTGGGAACTGGCCCCTCTCCATGCATGCGCATAGGAGACCTCTTAACAAATTGTTGAACCTGCCTTGATTTCCGTACGTCTTTTTCGGGTGACCACTGAAAATCAGCGCTGTGCTGTGGGTCTCCTTAGCGCAGCATCATGCTGAGTGGAAGCCTTCTTGTCACAGTCATGACGTGCAGCTGCCGATTATCTATCTGTAAACTCGTAATCTCATATTTGTATTTAAGTAGATCTATTCTGTTTAATATTGCTGATCAACTATCTATTTTGTATGCACGTGTTTCTGTGACAAATAAACCTATTTTTCTTTCTTTCTTTATTTATTGTGCACACACTCACGCGCCCGAGCACTCACGACTGCGTGCGAGTTAGTTTATTGGCGTACGGAATACACTTCAAATACCAAATAAATTGTTGTTCTGACTCTGACGATATTTTATTTCCAACGAATATTTTTTTCCTAGAGTGTTCTTTGACAACCAGAGTGCTATGTTATTGGGCTTTCGCTTTGTACTGTTCCAAGAAACACGTGTGGTGTGTATACGGGTTTAAAAGTTATTCTATGAAATCAATCTAGTATCTTACACTGTGCTGTTATAAAGCCGGCGCCAGACTCAGTCACATATTTGAACACTTGTGAGGTACGATAATATATATGTAACCAAACTTTGAACAAATACTCAAATATGCGGGCTTCACAAGTGTTCAAACAAGTGTTCAAATAAGTGTTCAAATGTGTGTTGCTGTGTCTGGCGCCAGTATTATAGGTACGTCCAAAATCTATAAGCTAACATATTTTTAGTCGTGTGTGGTGACAGTCCCAGTTCGGGTACGTACACATCGTCCTACTTGATTTTATTTTAAGCTATATTCAATCTCGTGTGCTCAGGACGAGGGTTGGCGACGATGTCTCCCGCAGTCCGCTGGCATACGACGCGGTGTCTCACAACGTTGTCATGGCTGCGGTGTGTCCGGGCCTTATTCTGACGCTCTTTTTACGACGAGTCAAGTTTTGGTGATGTGACCGAGTAATATCGGTACGTCCCGGAGATTGATTCAAAATCAAAATCAAAATATTTTATTTCACATAAGCCTACATGGGCACTTATGAAACGTCAGAAGCTAGGTGCACGGTTCCAATTGGTCGTTTCCTATGGAGAAGAGCCGGCAAGAAACTCCATGGTTACTCTTTTAAAAGATAATTGGCTTTTACAATATTTTCGAATTACAGTGTTAATAGTTATGGGAGGACAGTGTAGGCCTGCCTTTCAAGGAGTTTCATGTAGGTAGTTAAAAGAAACTGAAATTGTTCCATAAAAAAAAAAAAGGTCTACAGTCCACTAAGCCTACAACGTTCTCACATTCACAAGGTCTATTAGAGGAGAACCTATATAAGATAAATAAGAAACTAAAAATAAAAACCTATTTAAACCAAATGACATGATTGCTATTACAACTGACACAAATCTGGATAATTAACATGTCCGCAAAAGCCACTATTATAGAATTGAAATTAAATATGGTAGGTATATAAAGTAGTAGGTGTCAAATAATATTATAATATGATTATGTCTGTCAGGGATGAATGTAAAAAATAAACATGGTAATTTGGGAGCAGTTAATAGACTCTTACAAAATTATGCCGTTAATGACGTACCAGGGAAGCCACATGTGCAGAAGGAATTATTGCCAAACTTCCCTATCTTCAACGTAGTCTTTAATCTTATAATATGCTTTTTTGATAAGGACACGTTTGATGTGGGTTTTGAACTTACCATCGCTAAGTTCTGTAACAGACTTTGGCAACTTATTATAAAAGCGGATACTGTTTATAAGAAACGACTTACTAGTTTTAGCTAATCTAAATTTGGGTATCACAATTTCATGTTTACTACGTGTGTTTATATTATGGAAGTCGCTTCTTTTTTTGAAGAGTCCTAAATTTTTGCGAACATACAAAATACTTTCTAAGATATAAAGAGAAGGCAGAGTGAGTATATCAATTTCTTTGAATTTATTTCTAAGGGACTCACGAGGACTCATTTTATAGATCGCGCGAACTGCCCTCTTTTGCAAAATGAAAATCGAATCTACGTCAGCTGCCGATCCCCACAGCAGAATGCCATAGGACATAATACTGTGGAAATAAGCAAAGTATACTAACCTAGCTGTGGCTATATCAGACAACTGCCTTATTTTTCTTACTGCATATGCAGCTGAACTTAATCTGCCTGAAAGAGCTCTAATGTGGGGTCCCCATTGCAATTTCGAATCTAGAGTAATTCCTAGAAATACAGTTTCCGTAATAGCATCTAATTTCTTGTCGTCAAGTTTTAAATTTAATCCTACTTGAGGAACATTAGGTAATGAGAAATTAAGACATTTAGTTTTATTCGCATTAAGTAGAAGATTATTGGCTGCGAACCATTTCGAAAGAACTGCCAAACTATCGTTGACATGTAAGACATCCGTATCTTTCCTATCTATTTTAAAAATAAGAGAAGTGTCATCGGCGATTGTTGACGACAGTCTTCCTAAGACCAATAAACTTCCATATTTGTACATAACAATCACTTGTCACATGTCACTCAGGTTTGGAGTCGGGAACATACGAAAAATATCGAGAATTATATTAATAAAGACTATATATAAAAAAACTTTTCACAAAAAAAGAACAACCGACTTCCAAAAAAAATAAAAATACAAAAAATGTGAAAAATAACTTTAATTTCGGAAGTCGGTGGCAAAAAACGAAAATTTAAAAGCAAAAACACCGACTTCCGAAATAAAAGTTATTTTTCAAATTTTTTGGAAGTCGGTTGTTTTTTTTTGTAATAGTTTTTTTTGTATAAAGTTTTTATTTTTCACTTCTTAGTTGTGGTACCTATCCCACACAAATTCGAATACCACTACCTTCTATGTAAATAGCAGTGACGGAGTCAATTAAAATATCGTCTACATAGACTAAGTGGGAAAAATACGTAATTATTGAATTTAACTCAAAAAGTTCGAAAGCAAAGTAAATAAAATTTATATGGGACCATCTCTGAAACATGACCTACCAAACAAAAAAAGAATCATTAAAATCGATTCATAATTGGCGGAGTAATCGCGTAGTATACATACCAAAAAAAAACATACGGACGATTTGAGAACCTCCTTCTTTTTGAAGAAGTCGGTTAAAAAGGTATTTGATTCAGCACTCAAACCTCAGTAAACTGCTGAAGAGAAACGGCAGATTTGGTTAAAAGATAGATACCTATTTCAATCGTTGAAACCTATCGAAAGTAGGGTGCCAACAAAATCAGTGTAAGATTTTCTGGTGTACAGAAATGTAGTCTGCCATCTAGTTTAAAACGGCAACTATGTATTCGTTCCCCAGTCGGTCGGGCGGGGAGGGCGGGGAGGGCGGGGAGGGCGGGGAGGGCGAAGCGACGGCGGCGCGTTCCGTCTGCTATCGTTCCTTGTCTATTACGATAAAGTTTCGTTTAGCGACACCTATATTTTCGAGGTCACCCTAGGTGCTGTGGTAAAGAAGGACTGAATTTAAAGTAGGTCCTAGTTTACTTGCAGGCTGATATTATTCTGGGCAGGTCTGCGTGGGTAAGTCTTGTATTTATTATAATATTACTTAGTGATATACAGCGGAAATATATAATATGATAAAGGCAGGAAGCAAGGCTCATTTTCTTCCGTTACTTTAATTTTCCAGTCCATGTAGTACACCCACGTCCCTCCGGGGAGTGGGGGGAGGGGGTCACCTGTGACCGGGTCCCGGTGTCCTCATTTATATCCATGGGGAATGCTGGTTGCTTTCACATTGCATTAAAGGTCACATTCTGTGAAAGTCCCGTATATTACACTAAGAGACCCCACTGAGGAAACTTACTCGTGATGGTGATACGGTGTTTGTGAAACTAAATAAAATATGTTTTATTTAGTTCACTAAACAGCGGAGTTGCCGAAAGTTTAATTCACACGCATTTCCGTGAAGTGGTTCCGCATTGGGTTCGCTATTATTTCCATTCTTGTAATTTGTTATCAGATCTTAGTACGATGCCTCCTCAATTGGGGACTATTGTATATGTTTCTGTTAGAAAGTAAGAAAATTTTCGCAATTTTTTGCGACTTATAACAGAGCCAGCTATTTTCCAAATCCATCTACAGTTCCATTATTATGCAGTAGACATTTAACATCGGTATCAGCAACCAGATGGCTATCAGTATCATTTGCGATCGACAGCGGCGGTCGCCGCCGGTGACCGACGGGTGACGTCGGGCGTCTGAGGCCTTTTGATGTCCACCCATCACGAGCACGAGCTTATTGAGCAACATTTTTCCGCTATCTGACTGCTATGAAGGTAGGCAGATGTCGGAGGAACAGAGTCAGGAATGTCGATCGGTAGGTATTACTCGGGAAGGTGCTCAGTAGATATTTAGGGGTATGAGGAACAGGGTGTAAAGTTCACTCATCCACCATAGAAAAGGGAGGATCCTCTGACCAGACGGGTGTTGTGTCTGGCGGGCAACTGCCCGACGATTAATGTCGGGTTCTTGTATATATGTCCATTGCACGGTAAACTTTAATTGCGCGATGCAGGATTAATTAATGTGACGTCAGGATTTTTGTTGTGTCAAGTCTTTGATGCGTTGTTCGCATGTGGCGATGTTGATACCGCCACAGATACGTACGACAATACTCAGAAACTTGAACATGCTAGCTTCAAACAATGTGATTTAGTAGAAAATGAAGCCACACACACTCACTCCACTGAGTACGATGCATTGCAGAACCATGCGAGAACGGGTAACAAAACGTGTTGCTTGTAACTTATTACGTTACGAATTTGCTTAGACGAAGCCAGCAAGTTCTCTTTAATTATTATGATTGAGTAGTAATTTATTGTAAGTATTTGTTACATTATCGTTTTATTAAGTATACTACATAGCTGCGCCCCGCGGTTTCATCCGCATAAATCTCGATTCCGTGAGAATACCGAGATAAAAAGTATCCTATGTCCTGTTCCAGGTCATGGTCTACCTCTGTGCCAAATTTCATTCAAATCCATTCAGCCGTTTTAGCGTGAAAGCGTAACAAACAAACTCACTTTCGCTTATATAATATTAAGTTGGGATAATATTAGTTAGAATTAGAAAGGATTAGGATGGCGTACCACCTGTGGCTCAAAGCTCAGTCTCATGACCGCACTATTCAACTCAATAAACAACTGAAGTCGATACTCAGCTTCTCACCAGTCATAAAACCTAAAACTAACGCACCTACATGTTTACTTGTCGCTGACATAATTCCCTTCAATCCGGCGCCGGTGGGCGCACTCAAATAGAACGTCGTCGTAATACACGCCTCGAGCTACTTACCATGCCGCGGATAATACGCGCAAATCTCCGCGACGTCGACAACTTGCGACACTCGCTACTCATTCACTCACTCACTCGCGAATCTCGCGATACAAGTGATAAAGCCTCGATCTATCTATGCCACACTATGACACATGTTTTTGAACCGGGATTATCTTTTGACTGCGACGTCTTTCACACGATGACTTTCTTCACTACTGAAGATTACGATCTGTTTGTACATTGTGCGTGTTAGCTGCTGTAGTTACGAGTATTTATTTGGTGGTACTGTCTAGTGCGGCGCCGTGACGGCCTGTAGAGGGTCACACCATTACCCGCCGCCCGGCCGCTCGGCAAATGAAACCGTCCCGCCAAATGAAACGGCCCGGGCTATTGGTCTCTATTACCTGCAATGTCAACGAACAAAGAAAAAAGGTGCTGGGCACACACGTTACTCGTCCGGTGCCAAGCGAGGCGGATGCTCTGTGTGTGCAGTACTGCGGGGTCACAATTGTAGCATTTGTCTACGGCGGCCGCTACGCTGCTACGGTCCGCTACGAGATTGGTCGAACGAGTAGCTGGGTGCTACGAACCGTAGACCTCTCCTAACTCCGCGTTATGAAAGTGGGAGTTTTTCTTTATATTTATTATTTTTATCGCGAATCTGTTGTTTCACGCTCAGGAAGTTTAACTTAAAATGAGTTTACTTTATGATGAGAAAGCAGTTTGTTATTAAATATTTTGGACTAATTAAGTTATATTTACAAACTTATTGAAGCACTCTTTTGGAAATATGGTATTGTTTGTAAACCTTCAGCATTTTCTTTAACTTGTGTAAGATTTGTTTACTGAATATATTAGTATGATGCAGGTCGTTATTTATAATTTAATTCCTATCAAGTTCGTGTGAAAGTATAAACATAAAGTGGGAGCATGAAGTTTTAATTAAACAAGTTACAGTTAGTATTCAGAATTGCAAAGCGCGCTGCACGTAATACGCAAACGAGTGCCGCTCGTGCCACGTCGCCGCCACGCAGGCGCTACGCAACTGCCCCGCAGCCGCCACGCCCCTGGCCCGCAGCCGCCACGCCCCCGCATTCGCCAGCCACCGCCGACCGCTTCTTTCTATTTGCATTTACATGCGTTTTAAGCAAGAAAATACATTATGCTCGCCCGAAGCAATTTATTTGATGTGACGCTTCTATTTAACTTATAAGGTTATACGCAATTTATTCGGTAAGCTATTGCCCGGAGCTTTAAGGTTTGGACATTAAACATAAAGGTGTTTATTTTAAAAAGTTTTAATAGAAGCACAAACTGTTCTGTTCTGTCACAGATAAGATAAATACAGAAGGTCGAACTTTTTAATATAATTTTTAAACTACCGCAATGACCATAGCGCTGGGGCATGGCATTCATACTGTAGAGACTAAAGAGTGAGTTGTAGTATTATTACTACAAGCATACTTCTGTCCCCCCTGATTGCAAGACGAAACAAACAGTTCCGCAGTTTATAGCCCGAGTTTGATGTTGCTCGAGTTTGCTCAATAATATTACTGCAACGTTATGTCGTGTATGAATCACATCTCACGGGTCTGTTTACGAGCACACGTTGTGCTAACTTCTTTTACTGCAAGTTACGAAAGTTCGCGGGACTTACATTTATTAGTGCTTATACTGTGTACTAGTGTAGGTACAAATAGAGAAGTGACAAGATGAGAGTTTAATTGATTTGTGTGAATTGACACCTCCGTCCTCCCGTAGGTATCGGAGGTTGCATGAGATAACAAACACATCAGCAATATAGGAGCTATAGTATATTGCCTTAGGGTATGAACTGACTTCAGTGGTTTATTTTTACACTTCTTTACAAAGTTTGATAAATGCTTAGACGTGCATAAGTACTTAAAACTCTTTTGTCGTGAATACGTGTTGCATGTTAAGGTGTCGTTGAAAGTTAACTAACTGGTCAAGACCGCAGCATAGACATCACTGTATCGAACTACGTGCACTACCTCGTAAGGACTCCATTAAGCCGCAACATGCGCTGTTGTCTACCATTACTTAAGGAAGGCTCAAAGTAAGAAGCACACTAGCAGCAAACTATCGACTGCTACCTACTGCCACTGCTCGCACGCGGTCTGATACATTATCCTCAATTTGGCGTTATTTCGCAACAAATTGTTTTTGGGTTCCGTACCTAAAGGGTTCCAACGGTACCCTATCACTGAAGCACCACTATCCATTCGTCCGTCCGTCTGTCACAGAGCTGTATCTTCTGGACCGTAATAGGTAGATACTTGAAATTTTAAAAGAGTGATGGTCGCTATTTCAAAAGTTTTTAAAATTTATGTTAAATATTGTACGGTGGTACGGAACCCATCGTGTGCGAGTCTGACTCGCACTTCGCTGCTTTAGTTGTTGAATAATTGTGCATTTTACTCAATTTTTGAACGATTCTTAATAAAAAAATACTGTTTACTACGAGTATAACCACGAATCTTAAAAACATGGAATACATTCTGAAAGTACAAAGTGTAAATAGTTGTGTTAAATATTGTAAAGATGCTGTGTGTTGCTGTGAAAGACAATGTTTTTGTTTTTGTTTTTCAGGCTTAATAGATAGTACAAAAACTTAATAGATATACTACCTCAACATTACAATATTTAACATAATGTTGCACGGTAAGTACGTAGATCAAATCTGCACGTTTCTATTGAAGAAAACAAGCATAACAGCTTTAATTAACAAAAAAAAAACTTGTTACGAGTATATAACAATAAAAATGAGTAATTAAACAAATAAATCGGAGCCCGGCGGACATCGTTACTTGAACAGTTTACAAAAAGCCCGAAGCGAAGGGTTGGCGACAATGGCGACCACCGGCTCCGCGTCTGGTATTTAACAAATAACACGGGTTTGTGACAGTTTGTCGTGTTCATAGTGAGTGGAAATTATAACGTATTATAGACAAGTACTTGCTACAATGTGTACAAGAGCAGAAGGCTTACTAGTACCTACACCAGACATACGATGCGGGACAAACTCAACCCACCGAAAACATTTCATGAAAAGTAGGTTGCCAAGACTCACCTGTTAAAAAGTTGTCAGATCTAATGTAGAACCAAGCCTCTAACTCTACCATTCTTGGAACTTGGTCAAAATGTACGGCTTGGTCGTTTCGCGGCCGTCGCACAGACCTCCTAAGGGCTTATGGCAAGGAATTAAGCTACTAGTCTTTGCCGTATCTCATGCAACAGTTCAATGGAAGGGCCAAGCCACACATTTTGACCAAAATGTAAGGCTTGTAGAGTTAGTGGCTGTTTTAACAGTGAAAGCGTTATCTAACTTTTAACAGGTAAAGTCTTGGCAACCTATACTTCATTTGAAATAAGATTAGACATTTAAATAAGCCTTTTTTACAGTCTGTTCAATCGATTTTGACTTATATTGCGTTGGTGGCATGACAAATGGCAGCTGCAGTACACAGTTGGTATTGTGTAATTTTATTTGCTTTAATGCCATCCTTATAATGTCAAAATCTTTAAAAGTCAAAATCGGTTGAACGGACTGTAAAAAGGTTTGTCTAGATGTTTAATCTTATTTCAAATGGAGTGTAGTTAACCTGAATTGTTTTTGGTGGGATTCCATTTCTTTTTACCCAGACTGCCAAGGAAGGGATAACCCTTTCTTGGCAGTCCGGACCAACATAACCAATATACAACATAGACAATATACCTACCATAATAACCAATAAAAAACATATATATTGTATGTATGTATGTTTTTTGTAAATGTTTTTATTACCTCGTATCTTCCAAACGGCTTAATGGATTTCGATAGTTAAGGTATCGTTATATTCGTCTTAAAAACCCAAGTGTCCTTAAATAGGAGAAAGAAAAAAAAAGATTTTTGAAGCAAAATAATAACACGTTTTAAGCAAACCTACCGAGTAGGGTATGCAAATAAAGGACATTAAAAGGGAAGGGGATTACAAAAATATATATAAATTATGTGTTTTTTAATAATGAATAATAAATTGGTTTAAAAAGTTTTTGATACCGTAAGGACTTGTTGTTTGGTCGCCGGAGTGGACGGTCGTTCGCTAGCTCGTTTAATTTTTTTACGATACGCTTGGGTCCGCACATGCTCCTGCGTCTGGCGCCCGCTTGCCATCGGAAGCGAACAGTGTTTTCTTTTACTTTGATACTGCTGGGACACTAAATAATTACTTTAAAATAGTGCTAAAGTGAGGTGCATGTCTACGTGAGTTCCTGAACTCAAGTGATCGATCCAGGGCACGCAAGGACCCAAGCTAATTTGGTGAGATCTTTCCATATCTTTCAGGGCTTTCAGGGTTTTACTTCCCGCTGCAAAATCGGTATTTTATCTGATTGATTGTTGGATAACACCGCAAGCGTGCATTCGCAGTGGTGAAATGACGGGCGGTTGATGCCGAACGTATAACTCTGACTTTCTAAGCCAATTTTATAAGAACATTGTGTGCATGCTAAATATATTATTACTTAGGTGCTTTCCTGATCTCAGGTAAGTAATCCACGGCATTCAACGGACCCAAGCTAATCTGGGGAGGCCTTTCCATATCTTTCAGGACGATGCTTTCCGCTGCAAAATAGGTCGCACATTCAACTCTTATTTCCTAAGCGTAATAAGTATTAAATATTCATTATAAATACAACAACATTCTAACAAAATAACGTTATTGCTTTCGATTTCGTAAAATTCTAAAAACTTAATTCCCAGAAACGACACTAAAAAAAATCAACTATTTCGTTAGCGTTACAAAAAAGTCGCTCGGTCAACAAATATATCATCTGACAGCCATTAATCAAGATTTATTACACCCATGCGCGCAGGAACATTGAGGGTGTAGCACTTTACGCAAGCATGTGGCCCATTCAACAAAAAACAAAAACTTAACCCGGAAACTTAAGATTCATTTCTACGGTCAAACAAAGAGTCAAGCTCATAAATCTCCAGGCAAAGCGCAACGCTGCCAAACTTTTGTATCCCTCGAAACGAAGCCTGCACTGCACGTGTGACGCCATCAGTAATAACGCCGTTAGTAATCCCAAGCAAAAGTTTTTACAATGGTAACAATAGTGCCCATGGAAAAAGATGGTAACTGCCTATTTAGGGCGATAGCCCACCATTTGACCACGTGTCTGTTCGACGAGACCTCGCTACTTACGTCTTAACGAACCGATGAGACGCCAGAATTCGTTTAGAACTTACGAATAACATTCAAGAGCTTCTTCCTAACAACAAGCTTTCTCAGGAACAATTGATAATAAAATACATAACCCAGCAATTTAACGAGTCGTTCTGGGGAGGAGAAGACATCATAATCGCCGCGTCCGAATTCTATCTCGTAAATGTACATGTACACATAAATAACGTGAACATACTGGTGTATTCACCTGCCGGACATTCAGTGCCCGGTAACATACATATCCTCTACAAAGATCAACAATATGATAGCTGGATCAACGACGATCAAGACAACAATAACATGCAAGGGCAGTCCATAAAACCCCGATTCCAAAACAGCCCCCAATTAGCTAGCTCATTAACAGTGTATACAAGTAGCATCAACATTACATACACCGACATCAGGGGAAGTCGCGGACGACACTGGATACACAATACTCAGAAACCCGCCTTCTTCCGTTAGTAGATACGCTTGCCCAGAACTACGTATTGCAACCTGGAACGTCCGCGGGGCCTCAAAACCGACCAAAAAAGATAGAATAGATGCAGAACTTTCAAATAGGGGTATCCACATAGGTTGCCTACAAGAAACAGGGATGAACTTAGGAATATACAACTCCACCCACTACAGATGGCATCTATGTGGAACCGCGGGTAAAGCACATAGGGGACTTGCAATTGTAATCCGAAAGGATGCCCTAATTGAAATACTGAACATTAAAAATGACACCGACGCGATGTCAATCACTCTTAAAGTTGGTAGGGGAAGCGACAAATCTGCTCCTGTGTATATAATTAACTCCCACATCAACAGCTATACCTCTAAAGCAACAAGATCATTCACAGGTTTACTAAATTTGATTAGACAAAACCAAGGAAATGTACTCTAATAATCCTAGGTGACTTCAACGCCCACATTGATAGACTAGATACACTAAGTTTCCAACGCAAAGGGCTGATTGAACAAAATTTATATCATGAATATTCTAACTACAACGGGGAAATGTTAATGGATATAGCCAATAGGGAAAATCTGCAAATAGAAACAACAAAAGCGAGGACATCCATTAACCGACACACCAAATGAAGGACCCACGGTGGATGAAGTGATGGGAATCATTAACGGCATGCGTAACGGGACAGTCCCAGGAACAGACCAAGTGGTAATCGAGCTCTACAAAGCGATGCCACAAAATTTACAGGAAGCCGTCACCAAACATATGAACAAAGCCTGGACACAGAATGTAGCACCCGACATGTGGCTAGAAACAGTGCAGGTACCAATTCCGAAAAAACCTGACCCTAAAGATACAAACGACTATCACCGAATATCAGTTTGCAACACGGGTTACAGAATTCACGCTTCCTACGTACTAAAAAAATTAGACGAAATAATAAAAATAAAAATAAATAAATAATACTTTTTATTGTACAAGAAAGAAACACATAAATTATACAGTAAAAGATGATTGTACAAGTGTTTATCAAAATAAAAGAATTAGGCAATTAGCAAGCAGCCTTTTTAAACAATAGATCTACAGACGACCACATATTTACGACGAAAAGGGTACTGGACGAAGAATGGCGGGAAGGAAAAAGAATTTATGTACTCGCTCTGGACATAGAAAAAGCCTTCGACAATGTAGACCTTCAAGCATTATGCGACATTTTAATACAACGGACGAACATAACATTAACCAACAGGATAATCAAGGTTTGCATGAATGAAAGAACACGCATTAAATGGTGTGGCCAGCTAAGTAGGCGGATCGTCAAAGGAAAGGGAGTCAAACAAGGTTGCCCGTTATCCCCTCGACTTTTTACACTGGTAATAGGTCCTCATTACCCTCGAAGAAGAAACCCAACTAAACAAACTAGACCAAGATCGTGGAATCTCACTCCCCCTGGTGCTATTATTCGCGGATGATCTCATCTTCATTACAGATGACCTGGAAGGGCTACAAGGAATTGTATACCACATTAAACCCCTACTAGCTAGTGTCGGCCTCCAATTAATGAAACAAAAACAAAAATACTGATTAGAGACCCCTTAGCTACACGGAAAATGTCCCACGTGTCAATGAATGGATTAAGTCTACCTACAGTCGATGAAGTTAAATACCTAGGCACATACATTACATCTATATTAGACAGGAGAAGCACAATAAGAAAACGATGTGAGCAGGCCACTAGAAACGCAAAGTCACTATTACCATTCATAGAAAACTCAAAGATGGACTAGCAACTAGACAGGCTCATGTATAGAATGGTGATTGTACCGTGTATGATACACGGTTTGAAGGTATCGACAATCACCAAAGCTAACAGGTCTAGACTGAGGAAATATGAGAGACTTATCATGAGGGACTTGATTAGTCACGCTAGGAACAAACCAAGACAAAAGAAAATGCACGAAATCTTAGACGGAAAGACAGTAACCAAACGCATCAAGAACCACAGTATGTGCTATCTTGCACATGTTCACAGACGCGGCAACCCACACCTATTATATGCAGCAATACAGTACAAGGCCAAATCCAAGAAAGTAGGCCGACCGATTTACACATGGAACGACAACCTAAAACAGGACATGGCGCGTTTCGACAAGGAAATCGACTTCTGGATGGACGTGACTGGAGACCGAAACAAGATCAAGAAAGCAGCCAGCGAGATATACAAGAAACCTGAAACGGACAGCAGCGAGTCCTCGGATGAAGACACAGAAAACAGTAAATTGTAGCATAGCACAGCAAGGAGTTAGAAAAGAGCCGAGAACGAAGCATATCTCCGCCAATGGATTCAACGGTGAAGATAGAACGCAGCTAACTGGCGGCGACGTCGTAAAAAGATGGCCATCCTTAGATAAATATTACCCGTCTCTCCACTAGTCCATTGCTTACTCAAGGGTGCATATCCGGTAGGTTCGCAAATCCTTCCTTATCCCGAAGGGCACACTCTTCCCTACCATTACCCGCGCCCCCCGGTCTACTCCAGGATATGCAATGGCTGCTGAAACCCCATGAACCATGAGGCTTCAGGGGCTAGTGCAAATCCTGGGGTTCATTCGATTTATCGAGTCTGGTTAAGCCACGCTGGGGTCGGTGCATTTCATTCATTCATTCATTAATTAAAAAGTTTTTGATACCGTAAAAATGGGCCATTTTTGTGTCGGATCTCATAAATCGCTTGCAAAGCCTTGCACAAGCTAATTTAAAATAAACTAAAAAGCCTAAAAATAAAAATAAATAATTTAAAGAACCAAAAAACCCGGCTCATTCCACAAATCCCCCCTGAAAATCCCCTTTAGGGGGAATAGTGGAATCTTAAAAAAAAGTGTGGACTTCCCCCCTGATAATCCCCCCTAGGGGGGAAAACTGGAATAGAAAAAATACTTTTTCCACAGATCCCCCCTGAAAGTGTTCGTGGAGGGGACAACAGGACTCAAAAAAAAATCAGTCTTAAATTCCCCCCTGACAATCCCACTTACAAGGGAAAACTGGAATCTGAAAAAACCAACGTCCAGAAATCCCCACTGAGGTTCTTAAAATTTAAGAAGTGCTTCTGCTACGCGCTGGTCGCCGATTTCTTCGCTGGTGCTGGTTGCTAAAATATTTACCGCGGGCGCCGGCAGATATATTACTTTGATAATCTAGAATGCAGGAGCGAGCAAAGCGAGCTTGGGAATAATTTTTAACCTTTCAAACACTAATAGGAGCACCGCCAAGCGGGCCTTCGTTGACCAACTTAATAAAGCTAATATAAAATATATACTGAATTGTTTTATGTTATTCGAGTTTAAATACTTTAAATAGGCAGACATGTTATTGCAGTTTATTTATTAAAGGCTCTTACATACTGGGGCGATTGGTCGCGCGAGTAGCCTATCTCCTTTCTCAGGCTTTAGACCATCTGTGTACCAAATTTAATTTAAATTGGTTCAGTAGTTTTGGCGTGAAAGCGCGACAGACAGACAGACAGAGTTACTTTCGCATTTATAATATTAGTAAGGATTAGCAAGGATTATCATAAAGGTGAAAGTACGTTTGTTTGTATAATTGATATGATATCTCTTCACGCTGCTGCAACTACGGCTCAATCGATTGTTATGAAACTTGGTTTGGAGATTGAGAAAACATAGGATACTTTTTGTTTTGCAATTTTAAAGTACATAGATACATTAAAATTCTCTAGGGAATAGTCCCTAGTAGGGAACGCAGTGTAACCGAAGTCACAAGCAACAACATTAATTATTTTAAGAAAATCACTAATTGGACATGCCATATTATTTTAAAATTACAAACAGTAGTTACCTAATGTACTAGGTATTATTTCTCACGGACCTTTTCCTGGAAACGAAACAGCAGCTTTACGTAAACAAGATCATAAAACACGTGCACTCACAAAACCTCAACCTAGTTGAAGTGACAAACTACGAACATAAAAGATTTTTAATCATCGTATTGTTTGCAACTAATGCAGACAAAGTATGAGCCGCTCTCAGCTAATTTTGTTAATTACATTGTATGTAATCACAATTTTTTAAAATTTATTTTAAGAGCGTAGAAATCAAAACTGAAAATAAGAGGGAAAAGTGGAATAATCCAAAATGACAAGGGACATTTCTGGTTTTTTTTTACATTAGGGTCCAATTTTCCCCCTTGAGGCAGATTCTCTCAGGTGGGAAAAGTGGAATAACTCAGAATGAAAAGGGGACTTTCTGGATTCGTTTTACATTAGGGTCCAGTTTTCCCCCCCGAGGGGGATTCTCTCAGGGAGGAATAGTGGAATAAGCCAAAAACCCGACTGCAAAAACACGTACTAAACTGAAAAGAGATAAACAAGCATTATTATTTATAGAATTTTGGTATCGCAGGCGGGACAGACCATGCCTGACACAGGTCCTCACCGGACATGGCAGCTTCGGGAGGTTCCTGTGTAGGATTAGGCGAGAGGAAACGCCCGGGTGTCACCACTGTGCGGATCGCCCGCAGGACACGGTGAAGCATATGTTGGAGGTATGCCCTGCATGGGCGTAGCACCGCCGTGTCCTCGTAGAGGCGATTGGCGGCAATGACCTCTCGCGTCCGGCCCTGGTCCAGGTCATGGTACGGAGCGAGAGGGCATGGGAAGCCGTCACCTCCTTCTGCGAAGCAGTAATGCTCGCGAAGGAGGAGGCGGAATGCGTGAGGGAGAGGCAAAGTTTGCGCCCTCACGCCCCTAACCGCCGCCGCTGGAGACGCCCTGGGCGTCGGGAATCCCAGGTGGATTTCCGGCCACCATAGGCGCGGGCTTGCGGACGGCGAGCAACGGGTCCGATAAGGACCAGGCCCGGGTCGATGGCGCGTCATGTTCCACGCGCGCCTCAAAGAGATGTCAGCATAATTAGCGGGGTCCGCTAGGACCGATGCCTGTCAGGGTTGCGGGAAAGTCCGAAAGGGATACCGGGACCCTGGCAACAGGCAACTGAACGAACACGGGTGGGTATTAGTCAGTAAAAGTCTGACACACCCTTCCGCTCCGCCCAGAGTGGGAGAAGTCACTTGATGATTCCCAACCCTCAAAAAAAAAAACAGGCGGGACAGACCAATATCCTGAAATATGGTGTAACCAAAATTCTATATATAATAATGCTTGTTTATCTCTTTTCAGTTAAGTACGTGTTTTTGCAGTCGGGTTTTTGGTTCTTTAAATTAATTTTTTAGTGTCCTATTTATTATTATCCGTAAGAATATACGCCTTAACGGGGGTGAGACGGTAGAAGTTACAGATTTCTTCATTTTTGTGTTGTTTATGTGCAAATCCGAGCCTGCATACCAAATCTCTGCTGTCTAGGACTTCTTGACGTGCCTTAGAGGTTTCGATGCGTGAGTGAGTTTGTGCAATGAGTCAGTGAATCAGTGACGAAATCGGCGGAAAAACGCCAATACACACTAGAAATAATGAATATACGCTGCGCGAAATGCGCGAAAGGATAGCTGCTATTAACTTCTTATTTTCATTAGCCGTCCCCCGACGCGACAACGCTTGGATCAAAATATTACCTACAACTAAAGGGTCGATACCTACATATTTATAATTTTTTTACTTTTTAGACGCTTCGTTTTGGTCGTGGGTTTTTAAAATTTTTACTTTTATTAAATATTTCTTAAGATAAAAATATAAAAAAACCAATTGACAATATAAAAAAAAAGTAATAAAAACTAAAACCCAACTACGACTAAAAAGGTATAAACAAGACACCACAGACAGACAACAACAATCCGGAGTCACACGTGTTAGGGCATAAATCGAACAGATTACGTGTGACTCCGGATTTTTAATTTGTCTGTCTGTGGTGTCTTGTTTATACCTTTTAAGTCGTAGTTGGGTTTTAGTCTTTATCACAACATTTTTTTTTTTAAATCTTTTCGGGTTATAATATATATATTTTTGAAATGTGCTCTTTAAGCCCTTTCATTTGATACCCAACTCTAGAGGGCGCCGTTTTTAATTTAATCTGACGTCATATAGCCTATAACCAGCGGTCGATCAAGACGCTTCCAATGATACCTCATTTGTCAAATTGTGATGAGTGGTTTAGAAGATAGGAGGGAACAGATGAACATACTTACTTACATACATACATACATACTTATATACATACATACCGGTCAAAATCATAACCCTCCTTTTTTGTTCGCCGTAGTCGGGTAAAAAATAGAGGTCCGCCGGTGCCAGATCTCAGTTTTAAATCAAGGAGATGCAAATTGTATAACATTATGCGACGTATATATATATATATGCATAACATCATGCAACGTATATACATATATGCACAACATCACGCCTATTTCCCCGAAGGGTTAGGCAGAGCTGTACATAGTACACCCACATTTCGTCAGTTATGTTTAAGTCCCACGTCATAGGAGGCGAGCCAGCAAATCCAGACTCCGGGCTGCTACTGAAGGAACACAACGTGTTGGAGCAAATTATGTGCAAGTTTGATTGTACTGGTTAGTTAGATTGTAGCATTCAATAGCTATATACGAACGAAAGTTTAGACAACAATGTCAAGTGCTAGAGACCTGACAGTTCCTTCACAAGCCATTTGAGGATAGATTGTATGTTCTGTTTGTCATCGGTGGCTTTGCTATGAGTAAGCTAAGATATTAAAAGATATGAACTGAAACTTCTGAATATAGCCTGTGCTTGTACCAGAGAGCAAGCGGAACAAAGTGCTCAGGTCAGAAGTAGTATTATTGTGTAATACATTGTAGAAAAATAAACGCGCCACAACTGTGGGACGCAACGGAATGGACGTAACGTGCAGTGTCGGGTACCGGGACAATAGCACGGATACAACTAACTAGTAGTTATATACGAAGAAAATAACTCAAAAAATTACTGTTGTATATATAGCGCGAAAGGACCAATTTATATTGCACTAAGTTATCTTGTACGGCCCTAGCTTAAATAGGCCTCCTGTGTAGCAACCACCACAGAATATCCTTGTTTACAATCGAGGCGGGCTGCAGAGAGTTATTGTGGACACTGCGTCACTCAGAGAGCGACACGTTTGATCTATGTGTTGTAGGTAAGAAAGAAATGTACATAAATATAGAAGCTCTCATAACGTTTAAAAACACATTTATAAGTCAATTCTAGAATATAAAAGTAGAGACCGTCCATCAATCATAAACGACGCCATCATTAGTCTTCATCAGCGCACGCTCTTCCAAAATACAAATGAACCCATCCGTCTATATGTATTCTAGTATCAAGTATTACCATACTTCTACTTTCGGTTCATACTTCTAGTTCAGTAGTCCACATAGTTGACCTGTCGGTCGTGGACGCTGACGGACTCTTCGGCTCGTCGCTCTCCACAATTACTTTCGAAGAGTGATTTATAATTATCCACAAGAAATTGCAGGTCTTTTAAGCGGCTTACGTTCGCTAGGGGCGGTTCAGTGCGCGCCTACTCTGTGAGCGCCTCGATAAGTAGGCGGCAGGCACGCAATCGGCGTTGGTTTTTAATTTCCCCCGGGAACCGAACCTTAACGACCGAGACCCGAGCCGCTGAACACTGGCGACATTGTTTCTAATGTGTTCCTTTCAATAATGTCGATGAGGCGTCGCTCGCACGATACAACGCATATCGTGAGGTATTCAGCTGTTTTAGAGAATTAAATCGCGCTTTCGCTCGGAATTCGAGTTATTTCGGTGACTCAGTCGCGATGTTACATATACTGTTGCGTAAAGACTTCAGTTGAAGGCTACATAGCAACGCAGTCCCGAAACGACAGACTGAAATAAACATAATACAGTATGTCAGTTAGCTAACAAAGGGCGTTCCCGTTAACCCGCAATAGTATAGCGTCCATAAATGCTAAAAACATTTTTGCACAGGTGTGAGTACTATGTACTATTGAACTACCATTTACCGGGTAATTTGTCTTTCATTTACTTGAATCTGCCCTGGCGACTGGGAATGTCATGCTCACTGAAATGTCTCGCTGGTGGTGGCGCGTGTGTTGGATCATTTAGCTCCCTTCAAAATGGTTGAGCTGAATGGTGCTGATCCATGCGTCATGTTCGTGAACGGGCGCCGTCAGTTGTGACTGGTCATCTCTTAGCTGCCATGGCTTATTTTAATTTTTGAATTGTTTTATGTAATAATTGCGGACGCTTTTAACGTGCTTTCTACATTGTTCTCACATGTATAATTTCAACATAAATGATGTAACCCACATATTGTAACAATATTTTGATTTAAAAGAGTGTCCATGGAGTTTCTTGCCCGTTCTTCTCCATAGGTACCTACTACGCTTTGGAATGGGCAACTAGCTTCATATTTCTGACTGACCAACTCCTTGACAATTCAAAAGTGCCTGTGAATGGTTTAATTGAATTAAATGCTTTGAGTTTGAGTTAGAGTTTACAAAAAAAAACCGACTTCCAAAAAACACTAAAAATTGAAAAATAACTTCAATTTCGGAAGTCGATGTCCTTAGTTTTATATTTTTGGTTTTTGCCACCAACTGCCGTTTAAGTTATTTTTTGCATCTTTTTATTGGGTCAGTTTTTTTATATACCTAAGTCACAATAGCCTAATGTCAACTGCTCATTCCCTTTTACAAAATATTGCTTTTTCCGATGCAGGGACGTTAATTGTTGACGAGTTCTCCTGGTACATCACCATCAGCTCCACTTCACCATATGCATTGTTACAAGCATAAATTGCTTGGCAGCCATATTAAAGTATGGCTGCCAAGCAATCGAATCGCAAGCCGTGAAATACATATTATAGAGTAGTGTCTGGGCCATCTGTGGTCTTCATCATCAGTTCCATTTCACCAAATAGTGCTTTCCGAGAGCAACTGCACGAGTTACCATAAAAAATACCGAAATCGCTATAGGTGTGCCTATAATATTTGAAGAGTTCCCTCGATTTCTCCAGGATCCCATCACCCGATCCTGACCTGATGACAATGGGACCATCTCGGAAGAGTAAATACCCTTTCAAACAAAAAAATATTTTGCAAATCTGTATACAACGTGTTACAGAATAAGCGCAAGACCTGAAAGTAGTTTGCTCAGAATCGGCTTCTGAATCGATTTCCGTCATTATGATGTTAATTTTTCATGAAAAAATCTTTTATTTAACTGAAATTAGAACCACTGCATCATAACAAGGTAATAATATATTTTATTTAAGGTATCTCAAAGGAATAAAGCATTATTTAAATGCAAAACCAAATTTTTAATACGCTCATAGCTATCCTATGTGCAATAGTTAATTTAAGGTGTGGTTTAATTAAATTAAATTAAAGATATTATTTTAGTCTTATTATTTAATATTCTAATTGGGGTGTATGAGCTCTTGCGTTTATTCCGTTACACGTTGTATATACTCGTATGACGGAGTTATGCACAGACAAAAATATGAACATCCGAATTGATATTTTCTTCCTCCTTTTAGAAGTTGGTTAAATAATTATTACCAAGAAAAAAAAAATAAGTATTGAAATATTCACAAAACGATTAAACTATTAAATTCATAAGTAAACAAAACACTGTACACGCACACTTGTATTTCAACGTAGAAAGACAAGTGTGACAAGTGTGCGTCTACAGTGTTTCTTTCCGTATCAATTTATTACTTTTTGTGAATATAAATCACAACAAAAAAAAAAAAAAACTAATTGTTCTTTTTTTTGCATGTATACTTAGACGCTATACTATTGCAGGTTAACGGGAATGCCCTTCGTTAGATAACGTACCGTATAAGCACATATACGACGTACTATCTAAGTTGTACACAATAGTATCAGCTACAAATGTTATGTTGTACAAGTGCATTCTTATAAAATCCTTAATATTATGAGCGTCAGTTTAGAAGTTTTGTTGACATGAATATTTATCCTACGTCATTTGCAGGCGACACTTGTAAGAACCACCGACCGCGACGATGAACGAGCGTTCCGTCCATCACGCGGTACTCTGCGGGAGTCGGCAGGGCTTGTAGCAACAACTACAATCGATTAAGTGACTGTTTGCAGACTTTGCAGTAATCCCGTCCGTGGCTCTCGGTGACGTAATGGACGGCTTGGGCAACACACTAAGTGCATCGCGAGCTTGGATTGTCTGTTCAATAAAGTAATACGTATCGAAAAATCTAAAACACAACCCAAATCTCAGCTTATCCTAGCCCTACACCGAACATTTGTTTATTTTATTTGCGAACGTTATCGTAGGAAAAAGGTAGATCATGAATATTGTGAATTCATGGAACGTAGTTACCTCGTAGATTCGGGACTAATAGTCCACAGTGGAGCACTAAAATATCAGTGCAAGTATTATAAGTGCACCTACTCGAAGCTATTAATATGTTCTTGTCAACTGCGTACCGTGGCAGCCTGTGGCAATGGGTCAGGCAGGCCAGTATAGCTAGCGTAGCCTGTATTGTAGTGTATTGTATTTATGTTATATTGTAATTCTGTATGAAGCTGTAGTCGATCTCTAGTGAATCGTGAAGATCAGTTCTCCATAGAATCACAGTCAGAAAACATAGACATGATGCAAAGTTTATTTATAGAAATACAAATAATTATTTATGATATATTTTAAAATCTTTTTTTTTTCTTTTGTCTTATTTTTCTGTTTTCCATAAAGCTTGTAAATGGAACATCCTGGGTTTGCCGTAAAAACAATGATCGTGGAGAACAGCCTAGGTACTTACACATTTAAAACCTAAGCCAAGTGTTAAGGCCAGTATTCATAATGCAGAGGAAAGTAAAAAAAGCAGTAAAATAAATTGCAAAAATACGTTTACAAACCGCTACGCGTTACAAAAACAAGGATATTGTCGTTATTGTTACTAGAAATACAATAGAAAATATTAAATGCATTTCGTTTAAAGATAAGTATAAAAGGTTGGAATCTCCATTTATCGTAGTGTGATAGCTGACAGTGCGGCTCATCCCACCGCGGCATGCGATGTGCATTCTACGTAAATTCTATGCTGTCTGTGCAAATCCGCGACAGGCGAAACGCGTGCGACTGCGACAGGCGCGCGCGACGTGTCGCCCCTGCCCCGCCCCGCGCGTCTCTTTCGCCCTCCGCTTTAAGCCGCTTTGCACTACCCATTTTCCGCATCACAATATTTCGCACATTTCACCCCCGAGGAAAATTTTATTTACATATACACACACGTCTTAGATTTTACATCTTGTGGAAATCCGAGAATTCTCTTCTTAAACAGCGCTTAAAATCTACATTGTTGAAATATTATGGAGGTAAGACGTACATTAGTCAATATAAGAGACTGGGCTGGCTAGAAGATCAGGGGTTGTAAAAGAAATGTTTTGAGCACATACCATCAGGAAATAAATGTAAAATATAAATTCACGTAAACGTTAACGCTGATTTACGTCGTATTGAAACTTACAACAATAGTATATTATTCAATTAGTGAATAAAGGACGGACTTAAAGCGAGGGCCATAGATGAATCACGAGCAAACGAAGGATTCTAACGACTGAATCACGACCGTAGGGAGTGATTCAAGTGTCAGAATCCTGAGTGACGCGAGTGATTCATGGCTCTCGATATAAATCCGTTTTATTCAAGAGTTGCATACTATACTTTATACCATGACTACGAGAAAAAGAACTTGCAACTTCGAGTATGTTGTTATGTCAATATCATGCCTTGTTTTTATAGTACACCGTAGCATAGAATACATACTCGACTATTGTCGATGACTTCGTTTTCTTCGACAATTCATTAAAATAACTTAGGAAAACAGACTCGGAAAATGTGCGAGAAACTTGATTTTAACTTTTCCACTTGCAAAACTCATCGTAGGCTTTGATGTAAACCAGCCGTGATTTGTTGGATAGCAAGTTTTCTACTATATCGGCCGCCCTTTCTTTCATAAACTCAGGTGTTAACACATCTTCTTCATCACTTGAATGCATTTTCAATCGATTTATTATTAAGTAACAAAAAAAATTGTGTTCGTACAGCTTACAGTATTTAAAAAAGCGGCAATTTATTAATGACAGCAAAGAACACAAAAAAGTTTTTATTTTAATGCTAAACTCCTTGTCGAAAATGTCGACCAATCAAATCGGAATTTGTATCGACTGTGTTTGTTTTGATTTGTTTGTTTGAGTATTTTTTCGCAAGGAGGTTGTATAGCATTGAGATGGAGGTCGAATGTATTGGTGTGTTCTAAATTCAAACACCAAAACAGTGATTAAAAGCTGTTTTTTATTCACTGTTTTCAGTGAATAAAATAAGCTTTTTAGAGGGGGAATGGTATAAATACAATTATGAACAAATGAAGACATCCGTTAGTGAGTTAGAGTTAGGCAGTAAAACAAACTTGAGGAGTTCACGGCTGTGTACCGTATTGTGAAATTAATTCTGTAAACTAATACACTAGGCGCTCGCTGGTAATTTTTCCCGGGAGTCTGAAGTATTCGCATAAATTACCTAAAGTTTCGCGGCTAAATAAATACTTGGAGTTCTCTGTAAACGCTTGTGTTATTAACATGACTTATATATATTGTTATATTATGTTTGTCTTACTTGCTGAAAACTGTGGCTACGAAAACAGATGGATTATTATACACTGTCACATCTGTGCAGGTTCTCTTTGTTTGAGACTTCGCGTAATTTTGGCATGTTGTGTAATATCGGCAATGGCTACCGTTCCGCCTCATGGGGCAACCCTTGCAAAGGCCATGTCCGGGTACTAAGCGAGAATTAATTTTTATCGCGAACAGATAGGTACCTATCTAAAAGTACGTAACATAATTATGTGAATTTTCACGAATAAGTAATTCTGGCTGTAATACCTGCATACGTATTTCGGAGATCGTCAGGATTTGTTCCATTAGAATCATATATTATGTGTGCAGATGATGGGTTTCGTGCAATGAAAGCACAATAGGTGCGAAACACGGCGTTATTAAAATCACAAATTAACACTATAGCCACAAATTACAATAAATAACAATAACTGATCACAACCGAGTACAGTTCCGCGACGTTCTAACTCCGATGCGATCAGACGCAAATGTCCTCCTCGTCGTGGACTTAAAACATCTGACTCTGTAGAAGCGTGCTTTTGGTGTGAGTAGATCACGTGATGTCACCAGTGGCGCCCTTGCGATTCGTTTCGTGTCCGTACTAATGAACGGATCCGACACGGCCATCCTGCGATGTACACACGTCCTCGTGTGTTACTCTGAAACAATATTCATCACACAGTATCACATAGTTCAGTCACTCCTAACCTAAACCGTAATAGTACTTTGTGATACAAGTGTGCAGCACTCGAGGCGGAGCGCGATAAGGTAGCCGAGTGTCTAATGATCAATGCACACGCGTTTCATACGACGTTTTTCAACACACTTGCGAGGAAAAAAACAGATTTGTAAGAACTTATGCTACAATAACGTAACTATAGAGATGATACATTTCGTCAGTGGAAAGGTGAAAATGCTAAAGCGCCAAAATGGTACTTTTGGGAAATGAGGTTTAAGTTTTTTTTTTCGTTTTTAATTCATTTTTCTTTTTATTACGGTTTTATTATACTAAAAATAGAACATAATTTTAAAAATTGTTGTACCTATATGTATAAAGTAATTATGATATTTATCTCTATTTCACGAAATTGTAGTCGCTTTAGCAATAGTTATTTGTGCAACAAGAGAGCAAAGTTGTTTTTTGCTGCGAGTGTCGATTTTGTAAGCGAAGGATTCTATAATTGAATCACGAGCGTAGCGAGTGATTCTAGGTTAGAATCCTTCGCTTATTCGGGATTCAAAGACACGAGATGCAAATAACTTTGGTCTCGTGTAACACATACAACTTTTCACCTCAGCAGCGACAACATATTAGATATTAGAACATATTAGGGGAACATATTGGGGGTTTAACCGTATGGTTCGGAAGCGCCCCCGATTGGACCTGAACACAAAAACCTCCGCCGGCTCGGTAGCGGGTCCCATTGGACTCCAGAATGACGACATACGACACCCTAACTTGATTATGTCAATATTTAATATGCTACTCATCAAATCTTATAAATGTGCGTTAATTAAGAGAGTTTGATTAAAATCTTTCTTAATTAGCGTGCAAGTTAACAAGTTACCAGTTTACCTAGTATAATTCAAGACTGTCAATACGATAATCGCCATTTTCATGACAGTGGTGGTCTAGGCTAAAAAACATAAAAATTAGACATTTCGAACATCTAAACTCCACCACAAGGGCAGTGAATAATACATCATTAAATTGTTTGACAAATTCATCCATTGTTCAATTAAATAAATAGTGGTACTGAAGTTTTGTGTTATATAAAGTCGAAGTTTCGCGCCAATCGTGCGTATTATCATTTTTATTTTTCAGAAATATCACTCATCATACACATGTAGATACGATTTAAAATGTGACAAATATTATAAACAACTAGATAATGCCCAGATCTTAACATAATATAAGAACACAGGTATTATTCATTACCACTACTTAATTTGTGTTCAAAATCGCCGACACTTTTTTTTAAATTTGTAATAAAGTCTGAAAGCGATTATGCCATACAATTTTTTTTCAATTTCGTTCTTTTCGATTTATTGATATGTCGAATGTCGGAAATCGATACTTGGAAATTAAAATAAAATTGTTTTAGGAATTAAATACAGTAAGCACTGTCTATAATAATGAATTATACTTTTCTAATGTAATTTTAATAGTTTTTCAGACATTATATTGAAACCTTTATAATTATTCTATTGACTCAACAGACTGGACATAAATAACCGGGATATGAAGGTATTATTGAATTTCGCGCCAAAATGTTTCTTTATTTGAATTTAAATTAGGAATGCGCTCGCTGTTCAAAATTATTTTAATTTATTGGACTATTATAAAATGTGGATTTTATTTTTGATACTTTCTGATTACATCTTTACTATCGAAGCTGAATGCAAAAACAATTGAAACTAAAAAATCGAATTTTGCTCACTGTCTGTAGACAGCAAAACCTGCTTGTTTGAGGTGCTGAGGTGAAAAAGTATTTTAAATAATAAGAAAATGCTAGTCAGGAAGAAATTGCTAATCTACCTCAAATGTATGAATCGATTTCTTCGAAAAATGCTTATAAATAGTAAAAACCACTTCTCTTGGAAACAAAAAAAGCTTAAGTAACTCAGACAGTGTAAATCTTGTAAAGGAAAATTGATAACGATTGCTTATGATGGTTTCATTCCGTGAAGGAGAAGCACTAAAGAAGCGATACACTACACGGGCTAGGTAAACAAAATTGCTTAAATGCACGGGCATAACTGAATAAATGCAAGCAAAAGTTACTAAAGGTAAATTATTAACAGTTACTTTATTCGATCATACTTCTTAACTGTGGATTACTTGACCTCATTATGTGTGTCATCTATACTAATATACAAAGGGAGAGTGCGAATTTTGTGAGTTTGTGTATATGCGGAGAGTTTTATCTTTATTCCAGATGAACATAGGCTAGGTAATACGGGTGGTATCTGTAACTCCGCGTCAAAGCGTGTATTTTGCGCACGGGTGGAAAATAGCTTATTCGATCCACCCCAGCTTCTTCAAGATGGTCAGCAACGCCTTAGTGTTACTGACAATTTCACGTAGGGTACTTAAGTACTTTGCCCTATATGTGGCGACCACCAGGCACTTTAGCAGGACATGAGCTGCTGTCTCGTCTTCCTCCATGCAGGCCTTGTACAGCGGACTGTCTGTGACTCCTATGACAAAGAGGTGTTTATTAAAAGACCCATGGCCATTTATAGCTGCTGTAACAGTACGCAGCTGTTGTTTCGTTAGTCGGAGCAACCGTTTCGTGAGGTAGCCAACGATCACAGGGAGTGCCTCCTTAGCCTGACTGCACTCACCTTGGTCCAACAATAGTTTGTGATGTTGGTCCCTGGTTCGTTTCCTTACCAGAGTGCGTAGGTACCCGAAGAGGATTGCCGCAATGGGTTCTGGCCCCACTGTTGCCATGCGCGACCGCTTCTGTGCAAGTTCGTCAGCTGCATCGTTGCCCAGCCAACAGGTGTGTCCTTTGATCCATTGAATGGTTATTTTAGGCTACCCACCCTTAAGGCGCAGGTGACACTCGTATCAACCCAGAGTCAACAGTATGACTGTTTAGCGCTTGCAGAATAGCCACACTGTCTGAGAGTATTCGTATCGAATGGTCCTCTGAACTTCCCTGGCCATGATGGCTGAAGCGGCAAGAGAAATATCCATGCATTCGGCCTGAAACACTTTGTTGTGGACACCCAATGTGTGTGGCTATGTGTTCGTAGAAGTCATTCTAGAAGATTTCAGCACCTGTGCCACTACCTGTTTTGGATCCATCCGTGAACGTAGCTATGCGGGGCGCAAACCCTTGCATCGGCGATCCTCGTGAAGTAGGATTCTGTATTTTTGATCAAAGATAAATTATTTGGGTACCCGTTCATTTATGGCTTTCGTGATGGGAAACTTATTATTGAGTCCCTCAAGCAGCGCTGTGTTTTCTATTACTCTCTTACCCCAGAGATGCTGCATTAAGACGCACCGCCGCCATCGTCGCTTCCTGCTGTATGAATAGGTGGAGCGGTGGTAATCCCAATCGCTGCAGTCGGAGTAGTCCTCATGCAGCCAGTGATTGCCACGCAGACTAGTCTTTGCATACGTTGTTGTTTGTTGGAGGCTGTAACTAGCTGGGTGCGGGGCCACCAGACCATGGCCCCGTTGGCGATCATGGGGCGAACCACTGCAGTATATATTACAATAGCGGCTGGCGTTGAGTTTGGTGATGAGGTCATTGATCACCAGATTCTATAGAAGAGGGGACCACACCCCTCCTTGGGGGCAGCCTCTGGCTATCATGGCCAACTGCTGCTCCTCTTTAAGGCAAACCACTTCTTAAACTCGTTGCTTAACATGTTTGTAATCCAGTCCGTTAGTACCTGTTCTAGTCCATGTCTGGAGAGGGCGCTGCTGATGCTGGAGAAGTTGGATTTGTCGAAGTCTCCTTTGATGTCTATGAAAGTGCCCAGCCAGGTACCTTTACGATGATTCGCTTCCTCTATCTGGCTGGCCACTAGCTGAAAAGTAGATTCGGTCAACTTACTTGAGCTGAATGCATGCTGATTACCATGTAGCGGTATGGTTTTCAGAGCGCCGTCCATTAGTTCCCTATCACATAGCCTTGCCAAAGTCTTTAGTAGAAAGGAGGTCAGGCTGATGGGTCGGTAGGATTTAGCGTTTGTATAGTCACCCTTGGTGTCACCCTGGCTTTGGGATGAATATAACTTTCACTTCCCTCCATCTTTTAGGAACGTATCTCAAGGCCAGTCACGCCCTCATTAAAGGCACCAGTCTTATTGCAAAAGACGCGCCCCCCTACTCTAGTATGGCGGGGAACACTCCATCAGGACCAGGCCTTAAGACGATGGAAGCTCTGCTTGCGTAACGCCAGTCATTGTTCGAGTTTCATCTTGCCAGTCAATTACCTGTGCGAAGATACATCCAGGGAGTGAGTCCCTCCTCGCGGAGGCGATTGGCGGCGGTGACCTCTCGCGTCCGGCCCTGGTTCAGGCCATGGTACGGAGCGAGAGGGCATGGGAAGCCGTCACCTCCTTCTGCGAAGCAGTAATGCTCGCGAAGGAGGAGGCGGAACGCGTGAGGGAAAGGCAAAGTTTGCGCCCTCACGCCCCTAACCGCCGCCGTTGGAGACGCCCTGGGCGTCGGGAATCCCAGGCGGATTTCCGGCCACCATAGGCGCGGGCTTGCGGACGGCGAGCAACGGGCAGCTCGCCGTCCGATAAGGACCAAGCCCGGGTCGATGGCGCGTCGTGTTCCACGCGCGCCTCAAAGAGATGTCAGCAAAAATGACGGGGTCCGCTAGGACCGATGCCTGCCAGGGTTGCGGGAAAGTCCGAAAGGGATACCGGGACCTTGGCAACAGGCAAATGAAGGAACACGGGTGGGTTTTAGTCAGTAAAAGTCTGACACGCCCTTCCGCTCCGCCCAGAGCGGGAGAAGTCATCGGATGATTTCCCACCCTCAAAAAAAAAAAAAAAGGGAGTGAGTCCCAATTAGGACGCGTCTTGTTTTTTCAGACCACGACGTGAGTGTATTATCGGGTTTACGAAGGGTGACGGGCCTAGGTGTATCCTGTTGCGCCAGTACTTTCCGTACCCTGATGGCTTGCTGACAAGATTCAATGCTACCACATTTCAATTTGCGCCATCCCGTGGTGCTTCTGAATCTGATGCATATTTTGTAGCTGGATTTGGCCGCTTATTAGTTTATGGACATAGGCTATTATTATGTATTGTTAAACCCAGGCAAAGCCAGAGCGGGCCGCTATATATTCCATACAAAGATGGTCAATGTCTTGAATAGACCTAAACTGAAAGTAGTAGAATGTAACAATTCTGTTGTCGCTAAAACGAATTATACCTTAAGAAAAATGTCTCCTTTTTTCTAATACAAATGTTATTACATAATTAACACAATTTTATTTTCTCTAACGAAATGAGTTTTTTTTAAATACTTAGAAAAAAATGTTAAAGCGCCAACTATACTTTAAATCATAAGCGAACATTTTTGCTAAAGCGCCAAACAGTTAAAAGCAACAGTAATGACTAATAGCTAACAAACTGTTGAATAATAAAATAGAAATATTTAAAATTGCTAATGTAACACTGTCATCCAAATTACAAAAAAGAATAAATGCTTATGTTGCTGTTGTGAAGATAACGTTGAAAGGAAAAACGTTCTAAAGGGCCTCTGTCCTAAAAATGTGTTGCTAAAGCGACGTTTCTTCAAAAAAACATCTGAAAACCGTCGCTTTAGATCTTGGAATCCGAGACATCTCTACATTTTTACAAATGCTAAAGCGCCAAAAAATGGCTCAGATCGTCGTGAAACCTAGACAGATCGACGCAGAAAAAATCAGATCGTTGTGAAACCTAGAAAGATCGACGCAGAAAAAAAAAATATTTCGTACCCCGGCACAGTTAAATCAATTTGAGAAAATAAAGTAGTTAAATAAACATTGACTGTACTCTGCATAACGTGGTTCACAAATTACGCGCGATGTGTCGCTTCGTCAATGAAAACCACTCTTTCCATCTGTTTTGTGAATGAAAATTTAAATCAGCTGACTAGTTCGTCACTATTTAATCTACTAGGTACGCAATAATACGCAGGCAAACAAGTGTTTTAAAAGTGCAATTACTTACCAGCTACCGCATTCTTCCAAAAAACTGACGTAAATAAGATGATAAACTTCCCATCACACTTAAAACCGGCTTTGGACTGTCAAGTTAGTGTAAGAATCGCAATATATCGTCGACCGTAGGTTCAATTGAGGTAAGGGACAAAATACCCAAAATGAGTTGAGTATACAGTTTTATTCAGAATTTTTCGCTCTATCGAATGGTGTATATGAAAAAATTCTAGCTTAAGAAAAATGTCCCTTACCCTAATGATTTTTGGATCCAAATTTCGAATCAGCCCCATAATAACAATGTATCTGAAAAACTATGCAATATAGGAACTTGAAATAGTGTAATTATCGCCGCCAATCCACTTCAAATAAGGTAAGGGTCTTCCGAATCAACGAATTACCATTACATGGTTTATTTTTGAAGAAACAATAATAAAACTGGCCTTACACTAATGTCTTAGTTATCTCAAAAAATAAATATCATCCATACTTTAAATGGATCGCACGAGTTTTGACATAGTTGTCCCTTACCCCAATTTGCATTGTCATACTTTAAGCAGTGTCAACGTTACTCCTATTTGAATCGAATTATATTTAGGTTCGGTGTCCGTTACACCAATTTGCTCGTGAGAAGTAATGAATATTTATCCCTGTTACCTTTATTTACACACACGTCTAACTTCATAACACAAGATAGCACGTACTTTACTATCCTTTTCTATCTCACAACGTCTTTCTGTGTGCGAAAGAGAGGCTGATACCAATGCGAAAGCAGCGCGCGGGCATCAAAAAGTCAGTATCAGTGCAAGTTCACCTGTCGTTTGGTCGGGTTATGCACGGTTTTTGACAAAAACAATGTGGTAAAAATGGAAAAACAAAACCATTTAAACCAATTGCTTCGACGCAGACAGAAATTACTACAATTAGTGAATAAGATAACACAGTAAGTACATCATTTTGTTATGCTACAATCATTGTTACATGTTCTAAGCTGTCTGTGGGTTTGCCTAAGAAGAATATAACTAAACAGAAAACAAAACCGATCGAATTAAATGAGCAAGAGAAAATTGTTAAATATAAAAAGGAAAAACTGATTAACAAGCGAAAAATGATGAAAACGAAAAGAGTAAAGGGCGATGCTTACGAAACGTCATCTGGAAAACTCAAAGAAGCTAAAAAACTACAGTCTAATCCCTGTCAACCAGGAAAATGTCCTAGGCAATGTAATGAGCTTTTAGATGAGAGGCGACAAAGAATTTTCGACCACTTCTGGAATTTAGATATTTAGCAAAAAAGAGATTGGTTAGTGCACTGTGCACTAAGAGTACCAATTAAACGGAAAAAGACTGATTCTACTGAAAGTAAAAGAACATGTACATTCGAGTACTATATAAATGAAGGAGAAGGACGGAGACAAATTTGTCAACAATTTTTGCTAAAGACTATAGATATTACACAGCAGTTTTTATTATATACACTGTGTAATGCACAAGAAGAGGGTTTATCCCAAAAAGATAAACGAAGTAAACCAATCAATAACATGAAATATGAAGAAGCTACTGTAAATGCGGCAAAGGAGTACATCGAGTCTCTTCCGGTACTACCCTCACATTACTGTAGGCATTCAAGCAATAGGCTGTATTTACCACAAGAATACAAAACGTTGACAAACTTATACCGCCTATACCGAAAATCATGCGAACAGAAAAAGATAAATTACCTGGGCGAACGTGTTTTCACTAATCTGTTCCATAAAGAATACAGCAACATAACTATTCACGTTCCGAAGAAGGATAAGTGCAACATTTGCGCTAAACATGAAAACAATCCAAAGGAGGCAGAAAAGGATAAGGAAAATATTAAAGATCACATGGAAGAAAAATATGCTACTTATGAAAGATTTACTAGTCATCAAAACTATTCTGTAAAGAAGGACACTCTAGTGGCAAGCTTTGATTTACAAAAGATTTTAAATACGCCTCATGGTGACAATATTTTGTTATTCTATAGCAGAAAATACACTGTGTATAACTTTAAGATTTATGAAAGCTCTACTCAAAACAGGTTTTGCTATGTTTGGGGTGAATGCGACGGAAAACGAGGGTCAAAAGAGATAGGGTCCTGCCTTTTCATGTATCTGAAAGATGTTGATGATAGAGGAATAAGAAAAGTTATCCTGTATTGCGATGCTTGCACTGGACAAAATCGTAATAGGACAATGCTGGCAATATTGCATTATTTTTTGTCAATATCCAAGAATGTCGAAACGATTCAGATTAACTTCTTATTGACCGGTCATAGTTACATGCCAGTTGACAGCATGCACTCTGTTATTGAACGAGAAGTGCGAAAATTGACTGTTTGGAGTTACACGCAATGGCCTAGTTACATGGAATGTGCTAGAAAGAATCCTCGTCCCTACGTCGTAACCGTTATGGAGCACAAGGATTTCATTGACTGGGACCCCATTACAGAAAAACTGTTTCCACAAAAGACGAAGGACTTGCAAGTTACGAAAATTAGAATAGCTACGATAAAGAAAAAAGACCATAAAACCATTTGGACTAAACACTCTATGAAGGAGGAAGCGGTTGTTTATGTCATCAAAATAAATGGAGAATTGGCAGCCAAAAAGGTAGGGAGTAATCCAGAACGTAAAACGAAAACTGGGAAGGGAAAAGGAAAAGGGACGGGAAAGGGTAAGGTTAAGAGTAAAACATCTGTTAGTGTGCCGTCACAACTAGTAGACTCGCCTGATATAACAGTGGACAATAATTGGATAGAACTAAGACCTTTGTATAACACCAGGCTGCCAATATCGTTCGCAAAATACAAAGATTTAAAAAAATTGTGCGTGAATGCTATGATGCCCAGTAGATTTCATCAAGATTATTTGAAGCTTCCATATTGCGCTAAAGTGATTGACAATTTGAATCAAACGGACGAAGAAAATAATGTTGATGAAAAAAACGTCTAATTCTGAAACATTTATTGATCTCATTTTTTTTTAAATTATTATATTGTTTAAACATTGATCTCATGTTGAAGGCTGATTAAGCGGTAGAAGTAAAATTGTTTATTTTAATTTAATTAACAATGCCTTATAGTGGTATTTGTGTGGGGTAGGTACCACAGCTAAAAAGTGAAAAATAAAAACTTCTGAAATTAAAGTTATTTTTCACGTTTTCTTTGTGTTTTTCTTGGAAGTCAGTTGTTTTTTGTCAAAAAGTTTTTAAATAATTTGATTATAATAAACAAAATTAAATGAAATAAAAATTGTTTTATTCAAACTAATACAAATTGGCTATTACAATGTACAAACATTGCATGTAAGCGACACACAAAAAAACACACACACGGTTCTAATATATTTTCATGTCTCTTAAATGATTTCTTATAACGATTTCCAAATTTAAGATAACCGTACGTCAAAAGTGTGTACTTCATTTTCTGTCAAAAATCACTTTACACTGTATTTTTTTCATAAATTTTTTCAACAAGTCCTTTACACTATTTTTTCATTAATAGATTGGATCCAACGTAGAGGTCAATTTAATGTAAGGGACGGGACTACCAGATACTTGGTCAGTAAGGGACATTACTAACAAAATACGTTGTTGTAAGGGACATCTATTTTCTTAAATAGCTGACTTATTTAAATAAATGTTACACATGTAGATAGACCACTAAAATACAAGATTATGTGTGAAATCAGACCCGGAAAAGGTTAATAACAAAAAAAGTTATGGGCGATTTAGTCCGGAAAAAAACTTTGTCGGCCTCTCCTGAAAAGTCGTATTTTGTCCCTTACCTCAATTGAACCTACGGTCGACGATATGATGACTCACTCGCACACCAAACCTCTGCTGGTATAAGTTTACTGCATGCGCAGTTATGGAGTTACACTCGCGGTAGCACAATACCATTTCAAGATATTCTTGATTGGAGTACCGTCGTCTGGGTGGCATTTTTAAAGAAAGCGCGCGCGTTATTGCCGACGCTGACCGCTAAGACTAACTTCCGAGCGGGCGGGCGGGCGACTGGCGGGCCGGGCGGTCGGCTAGCGCGTGCAACGAACGGGGTAGTGCGGGTGGGGCTGCGTTTTGACGAGCGAGTGGCCGTCACGCAGCGGCATTGTTTGATAAGAACACGGAACAGAAAAAGCAATGGAAGTGCAATGTAACAAAATTACTATTGGAACCGCTGTCGCCAAACTCACACAAATAAACCGTTAATCCTATAATGCACTACAAATAAACAGTTCGTTTGATTCGTCGTTTTAATTTTAGTCAAAACTAGCATAAGTCACAGATACTACATCTGAAAATAAACCTTAAAACTCTATAGATAGGATTTATTTTACTTTAATGCAGAAAGCATTTTCAACGTTTTGAAATCTAAAGTCAAACTAGATTCGAATAACGAGTGAATTCCGCTACCCGTCCATAGATGGCAGTATTCTCAGTGGTCGCAATTATGAGTTTAATTATGTTAGCTATAAGGTTGACATTCGCGTCATAGGTCGATATCTATTGCTACTCGACCAGTGCAGTAACACATTGAATTTTGAATTACATTATCGATATCGATATAAAGAAAGAAAAGTGTACTGTAGGAAGAATGACGTAGTATTATTTAAAAATAAAATATATAACTACATCAGTCATTGACCAGGCGGTCCCAAAGCCGGTAACCGTCAGGCACTGCTGGTACGTATAAGTATCAGTAAAAAATACTCTTTTTCTAATATGAAAGAGTATTTTTTAGCTTGTTCGTGCTAGTACATAATCGTATCAGCGGTGTCTGCTGGAATTGGTTTTGGGTGGTACATGTATGTAGGTACCAGCAGGGCCTGACCGGTTTGTATAATAAATTACTTAATCATCATAATCATCAGCCTATAATGTTCCCACTGATGGGACACAGGCTTCCTCTCTTTGAGAGAGACTGGGCTGTAATCCACCACGCGGGCCCAGTGGGGGTTAGTATAATAAATTACATGCTTTATATAAACATGTTTAACATAAATACTTACCTGCTGAATGTTTTCAATTCACGTGTGATAAGAATTAAATGCGCAATACTGAATTAATTGTGATAATCATCTTACATACTCGGGTTAAAATAAAAAATACGTTATTTTGAATTTTTATTTATTGCCCTTGAAAAATTAGTATTTTTGAGGCAATCCAAGTTTTCCTTAGCCATGGAATTTTTTTCTTCCAATCTCAATAATTGAATTGTTGTATTGTAATGTTATATAATAAATATTTAATATTACTTATTTTCTTATAACGATATCTATCGATAAAACCAACATCCTACCCGGCTACATCACTAATTGAGTAGCGAAGAACTTTCGAGAACGAAACAGTGCATACAATCAATCCAAAATAAACTTTATTTTAATCAGATAAGGTTGATTTTAAGTAAACGTTCTATTAAATTATTAGTAAAATTAAATTAACTATGATTATATTAGAAAACAAATAAAATCGTATGTACCGATGGTACGAAACACCTCCATTTTTAAGATTATTTCTCCTACTATCATTTTTGCACTCCAAAATGGAACAATATGGCATAGTTACGGAAAAATAAATTTGTCGCGAGACTAGCAACTCGACGCGATGTTAGAACACGACTGGGACCACGGAATGACCAAGTAAGCGTAACAGCGCTTACTTGTGGCACGCGTGCCACGCCTACTTTGCACTTCCACTGTTTTTTCTGTTCCGTGGATAAGAATGGCAACAGTGTATGAACGGCACCAGCGTTTTGCGAATTGAATTCGGTGCGGTGCGGCAACAGCTTATTAAGTCTATGGGATGGTTTTATGCCAATAAATAAATACTTACCAAATTTTGTATGAAAAAAAATATGACAAATAATCAATAATTTATCTTTACTATTGTAATCTATAAACACAATACTGTCTCCCATTGCAGCCGTGGCAGATATTTTTATAGCACCTTATATAATATATAAGGATGTATGTGTTTGTTTTTTGTAAACTTCATTACCTCGTATCGTTCAAACGACTGGATGGATTTCGACGGTTAAGGTATCGTTATACTCGTCTTAAAAACCCAAGTGTCTTTAGACAGGGGTATGAAAAATTTCGGATTTTTGGAGCGAAATAGTAAAAAGAAAAATTAACCAAACCTATTGAGTAGGGTATCAAAATAAAGGAAATTAAAAGGGGATTCAGTACAAAAAATTATATATATTTTTTTTTTTAAATAGGAATAATAAATTGGTTTAAAAAGTTTTTGATAGCGTAAAAATGGGCCATTTTCGTGTCGGACCTCGTAAATCGCCTGCGAAGCCTTGCACAAGCTAATTTATAATAAACTAAAAAGCAGAAAATAAAAAAATAATTTAAAAACCAAGACATCCAAACAAGCATTATTATTTATAGAATTTTGGTATTGCAGGCGGGACAAACCAATAACCTGAAATATGGTGTAACTTTTGTTTGTCCCGCCTGCGATACCAAAATTCTATCCTTACTATCCTTACTAATACCTTAGTACCTTTGTACTCATATTGTAATTATGTTGTATCTCTATGTATTTTACTGTGTGTACATAAATGATAAAATAAATAAATAATATTATAAATGCGAAAGTAACTCGATCAGTCTGTCGCGCTTTCACGCCAAAACTACTGAACCGATTTAAATGAAATTTGGTACACAGATAATCTAGAGTCTGGGAAAGGACATAGGCTACTTTTTATCCACATACCACGCTGGCGAAGCTGCGGGCGGAAGCTAGTAGATAATAATATAGCGGTTTTACATAAAAATAAAACCGATATTATGTGCTGAGAGGGAAAACATACAGCATTGTTTATGAAGAAGCAGTATATACTTAGCCTTATTTGCGCGGTCAATAGTACGGATACTTTAGTTCAGCCTAAGAATACTAGGTGGCGTAACTATCGCCGACGTTGTATTTACTCTGTGCCAGCTAGGACGCGGGAATCGCTGTCACTTTCGAATTCATAGACTTCACCAGGAAGAATTTCCTACAATGCTTTATGTTTTCCCTCTCAGCACATAATATCGGTTTTATTTTTATGTAAAACCGCTATATTGATGTGCCTCCGGAAAACATACAGACGTGTTTGACAAACATGAAGACGTGTTTGTTATCTGCTGGTGAAATAATTATAGGTGAAACAACGCTATGATGATTATCAAATATTAATTCTGAGAATTAAGTGGATACAGTACTAATCATTTATTTATCCATTTATATTCTTATAGTTATAACAAAATAATGTATTTTATATTCTAATAAAAATAAAAATAAAATTAAGTATCTGATCCTTACAAATAAAGGTATTAGATTCAAATGGATTCAGATGTTCTATGAATTTATCAAATTACCGATGATTGATTAAATGATGATTGTTTACAAAATATTCAAGATATTCTTTTTTCTTGATATCTAGGTGGAAGTAAATGTATTGAAGAATGAATTACGACTGTCTTTATGGAGTTCTATTTCGCGACAGTAATGATTAAAGAAGGTGTTGGATGATTTCCAATTACCCCGTGATAAAATATCATCAATTGGTTGATTATCTAACCAATTTAAGGAAGCTACTGCTGACCTACAGCTTACAGGAGGTGCATCAATGCCACTATCTTTAAGAACTGTGCGTACTCAGTTCCCAATTACGGTGCGTGAAGCAGCTTTTGTGTTATTAAATATAGTGATAAAAAGATTGTTCAAATTGTTAACTTCAGACCTCTTTGTTTTAGTTTTATTTATTAAAAGCCTAACTAAAGTGACAGGTCATATATTTTTATCATAATGTTGTGAAAGTTTCCAAGCGGACTGTCGATAATAGTGTATATCGGTTTTAGATCCGAATGCAGGTATTAAATAGATATTATCGCCGTCATCCAGGAACCTATCATTTGAGATTTTCAGCAAAGTTAAGTCGTGAACCCTACGGCCTGATGCCAGCAATAAAACTGTAGCTGTTCTACGTGATAAGTCGAACAATGTGTCTTTAGGTACACTTGATGACAGCCAATTTAGCACGATACATGGATCCCACGTGAACGATGGCCGTACTTCTTTTGGTTTTGCTACTCCTATTGCCTTAAGGGTGGGTTTTATAATAAAATTAGAAAAAGTGTGTTGTTCCACATGAGGGCCACAGAAAGTTAAGACTGCCGATTTGTGGACAAGGATAGTGCTATAGGACAAATTCTCTTTTAGAAAGAGAAACATAAAAAATTTAGCTATGTCAGCAGGTTGAGGACATTTTGGGTTTACTTTAAAGTTGGAGCACCATCTCAAGCGTCGTCTAAGTGGTGACAAAGTTGAGCGTCGCCAGCTCTTCTTCAGTAGTTCTTTTTCCTGTGTTGACCAGTCTTTTATTTGCGCACCCCACCCCCAATTTTCCAAACTTTCAGAGTCAATTTCTGTACCTGTGGGGGAGGCTGTGATGTTGTAACATCTATAAGGGTCTCCGACGGGTTCAGAATTTCGTGTGGGTGGCCTAGAGCCCTGGATTTCAGGTCTTGAAGCCAGAAAGCTCGAGGCCACTCTGGAGCAACTACTAAGTAAATACCCGCTGCATTGTTCAAATGTGCCAAAACTCTGGGCAGCAAGCTTGGAGGAGGAAACACCCACGCTAGCCCATGGGTCCATGGTCTGCTGAAGGCATCTATATAGTTTGCCGATCGATCTCTGCAGTCTAGAGATACGTAGTTTTTTACTACAGCGGTTTCTTGTGTCGCAAACAAGTCCATTTCTGGAAGTCCCCATTTTCGAAAGACTTCCGCTGTTGCTCGAGGAAGGAGATGCCATTCCGCGGGTGGTTTTCCTCGTGAAAGCCTGTCCGCTATTATATTGTATCTCCCCGGTAGATAATGGGCTGATAGGGTTATGTTGAACTTGTCCGTAAGATGTAACAGTTTGAAGGTTAGGGCTAGTAACCCTAACGATCGGGTTCCTCCCTCCTTTCGGATATATGCAATCAGGGTTCGATTGTCTGATTGGATCAGTACGTGTGACTTTTGCAACGTCTTCGCATTCATTTTGATTGCCGCTATTACAGCATATAGCTCCTTTTTGTTGTAGTGCCATCTTCTTTGGTGGGTTGCCCATGCACCTGACATTAAATTCTCATCCAGGTGGGCACCCCAACCCCAATCCGAAGCGTCTGTCGCAAGGAAATGTGTAGCAGGCTTTTTGTGTATAGGCAATGTGTGACTTGTGGCTCCGCGCCACCACATTATCTCTTGATACACAACTTGAGGCAACAGCTGTTTTTGACGGGGTCGTGTTTTGTTGAAGTGTCGCAGGAAGATTTGCATTTTGCGACAGTGTAGTCTTTCTCGGGGAACAACAAAGTTGGCGAAGTTTAATTGACCCAGCAGACTTTGCAGTTTCCGGAGGTTGATGTGACTTTTCAACAACGACCGGTCTAGTGTATAGTTTATACTTTGTCTCTTTTTTATTGGTAGGGACATTGTATTTACAGCTGTTTGCCATCGTATGCCCAGGTATTCCAAATCTTGAGTTGGTAGCAAAACAGATTTTTGGCGATTGATTTGCCAGCCCAGTTGTTCCAAGTGCCTCGCGGCTTCCGCAGCCTGAAGACATAACTTGGATTGGTCTTGGTTGACAAGAAGGAAGTCATCTGGGTAGACTAGCAGTCGACATCCCTTCGCACGCAGGGTCTCCGCGACCCAGCATGTTACAGATGAAAATAGGTGCGGCGCTGAACACAGTCCGAACGGTAAACATGTCATCTCGTATAACTGGTCGTCGTAACTGATTCTTAAGAAAGGCCGGTGATATTTTGCTGCTCGTAGGTGAAAATATGCCTGGGATATATCTATTTTTATCATCCAGTTTCCAGGTTGTCGAAAACGTTTCGTTTTGACGAACTTGTTTAATTCTCGAAGATCGAAAATTGGGCGCGTCGATCCGTCGCTTATCTTCCGCAAAAAAAGCTTGGAGATAAAACTGGGAGTTTTCTTGGAAACTAGTCGTAAAACACCTTGATCCAATAGATCTTTGATTATCTGGGACATTCCAGGGGATAGTTTGGTTGCATATTGCTTCATGATCCCTCTTGTTGGCATTAACAGAGGAGGTTTCTTGTAAAGGGGTATTCGAAACCCCGAAATTGCAGAAATTATAAATTTGTTTGCACCAAGTGCTTGCCAACGGTTTTTGAACATAGTCAAACAACCTCCCCTGAAATGTGTTAAGTAGTCACTTTTTCCGTCTTTGTTTCGAAATGAATAATTTTTAGTTTGTTTGTAACCGTCGCTTTTCCCTTTGAACGTTTGTTTCGTCTGATGTTTTTTGTAGGTATCCCGAAAATTATTATTTTTAATATTTTGCTCTGGGGTCTGTATTTGGAGGTAGACGGTATTCAATGACTATATAACCTCTTGACTGTTCATGCGGGCGACTCAAGCTCACGACACATATGATGAATAGCACTGATACTAGATGGAAACACGAGTGGCCATTTTAGTTTTGACCAGTTATTGGATCTCTGCACACACCGGTATTTTGATACATTTTAAAACATTTCTACATAAATAAAAACAATTATGAGTTCCTGTTCAATTAAATGGTGTGGGAAATTCTCTAGAACATCCAGCTATAAAAACATTGCATTACTTTTCATCGGTAAGTAAAATAAATATTTTATTAAGAATAATTGCAGGGCTCAAGCTAAACTGGTTGTTTACGTAAAATGTCACAAAAATGTACAACGCGTTGATGTCTTTTTGAAAAGTCCCTTTCTCTCACTAGGGTATTGCAATAAGTCTGTCCCTTTCTATGAGCACTTATACTGTAGAGTGTTGTGACAACTGCAAAATAAAGTCTAAGTCGATAAAAATTACGATGTTTCCTAATGGTAAAAAAGTAACATTAAGTACTTAATGTTTACATTTTAGATTTTAAAATGTTCCGTAATTGAAAGAAAAGTGGATTAATGCAGTTCACAGGGAAAATTGGTTTCCAAATAAATATAGCATTGTTTGTTTAAGGCATTTCACAGCAGATTAAAAATAAGTAATAGCAATGTCAATCCCTGTCGGATAGAACAATAAATTCTTTTAAGGGGCCGGCGGAGCTTCGATCGCAACTACGAATCAAGTGCTACAAATGTTGCGCTAGTGTGCCTGTCGGAGCGATACACACAGCTACCGTGAACTGTACGACCACGCACACATTTTCATTGACATGACATTTCCTTGACGCGATAGCACTACTGGCTATTGAAAATTTATGATAAATTTGGGTGTGTTCCGTAATACCAAAAATGATGAATGAAAACTTAATGTTTTTCAATTTTTTTTTTCGATAATTTGTAACTTGATAATATAGGCTATGTTTCTGCTGAGACAATATCACAAGTATTGTTGTTTATAATACAGAAAAAACAACATGAAAACATGTCATTTACGCTGTAAAAATGTGCGAAATTCAATTCGCTACAACTTCATTTTAGTTAGGTTTTTTGGAAAAGAAAAAGATGTAGGAACCTAGATAAATACTGTCTCAATCCGAATAACAACACACTATGGTGGAAATATGCTCAAATTGCAAATGATTTAGGTATTAAGTTTGTATGGAGAATTCATCCGTCGCCGTGTTCTTAAGTGAAATTCAAATTTAAATAATTTATTGTTCATTTAGGATTGTAGACGTAGATTTTATCGATATCGATATTATTGTTGCAAAACTGACTTGTGCATCACTATGTTTGGTACTTTCGTCCTAACATTGTTGCATCGGCCAATCACAACCGCTGTAATTTCTTCGTCCCCCGGCCCGCAGTAGTGAGTCGTGTGCCTAGACGAAATCGGTCTATCAGCTCTCAAGTGGTTTAATTCTCTTTGACGGTATTGGTTCCTTGTATCTTGTTTTGAGTTGGTCCTTAGTTTTGTGAGCTTGTGGTGGTGATAACAACAAATGCGGCCCTCCGAGGGACTGGATAAGAGACATAAGCATTGTTTTGTCAAATAAAAACTCTTCACTAGCGGGTATATTACTAAGCGCAGCTTGAATACTTTTATCCGGAATTTCGCTAAGAATTCTTTTACGTCTAGTTTCAATACATTCGGCCCTTTTACCGCAAATTATTTGTAAGGTTTGTTCAGACAATTTATAGGACGACGACTCATTACCGAATGTTCCAGAAATCTTACTAAAAAGGTTATCGGATTTTAATTCGGCCGGGTTATTATGAGCCCAATCAATGATACCCTGTAAACCGGATTGCAAAAGTTCCCTTTGTTGTAACAAGGCGTTGGTAGTTGCAGCCATGATTTCCTCTGTTGACGCCAAGAAATCTTTTCCTTTGTTCAGACAACACAGTTCATCGTTAATTTTCAAATTGCAAAAGCCCGGAACCGCAAACATTTCTACCAATGCTTTCTTGTAACGGATATGTTGCCACGTGGGGGAGTTAAAATGCTGCAAACTTATTAACTGGCGTAACCGTTTTTCATCAGCTGATTTAAGAACTTTTTTCTCATCAAAACTAGTTTTACAGGCGCCCAAATCTAACGCACTAGGTGTTTCTGTTGATGGATTAGTCAAAAAATCATTGTTGATAATATTCGCTTGCTCGATAACGTCATTTGTGTTTACAGTAGTATTCGGTACGTATTGTTGGTGCATTATAAAGTTTGTAAGAAAACTGACCTGGTTGTATAACGCGTCGATCCGAGGATCGACCGTTACCTGTGAATCCCACTTTTGTTTCTTACGTGGAGGTTCCCCTCGTTCGGCTTCGCTGTCTGATGAACTGCTAGCGCTCGAGGAGTCCTCCTTTGCATGTCCTTGATCCCTCTCGGAAGTTGGTGAGTTCGAAACGATCGACCGATTGGCTCCGGCGGTGGCCTCATCGGGTTCGTCACTCGGCGCGGGATTCATTACGAAAAAACCGGTTTATTAATGTTAAGTTATAAAATACAACCAATAATTAATGCACTATTAAATTGTCTAACACTATAACGAATAATTTTCTTAAAAGGTTAAACAATTATCCAAATATTTTTGGATTTCGACCGCACGCGGCGAAAGTATACAACGCTATGAATTCGAAAGTGACAGCAATTCCCGCGTCCTAGCTGGCACAGAGTAAATACAACGTCGGCGATAGTTACGCCACGCCACGTGATATTTACATTGACATTTTATTTAAATAATGACATGAATGTTTACTTTGTAAAGTATTATGTTATTTTAATTATTGTGAATGTGAAGACTATGTGGATCTTTCTTTCTTTTCTTTTTTAGTATTAATTTTTCCTTAGTTTTAATTAATCATGGTCTGGCAGTTTGAGTAATTTATGCGGCCTAACCAAATGTCCTTTCTTTGGTACTGTTCGTCAAATCGTTGAGCTCCTTAAAATTGGAGTTGAGCTGCACGATTATTGACAAATGCTTGCACTGACTGGACAGGTCCACTCAATCGGTGTGGTTCTTTCCTCAAAAGTCCATTTCAGACACCAATCTATATGGTCTTCACATGATCTGACCAAGATTATGTCTGGACTTTAAAAGAGACTGTGACCTCTGAGTTTGTTTCGGCCTTTCTTCTCAGAGTAGTCAGATAGGAAACGCCGACCTCATCTAGTTTAAAAAATGTGATTGACGTGTAAAAGTGTTTGTACAAACCTACTTACAGAAATAAAAATAATTTATCATTTACCTAGTATTCTTAGGCTGAACTAAAGTATCCGTACTATTGACCGCGCAAATAAGGCTAAGTATATACTGCTTCTTCATAAACAATGCTGTATGTGTTCCGGAGGCACGTCAATGCTTGTTTATCTCTTTCATGACGTATTTTTGCAGTCGGGTTTTTTGGTTCTTAAATTAATTTTTTATTTGTCTTCTAAATAATTTGAAATTTTATAGTACCCTTTTTATAAAGTTTGGTTTTAGTACAGCTTTTAAATCGTTAATGGGTAAGTTCCGAATGTCAATGGGAAGTTTGTTATAAAAGCTTATACATTGACCCACGAACGAGTTGCCTACTCTGTGGAGACGAGTGTGATGTACAGCAAGATTGTGTTTATTCCTGGTATTTAAATTATTAATATCGGACATTTAAAAAAAAATTGATATATTTTTGTGTACATACAATAGGTTTTCAAACATGTATTGTGAGGCTACAGTAAGAATAGCAGCTATTTCTTTGAATTTTTCTCGAAGGGAATCTCTTGGACCTAGGATGTAAATGGCTCGAACCGGAATTATTACCCGGATCCCGGATAGAGTCATTAACAGGTGTACCCCCGATAACAGATACTTTGGACACGGTTATGAGCCTCCTTATCTTAAGTCTAGACGTTTTTATGATGAGAACAAGATTAACATTAGGTAGGCCTCATTTGAAAATTGATTAGAATATTCTTTTTCGAACCACAAATAGGTTTAACGTATTTCTGCTAGTGATAGCAAGTTAATCTGAATATCAAACTTGCGTAAACAAAACAGATTTCTACAAAAATACATCTTTCAAATTGTCGCATAAACTACACCGTACAGGGAGCATAAAATCAACCGTATCATATCGTATATGTGTGGAACATGTGTAAGTAGTGACCGGTATTCGGCTCCTCTGTTTACGCCAGCATTTACGAGCCGCGTCGTAAACCCGAGCCCAATTTACAGCCAAATCTTTATTCAAAGTGTAAATAAAATCGTTTCCAAAATACGATCGTTGTTTATGTGTTGTATCGCGACAATTACATTATAACGTGGTGTTAATGTTCCCGCGGCATCAGACCAGCGCCGGATGTTAGGCGTTACTGAGAATGGACCTTTGAGTGTTAATGGGATAATCTATACGTTGATGCGATGTTATAGGTGCCTAAGTGTACATTACATTACGTACACAGCCTCAAACAGGTGAATATAATACTAGTTTTGGAAGTAGGCGTGAAACTCCTTATCCAATAACTATATATTCAAACAGTTCAAATCGCGATAGCTTTATGAATGAGGATAATCTGTTTTCATTCTGTTGCGACATGGCACTGACGCTTCATAGTTATGCTTCAGACTCTGTCCACTCTTCGGTTTGGCATGACATGGCTTCGTCGTAGAGACAAATCGCAATCGTCGTAAGATACAAATCGCTGATTCCCAGAAGTCTGTATCGTGTTTAGCTATAAACGCAACAAATTACAGCGACGAGCGATAGAACTAGGGAACTAGGGCAGGCAATTGGATTTATGTTTTTCCAAGAAAATCGCCTGTTTTCGCGTTGGCTTATATACGGCACTAGCTCCAAAAAGCCTGGATTGTCTAACTGTACCTATAATGTCACAAGTTATGGTAAAAGCTAACGAGTATGGAAAACGTACGTGCTTCATCGACTACCAGAAAGCTTTCGACTCCTTAAACTACGATGCGATTTGGACAGCACTTTCAAACCAGTCCTGATCTTGGTTTGAAAGTCACCAGTCGGTATGCATTTAAGCGGAAATTGCAGAGTTTTTTTCTGAACAAATAGAGTAGAGTCATATCTACACCTCTCTCCCTAGAATTTGTATATTATTAATGTATATATATATATATATATATATATATATATATATATATATATACATTAATAATATATATATATATATATAGTGAATCAGTATATAGGTAAATATATCATAAGTTTATAGCTTCTTATTCTGTAAAACCTGTCTTATCTATGCATTATGATATAATATTATATTATTAATTATTATTTTTTTATCTTTGTTCGTCACAGTCAGAGCACCTGCCATCTAATCTCTTCACCACCCATGGTTGACTGGTAGAGAATGCCTAAGGCATTAAGTCCGCCTTTGTACCTCTTTTTTGAGTGCGAAAAGTTTAAATAAATAAAGTGTGTAAATTTATTCAAAACCGTGTACTCTAAATGCTGGGCTAAAGTGCGACTAGAAAGAGAAAGAATAGAGTTCCCCATACAAAAAGGTGTCCGACAGGCAGATCCGTTATCACCAAAATTGTTTTCGGAGGTTCTCGAGTTAGTTTTTAGAAACCTAGAGTGGGACAGCAAGGGCATTAGGGTAGATGGTGAAGTTCTAAGTCATCTCCGTTTCGAGGTTGATATTGTTGTATTTGCTGAAACTGCAATAGAATTGGAATCAATCATGACGTCATAACAGATAACACAAAAATAGAGTACGTTACTGACTATGTCTATCTAGGGCAGTTGGTGTCGTTCGAAAACTGCGCTGAAACATAACCCTTCCTTGGCAAAAAAAAACGTAAAAAGAAACGTAATGAAGCTTTAGATTGGAAAAACAACCGACTTCCAAAAAAAGTGAAAAATAACTTTAACCTCGGAATTTTCGTTTTATGCCACCGACTTCCGAAATTAAAGTTATTTTTCAGTTTTCACTTTTTAAGTATTTTTTTTTTTTCACTCTTTTTTTGTGCTACCTACCCCACACAAATTCTAATACCACTACCCGCTATGTAAATAACAGTGACTGTGTCAAATAAGATGACGTCTACATAGACTAAGTGAGAAAAAAATACGTAATTATTGAAGCTAACTCAAAAACTACGCAAGCAAAGTTAAACCACACGGGAAGGACCAGCTTTCAAATAAAAAAAGAATCATCAAAATCGGTTCACACAGTCGAAATTCAGAGGAAACAAACATTAAAAAAAAAGTACAGACGAATTGATAACCTCCTCCTTTTTTGAAGTCGGTTAAAAAAATACTGGGGGCTAAAAGAAATATTGAAAAACAAAGAAATTAGCTTAAACATTGGTTTTGTCTTGATACTCGTAAGTACCTAGTATAGCCCAAGGTTGCATCCAGGGTTTGGTGATGGAACTTGAAGGTGGCCATAGGAACTCATCAACCGAACACGATAGCACCATCGTGTTTGGACTCGTTGGCTTTGTCTTGACAAGTGCCTAGTATAGCCCAAGGTAATATCCAGAGTCTGGTGATGGAGCCGGAAAGTACTCATAGGAACTCCTCAACCAAACAAGACAGCACCATCGTGTTTGAACTCGTTGAAAATGCATTGACAAGTCCTTTACACTAGTTGAATATGCATTGGCAAATGCTTCTTTACACTACAATGTAAATGATATGCATACAAATGAAATAATAATGTGTTGTTTAACATAATTACTGCCATTATTTAATAAAATGCGCCATTTGCATTGGTTGATTGGTATGCATCAATAGAAAATACTCAACAAAAAATAGTTTTTCTCAAAACTTCTCGAATTGATTTTATTGAGCTTTGGTTTGCATACTAGTTAAGCCCAATAAAATTATTGCACTGTGTGTCCATTTTGAGCAACACTTGGCCCAACTTCCTTAAATGGATGGTCAGTAAAAAATATTTAAAATGAAAATGATATGCATACAAATGAAATAATAATATGTTGTGTAACATAATTACTGCCAATATTTAATAAAATGCGCCATTGGTTGGTTGGTATTCATCAATAAAAAATAGTTTTTCTCAAAACTCCTCGGATAGATTTTATTGAGCTTTGGTTTACAGCCCAAGGAACATAATCCACTATGCGTCCCTTCTGGGCAGCACTTGGTCGAACTTCCTTATATGGACGGTCAGTAAAAAATATTTAAAATGTAAATGATATACATACTAATGAAATAATAATGAGTTGTTTAACATACTGACTGCCATTATTTAATAAAAATGCGCCATTGGTTGGTTGGTATTCATCAATAGAAAATACTGAACAAAAAATAGTTTTTCTCAAAACTCCTCGCATAGATTTTATTAAGCTTTGGTTTGCAGACTAGTATAAGCCCAAGGAACATAATGCACTATGTGTCCATTCTGGGCAGCACTGGGTCCAACTCCCATATATGGATGGTCAATGTCCTTTCAGTGTTGCACTGTTTTCCATTAATGCACTGTTTTTATGGTTCCATACCCAAAGGGTAAAACGGGACCCTATTACTAAGGCTCGTCTGTCCGTCCGTCCATCCGTCCGTCCATCAGTCCGTCAGTCCGCCAGTCCGTCAGTCGGTCAGTCCGCGAGTCCGTAAGTTCGTCTGTCCGTCAGAGTGTCAGTCCGTCAGAGTGTCAGTCCGTCAGTCCGTTTGTCCGTCTGTCCGTCCATCCGTCTATCTGTCTGTCTGTCTATCAGTCCGTCCGTCTATCCGTCCGTCCGTCGGTCCGTCCGTCTGGCCGTCTTTCTGTCTGTCCGTCCGTGTACCCGCCCGTCCGTCCGTCCGTCCATCTGTCTGTCTTTCTGTCTGTCTATGTGTCTGTCCGTCCGTCCGTCCGTCCGTCCTTCTGTCCGTCCTAACATCCGTACGTCCGTCTGTCCGTCCATCTGTCTGTCTGTCTGTCTGTCCGTCTGCCCGTCCGTCCGTCCGTCCGCCCGTCCATCAGTCCATCCGTCCGTCAATCTGTCTGTCTTTCTGTCTGTCTTTTCATTTTTTTAAACTTTTCTTGCTAAATATGAAGTATCAAAGTTTTCGATAGCGATATGAATGCAACTCCAGAAAGTATAAAAACGGCTGCAAATGAAATTGTTAATAACCTTTTGCCGCAAAAGTCGCGGGTTAACTTTGTTTTCATTAACTTGAGTTTTAATTTTGAGTAGGTATAGTTTATCACGGTAGGTAGATTGGTAGTTGAAAGAAAAGTAGATTACGGACCTTGCTAAAGTGAGTAATTAATGCACTCGTGTTAATTTAGTGCCCTCGCGTACGCTCGGGCACTAACATAACCCTCGTGCATTAATAACTCACTTGGCGCTCGGTGCAACAATCTACTATTATATTTAAGTATTTAGAATATCGCTAATGCATGTCCAGACACACTGTTTAAAGAAATCGGCCAAAGTAAAAAATGAAGTAATAAGGAGAAAAAAAGATTAACGGATGTAGAGCAGATAATTATATTACTGAAGTGGAATTGGGCGGGGCATTTGTGTAGACTGGAAATTACTAGATGGATAAAGACGGTAATAGAATGGATCCTATTAGAAGGTAAAAGAAAGCAAGGGAGATAAAGAAAGAGATGGTGAGACATATTTACTCAACGTTGTGGACCGGACTTGATGCAAAAGGCGCGCGATCGAAGCGTGAGGAGCATTTTAGGGAAGGCCTACGCCGTAGAGGCGACTGCTACGAATGGCGAAGACAAATGCTAGGAAAAGAAGGAAGTAATTTATTTATAAGAAAAGCTAATGATTTGACACATCAAGAACGAATGAGGTTTAACACATCAAGTTCTAAATTGTAAGTAGTGGAATAAAGAGTATTTTTATTTTGTTTTTATTTTATTTACCTATAATGTCAGTGTAGAATCAACTCCTATCTAGCCTTTAATTATATTAATTACTTTGGCATCCTTGGAGTATGTACCCAAACAGTATAGTCTGCGGCAAGGTTCACCTCATACAGCTGGAGTTGAAGGATCATGTGTTTCTGACACCTGTCCGCATACTGCGTGTATAGCAACCTTAATGTGCATATTAGCGATAACTTACCATATAACAAGCACCTGTGTGCGCTCATAAAGAATCGTTTTAATTCCATTACCGCCTCAGTTTGATTTATTTAGTTGGACGCGCCAGCGATCACGCGCCGCGCCTTATTGAATACTTAGCAATCATGTATCAGTTCTAATCTTTTTTCAGATTTGGAAGATTTATTATTTTGTGGTTCAAACTCAAACTCAAACTCAAACTCAAAGCATTTATTTCAAATAAACCAATTACAGGCACTTTTGAATTGTCAAGGGGTCGGTCAGTTAGAAAGATGAAGCTAGTTGCCCATTCCAAAGCGTAGGTTCCTATGGAGAAGAACGGGCAAGAAACTCCACGGACACTCTTTTGAATCAGAATATTATTACAATATATTGGTTACATCATTCATGTTGAAATTATACATGTGAGAACAATGTCCGTCCGTAAAAAGATAAAAAAGAAACAAAACAATTCAAAAATTAAAATAAATTAAAATAAGCCGTGGCAGCTAAGAGATGACCAGTCCCTACTGATGGCGCCCGTTCACGAACATGACGCATGGATCAGCACCATTCAGCTCAACCATTTTGAAGGGAACTTAATGATCCAACACACACGCCACCACCAGCGAGACATTAAAGTGAGCATGACATACTCTCAGTCGCCAGGGCACATTCAAGTCAATGAAAGACGTACCTAGTAAATGGTAGCTTTAAAGTACTTAGATAAGTACATAGTGCTCACACACATGTGCTATGCAGTTATACAAAACTAGGAGATTGAATTTATACAATGTAAATAATTATAGTTTTTACAATCTTCAACAGCTCCAACAATTATTTCGAATGCTAATCAATTAGTTTATGCGCCCTGTGGAGCTGGACCAGCGCTGAGCCAAGCATTTTTATCCGTAATGTAATCCCCTAATTTATAATATGCTTGGCGGCATAGTGTGCGTTTTATATAAGATTTAAATTTTGTTTCATTCAGTTGGAGTATGTGGGGAGGTATTTTATTATAACATTTTAAACAGTACCCCATGAAAGATGAGTCTACTTTAGCCAGTCTGAAGCCCGGTTGAACTAATTGGTCCCTACTTCTAGTCCTATAATTGTGTCTTTCACCTCTTTTACTGAAAAGACTTAGATTTTTCCTTACGTACATGATGTTTTCATAGATATATTGACAAGGTACCGTCATGATGTTAATATCTTTAAACAGTTCCCGTAGAGAATCGCGCCTGCGGAGGCCATATATTGCTCTGATCGCTCTTTTCTGCAGAATAAAAATAGAATCGATATCAGCAGCCCGTCCCCATAGTAAAATACCGTAAGACATGATACTATGAAAGTAACTAAAATAGACTAGCCTCGCGGTATCTACATCAGTGAATTGACGGATTTTCCTCACAGCGTATGCTGCTGAACTTAGCCGTCCTGCAAGAGATGTTAAATGAGGACCCCATTGCAGCCTTGAGTCGAGTGTGATCCCCAGGAAAACAGTTTTATCGACGAATTCTAGTTTCTCCCCATTCAATACTATGTCACAATCACTACTTTTAACATTCGGTAAAGAAAATCTTATGCATTTCGTTTTTTTCCCATTTAATACTAGATTATTAGCAGTGAACCAATTTTGGACCTGCAGTAGGGCGTTATTTACGTCGTCAAGATTTAATGCACGTCTATTTATCTTAAAAATTAAAGAAGTATCGTCAGCAAATAACACCATTTGTGGTTGGTTTTTTAATAAATGGGGTAGATCATTAATATATACTAAAAAGAGGAAAGGACCCAATATCGAGCCTTGTGGAACACCCATTTTTACTTTTAAACCGAGTGAATTGACACCATTTATTTGAACTTGCTGTTGTCTATCATTTAAATAAGATTTTACTAAACTGAGCGCAAGTTTACCTAGTCCGTAATGCTCAAGTTTCAAGAGTAAGGTTTTGTGATTTACGCAGTCAAATGCCTTGGAGAGGTCACAAAAGATTCCTATGGCATCTTGGGCCCCCTCCCACGCTGTAAAAATGTGTTTAAGTAAGGTGACACCGGCGTCAGTCGTACAACGTCCTTTGGTGAAACCATATTGCTGTTCGTGTAAGATTTGGTTGGTGTTAAAATGATTAAGCATTTGATTGAGCATTACCTTTTCGAAGACCTTGCTGAACACCGGCAAAACAGATACTGGTCTATAGTTGTTGGTGTCTTTACTGTCCCCAGATTTAAAAAGTGGTATAACCTTACTGTATTTCATTAAATCCGGAAAGACTCCTTGATCCTGAAGACATTGAAGACTCCTTGGTTGTGAACTAGTTAAGGCCCGACTCAACAACCAAGGGGTACGACCGCCATTGAAATACTATAGTGCTGTGAAATTCTGGCTAGTCACTTGTGAGTTAAGTTTGAAACGCGTTACTTTTGAGTAACTAGCCTCGTGGACGACGGGCCATAAGTTACCTGTTAGTTTTAATCTACTTAAAAATGGAGGTTACGAGTATAATACTATAAGTTCGTCTGTGTGTATTTTTTTATATATTTTAATCGGTGTTGTCTTTATTTTATTATTTATGTACATACAGTTAAATACATAGAGATACGACATAATTATAATAATGAGTACAAAGGTACTGCTTATTTCTTAAGAAATTTATTCCAGCAGACCTGCGAAAGGAGAAATCAGAAAGAAATGTAGACAATAGAGTGTGAGAACAAGAAGAGAAAAACATGATTATGCGAAGTCTTAACTAAAAATATTAAATATACCTACACATATACACAAGAAAATTAATATATACTTATATAAATACATAAAGCTTAAATATATAAACATAAATACCTATATAATAATATATTCATTTAATTATAGACCGGTCTTGAAAAATCGTTTTGAAAATGAAAACAAAAAGAAACTTACTTGGTGACCCCCACCGAGCAAGTTGCTTCTACCAAATGAAAAACGACTTTTCAAGACCGGTCTATAATTGAAGAAAACATAAATTTTACTAACGTGGCTTGGGTAGTTTTAGTACGTATTTAATTCAATTTGTGTATCTTGATGATGTTATAATAATATGTACTTCCTGTCACTCTTGATTACATAGTGTTAGGAGCCGAGGTGATGAGAAGAAACTATTGGTTCAATGCACTAAATCGTACTGGCTTTATTGTGGGAAAACTTAGCTACTAATACAAACTCCTTCAATAAAAAACAATTGCGGGCAACTTAAAAATATTACATTTTGAATAGACCAATCACAGCACAGCACGTATAAGTCTGTATTTCTTCAAACTTAGAAAAGTTTTTTCAACTAGTATTTTGTTTTGTTTGGTCTATCATACCATAGGCGAGTTTTATAGCAATAAGTTTATTTGTTCTCTGTTATCTTAGTCATGAGAATCATGTGTGTGGCGTGTTTCGCGACATCTCATTGATAAAACAATACCAGGTAAGCGCAGGTGTAACTTGTGAGTTCTCTGATGTATTCGTCGAGATCAGTATAATATGACTGTTGAGATTGATTCCATTCCACGTGTTACTGGTCCACCGCGGGTGAATGCGATCAGATTGAGATGAAGACTAAAATGAAATAGTCGTAGCTACTCGTTCATTGTACTAGTCAGTATTACCTCCTTTCACCATCATGGGCTCTTATTTCTGGGTGATGCCCGATTTCCCCAAGTTCCAATTTTCCCAAAATGATTTTTCATACATTCATTCTCAACGTCCGTCCCCAAAACATAAGATTAAATTATTTGTAAGATTCACACTTAGAGGAGCTCGTGGCTATGTAATAACAGCCGCACGGGTCGATCCATTAGGTTAAGCTACGCTTGCCGGGGTTGGTCCGTCGATGGGTGACTACCTTTATATACCGAGACTCCTCCGTGCCTCGGAAAGCACGCTAAGCCGTTGGTCACGGCTGTCATTTGTGGATCTTTGACAGTTATTACGAATCGTCAGAAGCCCAAAAGTCTGTCAACCAGTTTTACCAAGGGGTATCGTATTACCCAGTTACTGGGTTGTGGAGGTCAGATAGGCTCGCTCTATGTAAAATACTGGTATTCAGCTGCATCCGGTTAGACTGGAAGACCGACCCCAACATAGTTGTGAAAAGGCTACACATATGATTTAAGATTCACACTTTACCAATCCTCGTACTACCATGACGTGTAGAAAAGTGTTGGAATAAAATAAAATATACCTAGTTAAAATGAACCTTATTTTGGAAGTTATTATTTGTGATTATGTATTTTACGATTTTTTCGAGATATTTATATCTAGGGTGTGTTAGGGATGTATCTGGATACCTCCCTAACATACCCTGGATGTACGTCGAGACAGGAATGTATTAAGGTTGCTCTAGGGAAAAATGTAGTGTCAGGGAAGAATTTAGGGTGTGTTGGAGGTGCATTCAGCAAGCAATTCTGGAAAGAAAAAATTACAGTGCGTCTGGGTATGATAACAATCACAGCATTTGAAACACACATTGAAACTAAACTATCTTTGACTCCAGATTTTTAATTTGTCTGTCTGTGGTGTCTTGTTTATACCTTTTTAGTCGTTGTTTGGTTTTAGTTTTTACCCGACTACGGCGAAGAAAAACGGAGGGTTATGATTTTGACCGGTATGTATGTATGTAAGTATGTTCATCTGTTCCTATCTTCGAAACCACTAATCACAATTTGACAAATGAGGATCCATTGGAAGCGTCTTGATCGTCCGCTGGTTATAGGCTATGTGACGTCACATAAAAATGGCGCTCTCTAGAGCACATAAAGAAAGGAACTAAAAAAAAATTGTTTAATCGTACCATGATGGATGTTTGATGGGTATTAAATGAAAGGGCTTAATGAGCACACATTATATATCACCGTAGTCGGGTAAAAATATTATGAATCATCGTTAAATGTCACCAACAGTGAAAATTCATAATATGATCTGCATGCGATTCATATTACGAAATAATTCATCTGTTTGACAGTTTTCTATGGAGATTCGTAAAATGATCCACAAATTATGAATTGCTTTTATGTCAAATTAAAGGAATTGCTAATGACAGCTGGAATTCAGGAAATTAACTGCTTTTAGAGGAATTGCGAATGTCCGGTTTAGGCCCCCTGATCTCTGGTGATTACTTACGAGGTGTTATAAAACAATCGTAACGCATTAGGCACGCGTCGTTATAGCAACAGTTCATATAGAATGTGGCAGCTGGAACGCACCACGAGCGAACAATCGCAATACGAACAGAAAGACCACTGCATGCAATGCTCAAACCCTACAGATCATCTTCATAATGAACCTACATAGCTTAAAGACTATTTCGTTTCACCAGTCCGAAGTAAATAGCCATTTTAGGGTTTTACAAAGTGTTATTTGACAATTCTGCATATAGTACCTACTACTGCATTAAGCTCACTTTTTCTTGGTTTGTTTGACCTATTGGTGTTATCAACATACTTGGATAGAACCCCTGCGTTGGAACTACCTAGCACAACCTGCTTGTTAAGGGGGATGCGCTAAGGTAGTAAGCGAAATTAAATTTTTCTTATGTTTTTTGCAATTTGAAGGTCAGTGTCAGGTTGTATGTTGATTACAATATGATTCGCGACCGTAACAAATATGGTTTTACAGAATTATAATTATTAGAATTAGCAAGACAACTCCTTAAGTAAGAATTAATGCTAAAGTCATGATTTCATGGAATAGTCATTCAATACACTTTTATGAACTTAGAGAGCAGTTTACAACTCATATTACATACAATCTGATTTATTACGTTGAAAAACCGTAAGATTTTTTTTTATTTCGCGGGCTACCCTGAATCTTACGTCTTAATGAGCATTCGCTTGTTATAGCTCATTGACAGGTGTGGTCCTTCTGTGTCCTCTTGCACAGTGTTCGAAGGCAGCGTATAATTCGGCGCGCGGCGCAGGCGCCGGTCGGACCGGTCCTCCTCCCGCTCCCCCTCGCGCGCTGCCAGCTTGCCCCCCCCGCACTGGGCCCCTGCCGGAGCGCGACCAGTTCTGCGAGGTAGTGGCACTCGCAAAAACTGCCACAGTCCCGCCGGAAGCCTCCGTCCTATTTGTTTTGGTAATGTCCAAGAATCGCGGTCAGTAGAAAAACGTGAGTGTCGCGGAATGTCAGCGGTGTCGGTACAGTGGTGTCGCGAGTGTCCAGTGTCGTTTATGTAGTGTCGGCGGGAGATGTCGCGTGCAACAACATGCTCGCCGTCCGCCATGCGAAGGTACACATACATACATATACTGTCACCAACCAGGCCTAAGGGGGCGCTCACTGAAACCTGCCATCACTTCATAGTATACTCGTACTTCAGTTATTGTGAGCTTTGGAGCTATTGAGAATCCAATAACGGGATATTTTTTATACGGTAAAAAAAATGTTTTAATAGCGATTGATGATAATTATTTTTAACCCCCGACGAAAACAGAGGGGTGTTATAAGTTTAACGTGTGTATCTGTGTGTCTGTCTGTTCCATCGTAGCTCCCAAACGGCTGAACCGATTTTGATTATTATTTTTTTGTATGAAAGGTGTCTTGATCGAGAGTGTTCTTAGCTACAATTCAAAAAAATCGGTTCAGCCGTTTGAAGATTATCAGCTGTTTTCTAGTTGATGAATGAATGTGTGCATCTTCCACAGGTCTGATAGATTCGAAATGTAGTATTCTGTTACTTCAATGATATTAGAAGAACATAGTAACCATGAACTGATGCTGCAGCAACACCTGGAATTTGCAGGATACCCAAGTCCCTCACTAACTTACAGCACCGGTATCGTGTTTTTGGGCTCATTGGAATGGTCTCAATAAATAGGTTATAGATAGATCGTGAACGGGTCTAATGATGGAGTAGGAAAGAGCTTTTATTGAATTTCACTCGTTCAATTGATTTGAAATTACCCATTTTAATGCCGTGGAATGATAAAATTACCTACCACCTTAAAAAAAAACCGTCACTAATACTCACGAAAATCTATCAAATTGGATTAAATCACTTTATATTGTTATTACTTCTACTACACTTATTTTTATTATCAATAATAGCGTAATAACTCCCTAAAGTGTATAAAGTTTAAAAAGCAGGAAATAAAACAAATCAAAAATTTTAAAAGTATCTCAAGTTTAAAAAGCCGGAAATAAAACGTAAATTAAAAATTTAAAAAACCCCCGACACTAACAAAAACCTCTAAAAAGAAAAAAAATTATATATAAAACTTAAACAGGGTCAATCCCTTAAAGTTTTATACAAGATGTTGGTAATATTTTGTTCCAAGCGTCGCCGTCGTCGCGTCGGGGGACGGCTAAGTAGTATATAAACTAGGTGGGTAGATAATGAATAAAACTAGGTTCGTATGTTAGTAAGCAAAATATGATATAAAATAAACAGGTATTAGGTATATACTACATAGCCGTCCCCCGACGCGACGACGGCGACGCTTGGAACAAAATATTACCAATTTCTTGTATAAAACTTTAAGAGATTGACCCTGTTTAAGTTTTATATATTATTTTTTTTCTTTTTAGAGGTCTTTGTTAGTGTCGGGGGTTTTTTAAATTTTTAATTTATAGTTGGTAGTGATCAAATTATACGAAATTGTGAATCTGATGTAGGTGTAGAGGCAGGCCACTTTTTCAACTTCCTTAATCATAACTCGAACCTTGATCCTAATAATGTAGTCGTTGAGCCATCGATTTAAATATCTTGAGCACGATAAGCACGTCACGTCAGTGTCTACGACGTGAACATGTGTTTAACGTAGGAAAGCGCTAAAAGCTCTCGGCTCCGCACCGCCGGGGGACCATCACTTGCAAGGAATACGGCTTCACTACTTACAATAATCTGCACAAGTTCCACCACAGTGTACCTAGTGAATTTCACATCCATAAAGAAAAGAGGAACATTATACAGTCTGCGTATCCCGAGGGGAATGTTAGGGGATGTTATAAGCGCGTAACACAATGTATATAGTCTGTGACTCCATAAAGTGGAGGCTCGAGAGTCGATAAATAAAGTGTAGCAGGAGGTAATACTGCTGCTTATCATTCGCGGGACATTAGGGGCAGCCGCGACTAAATGTGGCGGCACTAACAAAAGGAACCTTGCAATAACCCCGAGCAATCGTGTGGAAGCTCCGCACAACTCCTCGCAAACGCTATGCAGATGACGTACTCATCGATTGCTTGATGATTTACTCATTAACCTAGAAAGCGATGTACTGTCCTATCAAAGTCAAAGTCAAATAATTTATTTCAAGTAGGCACATAAGAGGCACTTTTGAACGTCAATGAAAAACAAAGAAATAGAATTGATTCTAGTTGCCCATTCCAAAAGGTAGTCCTCGTATGGAGAAGAATGAGCAAGAAACTCCACCGTTACTCTTTATAAAAAATGTTTTAGAATATTTTGTATACATGAATTATATAATTATATGTGAAGACGATGCTCCTACAATAAGATTACTGTACACATCTAATGTTGGTTATGGTTACCACATCAGTCACACCAGATAGGATAGCACATCGCTTTCTCCACTCCTTTATACTAATCCTTAAGGTCTGCCAAAAGTAGTGGAATTCTTTGTTTCACGCGATTATTTCAGGAGATTTAATTTTCCTCAAAATAATTCCCCAATAACTTCAGGCTATTCAGTATTTGATCTTGTCGACTGACATATGAATGTGCGGGACAGCCGACAGCAGACACTGACTGCTTAGCGTGCTCGTTGAAGCACGAGGTCTCAAGCGCATCACATGACTTAATTAAAGAGCATTATTTATGTTCCGTTTACACACATTACAAGAACATACAGAAATCCCACTCAGAACATGTAAGGAAGGAATCCGCGCAATAAGGAAGGAATCATCAAAATAAGTAATTAGGATGACCTAACAAGTGCACCTACCTATTTCCACGAAATTTTGTTGTGGGTCTATTCTGGTATGCAAAAGATTACTACGACTGACAATAAGCATCATACTATGGTAGATTTTCTGTTGTTATCTGGGGGCCTAAAACGGCCACATTAGTAATTCCACTTAAACTAAATCATTTCCTGAATTCCCAGCTGTCATTAGCAATTCCTCTCAATATTAGCTGAATCATAATGTATTCAATTCAATTCATATTCGAATCATATTTGGTGTAATTATTGCTGCATGAAAATAACTTAATTATTAATTAAATGACCTTAAACTTCAATAAAGCAATTCAAAATGTATGGACCATTTTACGAATCTCCATAAAAAACTGTCAAACAGATGAATTGCGTAATATGAATTGCACGCAGATCATAGAATTGTCAGTTCAATGATAAATGATTTTATTTCTGTAAGTAGGTTTGCACAAACATTTTTCCACGTCAATCACATTTTTAAAACCAGATGAGGTCGGCGTTTCCTTTCTGACTACTCTGAGAAGAAAGGCTGGAACAAACTCAGAGGTCACAGTCTCTTTTAAAGTCCAGATATAATCTTGGTCAGATCATGTGAAGACCATGTAGATTGGTGTCTGAAATGGACTTTTGAGGAAAGAACCACACAGATTGAGTGGACCTGTCCAGTCAGTGCACGCATTTGTCAATAATCGTGCAGCTCAAGTCCAATTTTAAAGAGCTCAACGACTCGACGAACTATACCACAGAAAGGATATTTGGCTAGGCCGCCTATAGTACTCAAACTGCCAGATAAATAAAAAGTATGATCCACATGGTCCTCAAATTCACAATAATTAAAATAATAATAATATTATACTTCACAAAGTAAATATTCATGTCACTGTATATGTATACAGGGTGTCCCGTAAATAATGGATCAAACGTAACGGGTAGGTAGCTTACCTCATTTCCAACAACTAATTTGAACAGTAAAAAAAAAAAACCGATAAGGTAACCAAGATATATATTTTTTTCGATTTTTACTATTTTCTGTACCAGCATTCAGTGTTTTTAATGCTGTTGCTGCAAATGGTATCATATTTAGGTGTGATTTTTGTCAAACATTTCTGAATAGTTTACTAATGTTATAAGATACCATTTTTTTAAATAATATTTTATTTGCCTTAGGAAAAAAATCTTGAATTGAAAAGTTTTGTTTTTACGATGAAAAGACCAGAATTGGAAAAATTCTCCTGTAAAAAAAATGTATGACACCAAAGTAGCATTATTTTAAAAACTTGTAAAATTACTAAGGTTTGCAAATTGGTATAAAACTGACGCCTAGTCTTTGTCGTTACAAAGATATTGCTATGAATCTGACAGAGGTGCCAAATTACGAAATAAAATAAAATTTGAAAAAGTGTGCACAATTCAACTATTTTCTTAAACAAGACTAGGCGTAAGTTTTATACCAATTTGCAAACCTTAGTAATTTTACACGTTTTTAAAATAATGCTACACTTTGGTGTCATACATTTTTTTTACAGGAGAATTTTTCCAATTCTGGTCTTTTCATCGTAAAAACAAAACTTTTCAATTCAAGATTTTTTTTCTAAGGCAAATAAAATGTTATTTAAAAAAATGGTATCTTATAACATTAGTAAACTATTCAGAAATGTTTGACAAAAATCACACCTAAATATGATACCATTTGCAGCAACAGCATTAAAAACACTGAATGCTGGTACAGAAAATAGTAAAAATCGAAAAAAAATAAACATCTTGGTTACCTTATCGGTTTTTTTTTACTGTTCAAATTAGTTGTTGGAAATGAGGTAAGCTACCTACCCGTTACGTTTGATCCATTATTTACGGGACACCCTGTATAATAAAATAAAAAGTTACTAAAAGTTACAAAATTCAATAAGTTAAAAAAAATTGAGAAATTGGAGCAGCTCAATCCCAAGCCTTTTTGTCCTCAATGTAATTAATGGTATAAAACGCTTTTTGGCACAACTTACGTTTAATAAATGTTTTGATTTTATTAAGGCTTAGATCTTGTACGTAGCTTGGAAGCTTATTGTAAAAGCGTATACATTGAAATCTGAACGAGCCACCTATTTTCTTGAGCCTTGTTGTAGGTATAACAAATTTGTGTTTGTTCCTAGTATTTATATTATGGATATCACTGTATTTTTTAAACAATTTAATATTTTTATGGGCATGTAAAAGATTTTCAAAAATTTACTGAGAAGGCACAGTCATTACATTTATCCTCTTAAATTTCTCTCTGAGAGAGACTCTCTCGGACTTAATTTATAAATTGATCGAACAAAAACAGCTCTTTTCTGCAAAACAAAGATAGTCTGAATGTCGGCGGCATTTCCCCACAACAGAATACCGTACGACATTACACTATGAAAATAGCTAAAGTACACTAAACGGGCTGTCTCTATGTCAGTTAAATTATGATTTTTCCTAACAGCGTATGCTGCGGAGCTTAGATTTTTTTACAATTTATCTATATGTGGGCCCCACTGAAGCTTAGCATCCAAAGTTAAGCCCAAGAATACTGTGCTATCTTCGGGATTCAATTCTTCGCCCTTTATCAACACATTAGTTTTCACCTGTCTTACGTGAGGTAGCGTAAACTTAATGCATTAAATGGCTTTTTTTTTCATTAAAAAGTAAATTGTTAACATTAAACCAGTGAACTACTTTTGAGATCGCGCTATTTACATCGTCAGTTACCAGCTGCTGACGTTTAAGTTTAAACAAAAGCAAAGTGTCATCCGCAAACAACACTATCTCATGATTATCCTTTATGAGGTAAGGCAAGTCATTAATATAAATAAGAAATAAAGTTAGTTTCATTTTACAATGATTCATAATATTATTCTATTATGATTCTGCCAAAGTGTAAGTGACGTGATTACGTCACACACTGCGCTGTTCTGTCGAGTACTACATTTTACGACATGATGTGCGAAAACAATAGGATGCATCAATATCATTTTATGGTTAAGGATGCAGTATTTTACATGAAGTATGATTTGTTTAAACCTTCTACGTTCAGTATAGTTGTACGTTGGCTACAAGTGAACTGGCATTACCAAACTTGATAGGCAGACTGGTGGTCTTACTACTGACTGCATCAAGGCAAGCCCTTTATTTTTTGTTAATAAGTACTCACTGGGTTGTAAAAATTTTATATCTAGCCAAAATTCAGTTCTTGCACTGAAGAACAAGAACTGAATTTCAGCTTTTCTTCAAAAAAAATTAGGTCAGGTGGACTATTCATATGTCAGCCTTAATTTGCGAGTACTTGGTACTATTTCCGTGGCCGTCGATACAAAGCTGGAGGTTTTGTTCGTTTGCGCGCGATGTAAAAGTCATCAGCCGATGTAAACAAACCGAAGAGCGCGGGCTGTCGGCTGTCGGCTGTCCGCTGCCGGCGACGAGAGAAAAACTTGCATAACTTATAGCGTCCGGACATGGACAATTGGATATGAAAAATATTTATATTGCTTTGTATATAGTTGGTTAAAAAATAGCTTTCCTAATTTAAAGGAAAGTAACAATCTTGAATGCTGAATTAAAACTATACAAACATATTATAATAAACTAGACGCAGCGTTGGAAGCCCTAACACAAGGTGGGCCGATGAACTGGTGAAGGCCGCAGGAATCCGCTCCATGCGGGAAGCAGATACCCGGTCGATGTTGCGGTGCTTGACGGAGGCCTACGTCCAGCAGTGGACGTCTTCCAGCTGAAATGATGATGATGATAATGAAACATATTTCATAATAATTATAAGGCCCGCATATGATTTCATATGACGGATATCCTGATTACCCTGAGGGATATTAATTAATTATATTATCAGAAAGCTTACAAGAAATCAACTGGACCTCCCATCGGATTCACTAATCTTAGGTCCTGTCTTGTCTTTTTGAGACCTGAAAATGGCTATAAAGCACCAGGGCTTCCTTCTATACTCCCTGATGCTTGTTAAGTCGAGCAGAAAGGAAAACCTTTCAGTATTCCTATGATTGTAGTCAGCGAAACTGGAACTGGACGCAATTTAAATTAGAACCTAAACAAGCTAAACTTGAGTTTATGTCATGTTGTGATATGTGATACAGGCACTGAGTGTTTGTTCAGGACAAGCACTGATGTAACGTGATATATGTAGTCTGCTGATACAGGGATAGGGTTTTATTTATATTAAAACCAAAACAGATGAATCAATATTACTTGCCTCCTCGTGTAACGTTACAATTCTGTCTTTCAAGGAGCTCTTATCATAATATGCGAGTCAAGAGAGTAAACCGATTGCCGACCCTCTTAGAAGACCTCCTTCAACCCTTGGAGCATTGTTACCCACAATTGTGTCCGAGTGGAGCACAGCGCTGCTGTCACACGAGGACGAGGAGTCATTAACCAGTGCGCTGACAGGACAAAGCGCATAAATACAGCGGGGGCGAGTGAACGAGCGAGTCGGGTGAACGAACTGAACGCAGCACAAACGTTCATTTGAACCTGCACTTTAACAATTATTTTTGCATACCTACGTAGGAAAGTGCGGGCAAGCTCTTTGTTTTAAATTCTTTCGCTAAATTTTTTATTCTAAGGGTGGTGGACGTTAATTTTCATGTTTTAATTCAAATGCAGCACTTGTTGCGCTGATTACAAGAACATAAATGGAATAATAGTAAAGAGTCTTATTTTTTGTGTTATATAACTCCGATATTAACATTTATTTTTTTTTTTTTCACTTTATAGCTCGAACTTTTTAATTTTACAAATTAAACAAAGGTCTTATAATTATTAAATCAAATGTTTTATCATCAAAAATAGTGTGGCACCTGCCTCACACACATTCTATTTATATTTATTCCAGTTTAACAACCTCAAACTCGTTTTGTTCTCTGAATTATTCGCATCTAACAAAAAACCCGACTGCGTATCAAGTAAACTTTAAAAAGGATGGAAACAAGATGACCTATTTCTGTCTCCAATCACACACCCATACTGGTACACCCTAAACCGTACAATCTCATTAAGGTGGGGGCATCTTCTTCAATTTAACAATAAAAACGTAGCCTATAGTCTTCGACTGCATGAGATTGAAGGGGTTAGAGTGTACAAGTACGGGGTGTGGGTTTGAACGACACTCACTAGATTAAGACAAATCGATTGACGTAAGAATCATCAAAATCGGCCACGCATTTGGTCTCTAGAGCGCCACAAAGGAACAAACATACGTAACATATTATAGGCTGATAAACACATTACCCTCCTTTGCGCCGCGCAGTCGCGTAAAAGCGTAGATTCATCATAACTTCCCCCCCTGATCGTTCGGCTGAACTTGGAAGTGATTACAGCTGAGTATTGGCCTATTACAGCTGAGGATTGACCTATTACAGCTAAGTATTGGCCTATTCCGATCACAATGTGAGCATTACGCTTCTTCTTCCTTCCACTTCCTTGACACTTCAAAAGTGCTTGTAAATGGTTTAACTGAAATAAATGCTTTGACTTTAATTATAAGCCGCGCAGTGCCGACACGCGCGTGCTTCAGGCGAACGAAAAGTGATAACTGCTGTTTATAAGTACCTACAACACGTCATGCATTAGATAAGCTACAGAAGGTTGACCGCTCAAATGATGTGATCAGAAACAATCCAAACAATTAGCGCGCCACGAATAAGTTTATTTGTATTGGATGTCAGCACATTGACGCGATTGAACAAGTTAATAGGAAGGAAAGAGTCTCTTTTTACCGACTTCAAAAAAGGAGGAGGTACTATGTTCGGGATGATTGTTTTTTTTTTTTTTTTTTTTTTTTTTTTTTTTATGTATGTTCACCGATTACTCCGCCGTTTGTGAACCGATTTAAAAAATTTTTTTTTTGTTTAAAATCTTATACTTCTGAGGTGGTCCCATTGTCACCAAGTCAGGATCTGATGATGGGATCCTAGAGAAATCGAGGGGAACTTTCAAAAATCGTAAGGGCAACTAGTGCATTCCTTAATTTATTCATTAAGTATTTTACAGCACTACAATTTTATGAAGGTCTGGAGTCGATCTGATGATGGAGCCGAAAGACAGTCAAGGGAACTCCTCAATGGTTTACAGCAGATACCTCGTGTTTGGGCTTGATTAATTTGTATTGATAAAAACTTTACACTTTGATGGGTTGTGACTGTCGTTAGGGGTCTGATGATGAAGACGAAAGACAGTCGAGGGAACTCCTCAGTGGTTTACAGCAGATATCTTGTGTTTGGGCTTGATTAATTTGTATTGATAAGAACCTTACACTTGGATGGGTTGTGACTGTCGTTAAGGGTCTGATGATGAAGACGAAGGACGATTAACGGAACTCCTCAACGGTTCACAGTAATTACCTTGTGTTTGGACTTAATTCATTTATATTGATAAGAACTTTGCAACCATATAGGTTGTAAGTGACATTACAGATCTGATTATGGTCACCTTATAATATGATGATGAGGGGAACTATACAGTGTAAGCAAATGTATAGTGTTCACCCTTATATTCTTGAGAAGGCACGGGAGTCTCATTAGCCAGCCGGTTTCGTATAACATCTAAACGATACTTGCGCTGTTCAGACGATTCGCCACTTAATCGTTTTTGAATAAGATTGAGTCGGCAGATCTTATCATTTGGCGACTCCTGCGACAAATGAGAATGCATGTAATTTCTCATCTGAGATAACCTAGCATGAAGAGCTAACGGTGATTCTTGGGAACCGGACATAGCACTCCGTTTGCGATTCTTAGATAGGCGTTATTTTTCAGCAGTATTAGTCTCTTTAATTCTGTTTTTCTTCATGCGGGCGGCTCTTTTAGTTGGTCTACCCATGGTGATTACAAAAATCAAATTACACAAAAAATGGAAAAATAATAAAACTTTTTAAAAAAAATTGACCGACTTCAAAAAAAACAAAACAAAAAAGGACTACTGTACTAAAACCAAACGACAAAAGTAAGTCTTTAATAATATGAGAAAAATAAAAAAAATAAAAAATAACTTTAATTTCGGAAGTCGGTGGCCAAAAACTAAAATTAAAAGCAAAGACACCGACTTCCGAAATTAAAGTTATTTTTTATTTTTTTTATTTTTCTCATATTATTATATTGTCTCGCGACAAAAGCCGCCCGTACTCTGTGCTGTAAAAGTCAAAGTTATTAGGTTTGATGACTAATCTAATTCTAGATTACAGAATACGCATAACATTTTCTAGGAGTGACCTATATAGGGTGACTGATAATTAGTGACCGATACTTAAACACGTGACATTACTCATCATTAATGAACGACTTTTACTGTGAGACCCACCCGAAATAGCGAAAAAAAATCATCTGTTCCAGTTATGCGAACATAAATGTAGGGACTAGCTGATTTTTTTTCGTGATTGGATCACAAAAGTTTTTTCTCAAACATGCTTGGAAATTCGAGCATTATTTTGACAACCTTCTTCGAGATAAATCAAAATTGCTGTACTGGTAAAAAACAAGTGACGCTGCGGCCAGCAAAGTTACTATGAAAATCCATATCTGGCGTGTTTAGCGGCCAAATAAATTACTATGAAAACTCATATCTGTCGTGTTATTTAATAAAACTTTTTTTTTTTTAATTGACCGTCTTCAAAAAAAACAAAACAAAAAAGGACTACTGTACTAAAACCAAACGACAAAAGTACTTCTTTAATAATAAGAGAAAAATAAAAAAATAACTTTAATTTCGGAAGTCGGTGTTTTTGCTTTTAATTTTAGTTTTTGGCCACCGACTTCCGAAATTAAAGTTATTTTTTTATTTTTCTCTTATTATTAAAGAAGTACTTTTGTCGTTTGGTTTTAGTACAGTAGTCCTTTTTTGTTTTGTTTTTTTTGAAGACGGTCAATTTTTTTTTTTTAAGTTTTATTATTTTTCCATTTTTTGTGTAATTTGATTTTTGTAATCACCATGGGTAGACCAACTAAAGGAGCCGCCCGCCTGAAGAAAAACAGAATTAAAGAGACTAATACTGCTGAAAAAGAACGCCTATCTAAGAATCGCAAACGGAGTGCTATGTCCGGTTCCCAAGAATCACCGTTAGCTCTTCATGCTAGGTTATCTCAGATGAGAAATTACATGCATTCTCATTTGTCGCAGGAGTCGCCAAATGATAAGATCTGCCGACTCAATCTTATTCAAAAGCGATTAAGTGGCGAGCCGTCTGAACAGCGCAAGGATCGTTTAGATGTTATACGAAACCGGCTGGCTAATGAGACTCCCGTGCCTTCTCAAGAATATAAGCGTGAACACTATACATTTGCTTACACTGTATTGTAAGTACTGAACTATTTACAAGCTTTAAGTTATTTAGGTGTAGTGCGAGTACTGAACTATTTGTAGGCTTTAGGTTATTTAGGTGTAAGTACTGATCTATTTATATAAGCTCTTAGGTTATTTAAGGTAGTGTATGGAATGAAACTTTGCATAATCTCACAAACATTTATTGGAACATAAAACACTTTAAATAGGATATTATTAGCACCAGAATGACATTATACATCTTAGGTCTAAAGTACGTGGCATGGCTATTATGCAATTTAAGAATAATAACAATAGAAAGCACACAGATATTTAAATATAAAATACAAAATTAACTGACCTGGCCTTGCTTCAATGGATAGTAAATATTTTATACAGAGTGACTCTTTTAGTCTTTATACTTCGGCGTCGCTGGAACAACTGCCCTGCGCACGGCCGTTTCGTCGTTTAAATAGACTAGGTGTCATGCGCATAGTGAGTGGGGCGCCCGCCGACCGTTACATGATTCAAGCAAGAAGGCGGTAGTTGATAAAATAAATGCGTTTACCATAAATGTAAAACGGATTTATTACATCCACTAGGTATAATTATGTAATGAGTTACTAAAATCCTAACAGCTCGGCCATCCTGCTAGAGCAAGACCCTTCGCTCTTTTGTCTTCAGAATATTATGATTAATTCTTCAAGGACTTTCTAATTAACTACAACAGTTTTTGGTCCGCGCGCGGCCCGTCCGCGGTCATACAGGTTAATATCTATTAAATTATCTATTTTTTTAATAATACAATTTGTATGAATCTCCGTTGATTGATCATTAATTTTGATAATTGTACTTAAATTATTAAAACTACTTATTATAAACAAAACGCAGTTTAAAAAAAAAAAAATAACGAAATACCACAATATTAAAAATAATTTCTAACAGAAAAAAAAAGAATGAATTAATGTTTTAACACATCAATTAAATTATTATAAATACAGCACATAAAACAAAGATACAATTTAAAATAAAGAATTTACAATACGGACTTATTTTTTTTTTTTTTGTACTTACACTATATGTAATAAAAGTAATAATGTTTTATCACAAGATATACAATATTATAAATTAGCAGAAACAATACTGCGATCTTAAATATTTATTATAAATTAATTCTGCAAATAATACATTCATTTCTCGCCATAGTCGCAATTTTACATTACAGCAAGTTTTAAAGCAGTGTTTTCTATGATGTATCGTTCGATTGCTCGGATCCCGATGCTACGTTTTCACATTCGGACTCTGAACTACCAAAGTTTTGATTAAAACTAAGCCATGGTTTCATTTTATCTACTGCAATAATGTTTTCATAATTACGACAGCCTTTTTTTCGCGTGAGAGGGGTATCCGTTACTAAATAACGATCATTGGGCAAAACTTTAACGATCCTGTAGGGTCCTTGAAATTTCATAATCAATTTCTTGGACTTACCAGTATTCGGGATTTCCCTTCTTACACTTACCAAATCTCCTACTGTATAGGATTTGTTCTTAATACGCTTTGAATCAAACCTTACCTTATCTTTAATCTGTTGGTCATTGATTCTTTCTCCCGCTTTGCTTCTTTCTTTCTCCAGATCTTCTGACGCAATAGTTTCTATGACTTCGTCGATGACTTCACTGAGCCTGTTCTCAGTCTGACTTTTGAGTCGTACGCCAAATAATAGTTCTGAAGGGGTCTTACCTGTAGTTTTGTGCACTGTAGTGTTTAGTCCAATTTGCACGTCAGGGATAAATTCGTCCCATGTTCTTTCATCCTTACCATGCATTTTAGTAGAAAGGGCATCGATGATTGTCCTATTAAATCGTTCCACTTGACCATTGGCTCGTGGCATGGCAACTGCGTTTAGGATATGTTTTATACTTAATGATTTTGTAAATAATCGAAAGCTATTACTTGTAAAGGAAGTGCCCTGATCGGTGATCAACCTAACAGGTGTTCCGAAATAACTAATATGTTCTCGAAAAACTCTTATTGTGGTTGATGTCTTTGTATTCTTGACGGGTGAAATGTTAATGAACTTTGTAAAACCATCTATTATAACTAGAATATAAATGTTACCTCGTTTGCTACGAACGAATGGCCCCAGGTGATCAGCATGAATAGTATGAAAAGGTATCTCTACCTTTGGGATTGGATGTAACTCACCTTGCTGTTTCCCCGTCGTGCCCTTGTGGTGAGCACATTCCAAACATGATCGGACGTATTTTTTTATAAAACGTCTCATCTTCGGGAACCAAAATGATTGTTGAATTCGAGAAAGGGTTTTTTCGAAGCCAAAATGACCGATGTCATCATGGTTCATTTTAACAACTTGCCAACGCACCCCTTTCGGTACTACCCATCGAACGCAATCATCTCCGTTATAATTTAATAAACGATATACCTTACCGTTCTTTAGCTTGTAGTTTCCGACTATTTCCGAAACGTTTACGGATTCCGGATCAGTCAAAATTTGTTTAATCCGGGAGATCTCTTCATCCGTGGATTGGACCGTTGCGATCCAATCCTCCAATTCGGTTGATAGAACGTCAAGTAAGTGATCTTCTATAACCGCCTTGTCCACCGGATTTCTACTTAGAGCGTCTGCATGCGTCATACCTGTACCCGGCCTATACTCAATTTCGCAATCAAACTCTTGGAGTTGGACCCACCAACGCGCAATTCGCGAAACTAAATCACGTTTTATTAAAGTTGTACGAAGCGCATTGCAGTCCGTTAATATTTTAAATGGAGTTCCAAGAAGATAAACACGGAATCTGCTGAGTGAAGCTACAACTGCAAGTGTTTCTAATTCAAACGAATGCATTCGTTGCTCATCTGGGGTCGTTTTCCGACTGAAGTAAGAGACTGGTTTGAAAAGACCTTCGTCGCATTTTTGCATTAGAATACCCGCAACACCATACTTACACGCGTCAGTATGTAACTGAGTTTCTCTTTTTGGATCATATAGAGCCAGTATCGGCCGAGTAATAAGAGCTTGTTTTAAAGAATTGAATGAGTCATTTTGTTCTTTAGCCCATTTCCACCGACAGTCCTTTTTCAAAAGATCCGTCAATGGTCTGCAAATGACAGCAAAACCTTTTACAAATCTACGAAAAAAACTAGCCAAACCGATAAACTGTCTGACTTCGTGTTGGTTCTTTGGTGTCGGGAATTTTGCCACTGCTTCGATTTTGCGAGTGCCTGGTTTAATACCCATAGAGCTGACTTCGAAACCTAAGAAGTCTATTTTGTCAAAGAAGAAATGGCATTTGGAAAGTTTTAATGTTAGTTTTCCTTTGCGTAAGAGAGTTAGTACTTCCTGAAGCCTAACAAGACCTTCCTCAAACGTTGGTGCTGGGATGAGGATATCATCTATATAGACCAGAGCATATTTGATTTTTGCTTCAGAAAGTATTTTATTTATGGTTCTTTGAAAAACTGACGGGGCATTAACTAAGCCAAACGGCATCCGAGTGTATTCGTATTGACCGTCTGTGGTAACGAATGCAGTTTTGTCTTGAGAAGACGTGGAAATAGGTATTTGGTAGTAGCCGGATGCCAAATCAAGGGAAATGAACATTTTACTGCCAGCAAGTTGATCTAATTGGTCTTCTACTCTGGGAAGGGGGTAATGATCCTTTTTAGTTCGTTTATTTAGAGCGCGGTAATCGACGCATAGTCTTTTTTCACCGGTCTTTTTTTTAACAAGAACTATCGGACTCGCATACGGCGACGAGGACTCTCTGACTATACCTGCGTCAAGCATTTCACTAACCATATCGCGAACGAGGTTCCTCTCCGCAAAAGACATCCTATAAGGTCTATAAACTACTGGTTCAGAATTTTCCAACTCTATTAACATTTCTCCCGCAGAGGTTAGTCCTAAATCTTTTAAATTAGAAGAGAAGCAATCTTTAAATTTATTGAGTAAACATTGTAATTGAACTTTTTGTTCATTTGTAATTGTGGGACCAGCGAGTAAGTATTCATCGAAATTAGATTTATCAACAGAGACAACAGAGACCTCTTGAATGATATTAGGGAAGGCACGCGTCAACAATATATTTTTGGCAAAGGTTATTTGTGAATTGCTCATATTGAATACGATTACTCGACCTATACCCGATTTAAGATCGTATCCTCCGGGAAATAAATAATATTCATTACCGGGCGCGCCCCGCACAGAACCATTGACATATATTTTCCCATTGAAATGATTGCATGAACGTATTGGAACGGTAGCTATTTCGCACGGCGACAAAGAAACGTCTTCCGAAACCCTCAAAAACAGTTTAGTATCAACACTAGTCTTTTCAAAAATGATTTCACTAGGAGTTTTGGTAATGATTATGTCAGGTAATTCTGTAAAAGCGTGTCCCAGTAACACGGGATATTTCAGAGCGCGATTTTCAACGATAAGAATTTCAATATTTTCTTCTATACCTTGAACGTTGACATTAACCCTGGACCTACCCAACGGACTCACGTAATTTCCACCTATTGCCCTCATCAAAGGTAAATCTTTGGTTTCGATAGAAAGTTTTAAACTTTTAGCTTCTCTTTCCCTAATAAGACTGCATTGGCTACCCAAATCAACGTGACATACTAATTCCTTATTGTTGATCAGGATATTAAAAATATATTTTGAAATAGACTCACCTGATGTTAGTTCTGATACTAATTTTTCTTCAACAGTGTCTTTTTGATTGCCGTCTTGTGGCTTTTGTTTCCTGAACCTACAATAAGTACTTAAATGGCCCAACTTACTACAATTAGTGCACGTTGTTGATGTCTTCCGGCAATGGATACTTTTGTGACCTTCTTCATTACAATTGTGACATACTAACCTTTTCGGTTCAGGACCGTTTCGTCTAGTGGAGGTGGTAGTTCCAGTAGCTCTCCTCTCATGTTTTTGATGTCTTTCCCCAGCATCTCTAGTAGAACCTATTTTAACGGTTTTTATGTATTTCAGTACCTCTTCAGGCTCACGGAATTGGGCAGCCTGAGCACCGACTCTGACAGCGCGATCTTCAATTCCGTTGAGAATACAGTCAACCGCTTTACGACCTTTAATTCCGCATCTATTTAATAGATTCATTTTTTCGTAAAAGTAGTGTTCCAATGATTCGCCATAACGGGCTTTTTTGGCCAACATTGCTATTAGAAGTTCCGCGTAATCGTCACGACAAGGAAAATTTTCTACCAATTTTCTTTTCCATTCGGTCCATGAGTAAAGGACTGTGCTGAGACCCTGGTACCAAATTTTTGCAACACCGATTAATTTTGGAAGGGCAAAATGGATAGTTTCTTTTTCGTCCCAGCCATAGATCTCTGCACACTCCTCCACTTTAGTAAGCCACATCAAGATGGTTTGATCTTTTGTCATTGGATCAAATTCTGGTATGACGTTATTTAAGGAAAGTTTGGAGCCAGACCGACCTTTTACATCTTTAAGAATATCTAAAAACTTATCCAAAATACTGTTAGTATTATCTTTATTATCTATATTAGTATTTACACGTTTATGTGACTGAACATTCGGAGAATAATGATGTCGTTTTCTTTGTTTAGAATTAGTTGAATGATCAGAATTACTACTAGTTCGCTGTCTTTTATTCCCCTCACGTCTGTCACATATTCTGTCGTTAGTTTGACGAGTTCGTTGATGTCGTTTAGCCGATGAAGACCGATCCTCTGAACTGCTACCAGATCTTGAATCTCGTGATTTACGACGTCGGCGTACTCGTAGCTTGCGGGACTTAATGCGTTGTTTACATGCATGTTCCGACGAACGTGACTGGTGACAACGTTTGGGTGACGTTCCTGGTCTTTGAGGTTGGCCGCTACGAGTACAGAGAATTATAGACTCGTTGCTTGAGGCATACGGCGAATTCTCATGATCTGCGCCTGCAGCTGCTCCCCCGGTAGACATGACTTCGTGCCTGCTTGATACCAGCACCGTGCCCAAGTTACTCAAACTTGATAACAGCACTTGTGCCCAAGCTTTATACTTGATAGCAGCACTATGATGTTTAACGTGCCCAAGTCTTACACTTGACTTGATAGCAGCACTGACGATTAACGTGCCCAAGCCTTACACTTGACTTGATAGCAGCACTGTCGATTAACGTGCCCAAGCCTTACACTTGACTTGATAGCATCACTGACGATTAACGTGCCCAAGCCTTACACTTGACTTGATAGCAGCACTGACGATTAACGTGCCCAAGCCTTACACTTGACTTGATAGCAGCACTGACGATTAACGTGCCCAAGCCTTACACTTGACTTGATAGCAGTGACAGTGACCAGTCACCTTATACAGTGAGAAGGCTACGGCTGTAAGCATGCGATAGGGAAAGGGAACAGCTGCAGCTCCAAACTGCACGTACTTCTGTAACGTCAGATTATTTTCATGCAATGTGTGCAGTGGGTCGTGTGTATATTCTGTCCGATGTCCATATTTTGTGTTGGAACCGATCGAGTTAAAACATGTTATTATAACATCAATGATTTCGCGCACAAACACAACTAGTTCACAGAGGTTGTTGCTCGGGTTACAGAACACAGTTATTGAAATCAATCTCATGTTATTAGTGTAATTACTTTTATTGGGATGTAACATTGAAGAATGTTCATTGTACCACACAATCGACGTGTTTGGTGTGACAGGAAGAATGTAGCAAATAGTTTATTTACCTTTTAACATAATTGAAATGGTTGTGTACTTATAAAGCTGTGGTAGGAAGTGCGGCTGCTGAGCGTCAGGCTATTGGTGTGGTTGTCGAGGAAGGCCAGCGTTTTTCTGTGAGAAAATACTCAGTAATACTTCGGTGTTCGAAATTCTTCAATTGATTTGGTCCCATGAGACGGAATACCACCACGACGCAGTACCGGACTGTCATACAACAACCTGCTATCGGTGTATTCAAGGACCGTATTTATTTAATAACATACATAAGGTACCTATCTAAAAGGTCTCTTGTCAGAACTTTATCACAAAGTCGTATTATTATGAGTTGATAACAACTTGCTATATTGGAGTCTTTTGCTTTCGTACTTAATAGTTGCGGAATGAACCGTTACCTGTATCTATATTATTATTACGAGGATAATGATCTTTGAACGCGTCAAGGGCGCACTTGAACTCGACCTTGCCTCCTACTAACTAAATAAACATAAATTCAAACTCTATGTTGTTCGCAATAGGGTTCAAAACCATAGATAATCGCTAATGCCAATAATAATTGCTAAGCTCCTACGGGTCCCAAAGTGAGCGTACGTGCCGCAAAGCCGAACACATCGGTGTACAATTGTACATCTCCCGCCTGCACTACACCACTAAGGCGGAGGACATCGTGGAGTACGTGCGCCGAAAGACGAGGTACGCGCCGAGGGTGCAGTTACTTGAATCGCGCCGGAACGTCAACTTCAAGGCGTTCGTCGTGCGTATGCCGAACTGTTATCTGCCTCTCGTCATGAAAGAAGACTTTTGGCCGCAGGATGTGGTGTTCCGTCGCTTTCGCGAACAAGTTCCACAGGACAACACAAAGTCTAGCTAGTGCTAAGTGAAGTGCTATTAACATAGTCTAAGCCTTGTTTATTAGGACAAGTTTTGTTTATAGAATACTAGCTGATGCCCGCGACTCCGCCCGCGTGGATGTCGGTTATTATATACTAAATTCTTACTCGAGAACCACTCTATCCATTGTGGTGAAAACAGCATGAAAATCGGCACAGTGGTTTTTGAGTTTCTCGCGTACAAGACAGGATACCAGACAGACGCGGCGTGGCGGCGGACTTTGTTTTATAATATATAAGGATGTATGGGTAACGGTATGTTAGTTAAGGTACTTTTCTATGGGCATGTGTGGCCCGCAATAAATAGTTTTATTTTATAATTTGTTTAGCTTCGTTTCTGTGACATACCTACTACGAAATTCTACAGAAGGCCCAATCAGCAAATTGCGAATGAAATGCATAGCACGATATACGGTGTTAGAGCATTATATTTTACTACAAAGTCTTTACCAGAACTGAACTACCTATCGATTCGTATATATTTATTTGTGAAATGTCTGAAACAAGCACAAACAACAGAACATCACGCCTGTATTTCCCGAAGAGGTTAGAACTGAACTGTTGAAGATACGTCAACCACGTAAATTGCCATTAACTGAGCACAAATCCACTTTGCTACTGTTGAAAAATTCTTATTCGGAAAACCCAAGAAAAATTCGCCAGACCGGGGAATTGAGTAAGCGCCCTACGTCCACCAGTCTCGCTGGCGACTGGACAGCGACACAAACAGTGCTTCCTTATCTGTATGTTACTAGCAGTGTAGTGTGATGTAGTACGAACTATGGACGGACACAGCGGCGCGGATCGCACTGCGCATGCGTGGGTGCGCGCGGGCCACTGAAGGCCGTTCGACCGGTCGCGTGGCCATCGTGGCGTGGTTTTAGGGGTAACTGTAAGTTTGGAAGCAATAAGGAAGTTCAGTGCGACTCGTATACAGGGTCAAATTGAATTAGCTAGCGGAACTGCGTAGACGTGATGGTAGGTGTCCATATCTTATTACCATAAAACAAAAACTCTTAATTTCAAGTTCTAACTACAGCTGCTGGATCAACGATCGTTGGTAGTATTAGTTACTTGAGATTGAGATTATGAGAAAACCTTTTTTTTACCGATTTTTTCAAAAAGGAGGAGATTCTGTTTTTTTTTTTTGTGTATGTTCATCGATATTTTTGCCAATAGTGAACCGATTTACAAATTTCTTTTTTTGTTTGAAAGTGTATATTTCCGAGGTGGTACCGTATCAATTTTGCTTGCGCAGTTTTTGAGTTAGCTTCAATAATTACGTATTTTTCCTACTTAGTCTATGTAGACGATATCTTATTTGATTCCGTCACTATTATTTACATAGCAGGTAGTGTTATTCGAATTTGTGTGGGGTAGGTACCACAACTAAAAAGTGAAAAATAAAAAATTATTCAAAATAACTTTAATTTCTATAGTCGGTGTTCTTCATTTTCAATTTTCGTTTTTTGTCACCGACTTCCGAAAATAAAGTTATTTTTCACATTTTTTTTGTTTTTTTTGGAAGTCAGTTGTTTTTATTTTTGTAAAAAGTTTTTTTTTGTTTTATCATCATAACATATTGATGCCCATCACATCTGTGGAGTTTCACTAGCTAATATATTTTGACCCTGTATAAATATATACATACAATATTATGGGTATAAAACATTTGGAAGTACACGGAAATAGATTAAGTTACATAATTAATTATGAGATGAACCTAAAGCTTCTCGGACGAGTTCGGTAATTATATTATCGTATCAGCCGACGACCGACGTGAGCCTTCCTATCTGTAACCGTATCAAAAGGTTACAGGTAAGACGCTTATACCTCAGTAACTAGTTAACTGCTAAACGAAATTTGACTATAAATATGAGATTACTCGAAAATTCAAGTATTGAAATCATAATCTTGAAAGCTACAAGCGTCCTTAATACCTGCGCTTTAGACTCCATAAGCATCTTGAATTTCATTAGAACCATATTTCAAGCACTAACAGTAATAAATGTTGATATATATTCGATATTTAGTCACGCTTGACGGTGAAACGTCACAGAGATAGATATAAGGAAAGGTTTTTGTCATAATTTGATTATGTTTGCTCTATTGAGTTAATAGGAGATATGATTCTATTCTCGTCATGTTCAGCTTAATGGGGCAGAATGATCGCGAGACAACTGGGGGCACGGTAAGACGGGAGCCTGGAGGTTCTGATCATTACATAGCTAATCAGGTTCATTTAAAATAATTTATCTTTTCATGCACGTGTCAGATGATGGAGGAGGAGGCAGAATTAAAGTACTATATGTATATGTATAGTATATGATATTCCTCTAATTAGTAAGGTTTCGAGTGTCAGAATGGTTACTAGTTATTTACTGTGTATGAAAGTATGTATCTATATAGTGTTCAAGGAAAGCGTTTTATGAAGAAAAGCACAGAAAGACAAGACTAGGCATTTATTTCAATTAGGCTTGTCAGTTAAATACGGTAATGAGAACACTAGTTGTCCGTTCCAAATCTAGGTCATCATGGAGAAGAAGGACAAGAAACTCCATGGCAGCTAATTTAATAGTATTGGATCAACACATTTATTTACTTTAGAATAAATCATTGTTATCACATTAATCTCTGGGACTATTTCTCAAAGTTATAGTAACTTATCAACAGGAAGAAACAGAAAATGAATATTCCCTAATTCAATTTAACACATTTAACCATAAGACATATTATAACACATACAGAAAAACATAGCTATCAGCAATAATCAAGAAATAATTATGATCAATTAACTTACGTGAACATTATAGGTAGGTAGTCCATCTTTCACCACAGTTGTATCAAAAAGAAGATCCCGAATTGGCGGGTACACGTATTTTATAGTCTCCCAATATTGCTCAAGTACATCTAACATTGCCGCCATTTTAGACCAATCGCAGATGGTCATAGATTATTGTTTAATAATCTCTAACATAGTTAATAATGAACAAATCTTATATAGTGGAACCATCTTAAAACTTAATACGATAATTTAGCAATTTAGTATGTACTTATTTGATATCGAAACAGAAAATCGGATAAGTTTTTGACATCAACTTAAAGTTAGGAGAATCGTTTGAAACTACTTGTGACTATTGAATTACAATATAAAATATTAATTAACATTATAATATCATATTAATTATAACTTGATCATTTATTGAAACTCTAAATTAATAAACATTTGTTTTGGTTATTCAAAAACCACAAATCATAACATAAGTTTGATGACCTACTTTTCGTCTAAAAATCGCTGTTTTTGATTAGTAAGTAGTAAGTAAGTAAGTAAGTAAGTAATAAGTCTTTTAAGTCACAATAAAAACCATTAATATAGTACAACTTATACATCGAAATAGTATATAAAACCAAGGATATATTTTAAGTACATTGTCCAATTTATAGTTCTGTTATCATTAAATTTTAGGTAAAAGTAAATGTTTTTGTATTTATTTAGACCGACTCACAGATCACAAGTTTCGTTCGGAATTGATAGTTTATCTAGAAATACTGCGAAAGTTTAGATTATGAGTTAAATCGAAGATTAAGTTTACGTAATGCTACATATTTCTGACACACGCTTCGCTAATGTGAGGCGCAGAGACAATGTGCTGAGAACTACGGCTCCGGGCTCCGGGCAAACGAGTTACAGGAATATGAGGAGTAGGGATACCGTGGTAGACTGTCCAGATTAGGTGAGGTGAGTCGGACCCAGAATGTTTGAGTATAGCATCGAAATATTGATTTGAAGTAACTACACCTGATGAGAATTACAGTTATCTCAAATGTATAAAGTACTGTTAACAGTTACTGTTAACTGCTAACAGCTGTTAACAGGTACAAACAAAGTAAAATTCGATTAACTTTTGTAACTAGTCTGAACGGACACGTTCCAACATTTCTGAGATCAAGCTGAGAAACATAACTAATAAGTACCATCAACCGTACTATTCTCATTTAAATAGCTGAGCATTATCGTCTGATAAGCGCAAAAGTCACAGATATACTAAAAGCATTGCCAGCAATGCTCTCTGCGATTAATCCCGCGATTCAATTAATTGTATTAATGTTATAGAGCGTGTTGCGACTCTTTGTGCGCGTAATCTGCTTCGCAATGAACTCGGTCAATTTGATTGTATCAACAGGTTATAAAGGGTGTTCGTTAACGCGGTGTTCGTCTACTTGTGACGTCACGATGGTTCGCAAGCACCTCATTGGTCACCCCTGCTGACTGTCGGAGTGTTTTATGAGATACTTCAGGAAGCAGTAGGGGACTTTAATCAATGCCCTGAAAGAAGGGGATTGATTTTTTATAGCAGCTGTCCGCTGGAAATAACTGTAAAACAAAAGCGAGAGTGTTTGATTGCAAAAGCTGTATCAGATAAAATATTAGTAAAAATCTTTTTAAAAACAAGCTTTTATGCTCGGTTCCTATAAACAAAAACGAATCATTTTACTTACCAATGGTAGAATTTTTTATAGCCAAACACCTGTGACAGCTACTTCCATAAGGATGGGTCTACTATGCAAAGCTATGAGGTATTTGCTTCATTATTGGTGAAGATACAACAGTCTTAATTTTAACCGACACCAGTCCGTAAATTATATGAATCGGCCATTAATGAACTAAAAAGTACTATTTAAAACTTACGTAAACATAGAACTTAATAATATTTTCGTAAAAGCTTGATGCTTGTCTTTAAGTGTAATATGAAAATTTACGCCTCAAGTTTTTAACAAAATATTAAGTTCTATGTTTACGTATGATTTATTTAGTACTTCATTTAGTTCATTAAAAGCTTGTTTTTAAAAAGATTTTTACTTATATTTGCGAGATGCAACCTTATGTTGTTTTATTATAAGAATCGATCGGTATTCAAGCCCCTATGAGTTCGGTCTGCCCTCGGCGTGTTTGCAAGGCTAGGCATTTAACTGTGCTGCCAGCGAGACGTATGGAAAGCGATAACTCTCGCGAACAAGCGAGTCCGCATAAATCATAGAGTGCCATGAGTACCGACCGGGCTCGCGCCTGTTACACGAGATAAAGGAGCTTGAGAGGGTTTGTGTAATCGTATTTTCGTTTGCATGGAAAAAAAGAAGCTGCAAATGATTGGTGGTATTTAGGAACTTGGTGGTGTTTAGGAACTTGGTAGGTACTTAACGTGATGACAAAGGTTACATCTACATACCTAACTAAGTGGTACTAGCTACCACATGGGGCAAGCATAAGTAAAAGATAACAGAGCCGTACCGTCACATCAATTTTCCTATTAAACCTATAGTATCCCCCAATTATCATAAGGAGCTCGTCTGGTTGCAAGATTCCATAAGCAGGTGAGTGTGACATTTCATAGTTTACCTCAAGCCTCCCACGTAGTAATTCCAAATAATCATAATTATTATTGTTGCATATCGCGCGTCGCTTGCCGCTCGTAAACGCGCGCGTCATGCGTCCTCTTTACTGCCGCGGCGCGATAACGTGGTGATGCGCTCGTACGAACTCGTGGTTTTACGACGCGCGGCCTATTACTACCTGCCGCGATGTTAGTGTTTCGACACAATCTCGATTGAGCCTTTCGTTATGTTGAGCCGCGGATCAGAGAATCAAGGGGTTATTGTGTCGTTTATACACATATTGTTGAAGGGTTTTTTCTTATTTGGATATAGCAGGGAAACATAGGACGCCGAAAATTTTCAATTAAGTATCTAAAATAAATTAAATATTTGCATATTAAACAAGGCTTGAATTTTTTTTTTTTTAAACATGTGCAGTGTTATTTTTTGCGATATTCTCTTGTATTTGTAATCGGCAAGGTACAGTGCTGCGTTGTAGGTATCTACCTATTTCACCTTCAACAATTTTAGATATTCTTAATGCAAACTACAACTAATATCTTCATTAGTACATACAACAGAGACACTTGGCTATCTCTTGCTATCTTTAGGTAGAGACGCCTCCATATCAGCACCTTCAGTGTTTCGTACGTATCATTGTATTTGTTACACACAGGCGCGTCGTCACGTGGAGGCTGTAATTTTTCCAGACTGCTACCAATATGATTATGTCACTACACCGAGAGTTACAGAAGGCCCACGACATGTAAATTAACTAAAATATAAGATAAGGTGGAAATTTTCCTAGGTAAAAGTCTTACTTACTGTTTAGTAAGAAAGTGCCTGTTGGCTACACTAACTACTACAAACATCATTTGGCGCTCGAATGCCGGCCGATGATAGGTAGGCGCTGTTGATACACATTTGGACCCATTTTTGCAAACAAGAACCAACCCACAGCAGGTTACTTTCGAGAAAATGAAACTTGTAAACAGAGTGTGCAAAATGCATACTTAGTATATTAATGAATGAATATTTGTTGAACTTATGTGGGATACTGTAGGCTATCTAGGAATATCAGATTTATACATTTTATGAAGTTATAGTATAAAGTAAATCGTTAAAAACCCGGTTGGTTCTTTCTAGCAAGTTTATTAAAAGGTGGCCAAAGTGGGTTGGTTCCGCAAGTGACAGTGTTGTATCTCTGTTGTTAGTCGGTGAAAAGGAACCATTTTTTTAGAGAAGCTAGAATGCGTGATTTGTGCGCCATCTATGTACTAAACTCAATTTCACTCAAACTGTGGGTTGGTTCTTGTTTGCAAAAATGGGTCCATTTATGACAAATGGTTTTGTGAAATATATTGAAGAAAACAAGATGGCGGCGTTAGTTCCGATTTCCGAGGTTCCGAAAAGAATCTGTTTTCAACTTACCTATTTAACGTAACTGTCATTTTAATTTTTTAATTTTTTTTATTGATGCATGCAATAAAATTTATGTGATTGTAAGGAGTGATCCTTCTGTATAACTATTCAATAGCAATGGTCTGGGCATTCCCTCTCGCCGCAAATTGGCCGCACGCGCCCCGAACGTCCTTGACTTGGTATTCTCGCCAGCCCAGTAGGAACAAACTATTAACTTAGCTCGTTTTATATTATATACCAATTTTCACTTCTGGCACTTTATCATAGCTGGTCTATGTATACAATTATATTAGTAAGCGCCGGTTGAATATAAAATTGGTATATTTGTCACATTTAACTAGGAGTGCGTGGGAGACGGAATAAATCACATATTTTAGCATTTTTTTGTATAAATTTGCAAGTCAATACGGAATAATTTGTGAATATCGCTCGTTTCGTGTTACACCACTTTTTTATTTCTACTTGATGAAGTGTTATTACTCTTTTTAGGGTTCCGTACCTCACAAGAAAAAACGGAACCCTTATAGGATCACTTGTGTGCCTGTCTGTCTGTCTGTCCGTCTGTCACAGCCAATTTTCTCCGAACCCAATGGACCGATTAAGGTACACATAATATGTATTTCTGTGACCCAAACACTACACACAAAATTTATTACGAACTGTAACGACTGTCAAATATCTACGAATGACAGCCGGGACCAACGGCTTAACGATCCACGGAGGGGTCGGAATCTGTAAGGGACGGTCACCCATCCACGAACCGTCCATGGCAAGCGTAGCTGAACCCTCGAACGACCTGTGCGGCTGTTATTGTTTTGCCACGAAGATGACCCACTGACCACGAGCCCCAAGAATATGAATAAATAACTACTTTATAATAAACGTGAGCCACCAATTGATTTCAATATTTAAAAAGAAACTAACACCCAGCGGATATTCTTCCTACTGTTTGTACCGGGTGTAGGCACTTACTTACCTGAAAAGAATATCAAAATTAGTTTTTCTCATTTCGGGCAATTTTCCCCTTCAAATAACCAGGTTACTGTGAAACTGCACCCTAAAATAGATAATGTTATGATCATAAAATATTTCATTACAAAAGAATGTGCTGTTTATCACAACCGACGGGTGCGATGTATGCGACGTGTGCGACGCGTGCGACGTGTGCGACGTGTGCGACGTCTGCGACGGGTGCGACGGGTGCGACGGGTGTGGCGGGTGTGACGGGTGCATGCTGAACTCTTGTGTAACGCATCATTGAATTAACGAATGGTTTGGAACAATTTAACATCCCTGTAGCCCTAAAGAGTAGTTAATAGTCTCAATAACTACTGGTCTTCTCGTCTTCAATCGGTTCCTCATTACTGAGGATTGCGGTCACTGGGACCCCTTTAAACGGACAATCTGCCTCCATCAACTCCGGTCCAATGTTGCCATCACCACCTGCTGAAATTTTCTTGAAGACGTAGCTTCTTTTTTACCGACTACGGCGACGAAAAAAGGAGGGCTATGATTTTGACCGGTATGTATGTATGTAAGTATGTTCATCTGTTCCTTCCTATCTTCTAAACCACTTATCACAATTTGACAAATGAGGTATCGTTGGAAGCGTCTTGATCGTCCGCTGGTTATAGGCTATGTGACGTCACATTAAATGGCGCCCTCTAGAGGAAATAAAGTCTGAAACTAAAAAACAAATATTGTTTAATCGTACCATGTTGGGTATCAAATGAAAGGGCTTAATGAGCACATTTCAAAAATATATATATTATAACCCCAAAAGAGTTTAAAAAAAAACTAAAGTAATAAAAACTAAAACCCAACTACGACTAAAAAGGTATAAACAAGACATCACACAGTCACACGTTATCTGTTTGATTTATGCCCTAACACGTGTGACTCCGGATTTTAATTTGTCTGTCTGTGGTGTCTTGTTTATACCTTTTTAGTCGTAGTTGGGTTTTAGTTTTTATTACTTTAGTTTTTTACTTAGTCGGACCATCGTGTTGGCGACTGGCCTCGTGCTCTCTTTCCTTCGGTATAGCCAACAATGACCAGGTTTTCAAGGCTGCTATCTCCCTTCGCATTATGTGGCCGAAATAGGAAATACGCTGTAGGCAAACTGTAGTCAATCGGGTCTTGATATTGAGCTGGGAAAGTATAGACACATTTTGTGCGTTTGGCTGTTCATGGACTTCCGAACATCCGCCTCCAGCACCACATTTTGAATGCGTCTATCCTCTGTCTTTCTCTTGCTCGTATTTTCCACGTCTCAACTCCATAGAGGAAAATCGGAAAAAGTCTGACCAATCGGGTTTTCGTTTTATAGCTTATTATAACACGATTTTTCCAGATGTTCTGGAGGAGTGTCACAGCATCTTTAGCTATAAATAGTAGTAATCAGTCAAAAATACAAAAATTCCGTTTTTAGCTGAGTGCACGAAGCACTGAAGATTTAGCAGTATTACCCTACTGATTAACTTACTGTCTTCACTGCACTAAATATGAGTCAGCTGCGTTCTATTTATATTCCTCTACTTCATTATTTACATGTTGATTATATTTTAAATATAAATATAAAATAATTTAAAAATATATAAAATAGTAGCCCACCGGTATCGGGAACAGGGTCCAAGCTAACGGCGGTCAGGGCTCCAGAGAGAGGAACCTCCTAACAATGCGAGCTGAGTCTAGGAGTACCGCTCTCTGAATCAAGCCCTTAATCCAGCTGCCTAACGAGACCCTCCATAGTTGTTGGTTATATTATTATTATATCCAAAAAATTTAAGTAATAAAAATTAACTTCTTTTGGGGTTATAATATTTTTTTTTTTGAAATGTGCTCATTAAGCCCTTTCCTTTGATACCCAACATGGTACGATTAAACAATATTTTTTGTTTAGTTCCTGACTTTATGTCCTCTAAAGGGCGCCATTTTTAATTTAATGTGACGTCACACAACCTATAACCAGCGGACGATCAAGACGCTTCCAACGATACCTCGAATACGAACCTCATTTGTCAAATTGTGATAAGTGTTTTAGAAGATAGGAGGGAACAGATGAACATACTTACATACATACATACCGGTCAAAATCATAACCCTCCTTTTTTCTTCGCCGTAGCCGGGTAAAAAATAAAGCCGAACCACAGAGGTTCTTAAACTAAACATGCGAAATGCTGATATTTTTAACCGTAGTTGAACTTTGGCATTTCTGTAACCTTTTGCCGACACTAAGAACGGATATGTTATCCGATCCAATAATCTAGATTGGCATACGTAAAAAAAAATCCTACAAATGAATTCCAGCTAGAGAATTTAGCAATTTTTTAGAAGATTGTTTAAGTTTTTGCGTAGATTAAATACATTTCTGGTACTAAACTATCAGTAAAGTCACGCCTGAATCAATTAACTAAAATTGATTCAGGCGTGACTTTGCGGTAATCCATTAGTTCCTATTCCTCAAGAGCTATAAAAACTCTGTAAGAAATCGACACGTGTTTCACCTCTCAACGAGGCATCCTCAGGATAATGATTCACCAGTCGCAAACCAGAACACGACGTGTTGTGTGAAACACGTGTCGGTTTTTAATGACTCTTGAAGAATAGTTCGTGGAATAGATTATTAAATATATTTACGTCTATGGTATTTTATATTGGATTTCCGCAAAGTCACGCCTGAATTAATTAACTATCTTAGATTTTTAGTACAATTAGTGTAGTTCTTAAAATGTGCTATTTAAATGGCTATTAAAAACGCCTAGTTGTTCATAGGGTTCATTTGGCACCTTTCGAAGATATTTTAATACCACCAAATGACTCAAGATCTTCAGTGCAAAAAACAAAGATGTAAACCCGTTCGCTCATGTAAAATAAAAGTAGTAAAGAACGGAACACAATACTACTTCATATATAAGGGCCCAAGATACGAGTGTATCCACATTAACGCGGATTGGCTCAGTGCGCACCTGCTCGAAACAAATGCAAAATTATCTAAATTAAAATCTAATTAAATTTGTAAGGCGAATAAATCGGAAGGAACGGAACGAACACAAACAACTGAGGATATCACGCGAACGAATCGTGCGGCGAGAATTACATCAGGAACGTACATAACGTACACGTGTAAATGTAAAGTACATTACGTTAACACGGGCACTAGACTCACTCGTGCGGTACAAGCGATGTGACTAGCTACCTGTAGACGAATACGGAATCGGTAGGACGAAGTTGTAGGTGTGCTGTCCTACCAAACTTTACTGAGCACGATTATGAATGAATGGGGTAGATAGATAGTATTGTTTCATTTTTGCGAATAATTTTACACGGGTCGGTCCTAAAGAGTTGAAAACATTTCAGTAACGCCAAGGTCACGATTAAAGCATAGTATAGGCACTGTACAGTTGTGAATGTCGTGACAGTCACTTTTCCAACTGTTTTGCAATAACCGCGCACTACCCCTCGCTCCTGCTTCGCATGGCTTTTGGGACTCGAGAAAACATCTAGATTTCTTTATTTTATACAAGTTTATTATAGTAGTAAACTTATGAACCTGATAAACTCTGACTATAATGTACTCTGAATACAAATACTTATAAACTCTGACAACCGGTCTACCAAGGGGTATCGTATTACACAGTTATCCAGTTGTGGAGGTCAGATAGCCAGTCGCTCCATTGCTGCGTCCGGTTATACTGAAAGCCGACCCCAACATAGTCGGGAAAGTCTAGGCAGATTGATTTATACTTATAAACCTTGCGAATATTAATTCTCTAAATTATGGTAAAAACCGCACCAAAATCGTTTGCTTAGTTCAGAATAACAACGCGGTCACAAAGACGTGACACGAAAAACGACTTGAATTTATAACATGTAATAAATTATGTTTTAACAACCAATTCCTTGTTTGACTTTTTCGCAACAGAGGGCTTAACGCTAACCAAAATTGCTAATAACAATTTACAAAATCTGCTGATTCCCTCTTAAACGCCAAGCATTATTTATTTATACACCTTGGCAAATAAGCTTAATAAAAAATTTCCCTCGAGAGCTCTTCCGTTGACGGAGCATTGTGCCATTCCTTCAGCGGTTTTACATAACAAGCGGTAATTATATAGACATCGACATGTTGTTCAGATTGTATGCAAAGTGACTTCAAGTTCACTTACAGAACACCCCTATTATCTGCGCTATAAGGAACATAACACAACAGCGTGTCTGACACTTTATAATAATAGCCTCATAGCAATAAACTGTTGTCTTTTCGTAGCGTTTAGCAGCTTTTTTTTTGGTTATCATAGTGTATCATACAGGCAAATCGATTTTATCGAATAAAAAGCTTATATTATTAAGTTGTAAATTAGGTGTGACTATTCCGTTTGCTCGTTAGGAAGACACAATCTGTAAGATCGTAGTTAGCTAACGGTAAAACTTATCCAATTTACGGAGTAGGAATTGCGTATTTCGATTTCTATCAATGGTAAACATAATAGTGCACGCAATGAATTCGTCAATAAATTGCCTGTAGGTGGAACTAATCATTCAATAAATCAATCCAACGGTTGGTGCACAAAGCAGTGTCACGATCAATGGTAGTCCACGAGCGAACGTCGAGTGTCCTGCCGACAACCATCAGGCGACCACTGCAGCTCTGGGCTTTATAATCATACTCATAACATCTCTATCTAGCGGTTGGTACCGTGTTAAACACATAATTATACTTTATCAAATTAAGACCGTCGTCGTGCGTGACGGATACACTTGCACTAGGAGCCTGACATAAGGTATAATGATGTGACTTTTCAAATGACATAATATATTATCTGTGCACTGAATACGTTGTAAACATTGTAAGAAAATTGGTTTTCGTGAAGGTACAAGAATAAGGATAAATATTTGTTCTTTTCCTCTATAAGAGCAGCATTTGCTGTAATTTTCTTTCAAGCTATATGAAAGAGCAACCATTAAAATAATAAGAATCATCAGTTATTCACTCGATAACGAATCGTATTTTATGCACATTTTCATAGAACTATGTAGTATTGAATATTTATCATCCGTTTGTATTACAGTATTATTACTTTTGTTGCGAGTCAGTTATTTACGAGTGTATTGGGAATTACTGCCAGTATTACTGCCAGTATTCATGTGATTAACAAAGCATTCGATCACTATTCACTAATACAAGGAGCGGCTGTAATGCTTTATCACAGCAGCGCGCAGCGTTAGTATCAAATGAAACGTATTTGTTTCGTTTATTTCTGTTACAATCTTACAATAGCCATTTCTGTATATGATATGTAAGCTTAATACAAATATTCTGTTAAAATAGATATTTCTGTATATGATATGTAAACTTACATAATAAGCCATGTACTGAGCATGTATTTGACTGCGTAAATCACAAAACCTTACTCTTGAAACTTGAGCATTATGGACTAGGTAAACTTGCGCTCAGTTTAGTAAAATCTTATTTAAATGACAGACAACAGCAAGTTCAAATAAGTGGTGTCAATTCACTCGGTTTAAAAGTAAAAATGGGTGTTCCACAAGGCTCGATATTGGGTCCTTTCTTCTTTTTAGTATATACTAATGATCTACCCCATTTATTAAAAAATCAACCACAAATGGTGTTATTTGCTGACGATACTTCTTTAATTTTTAAGATAAATAGACGTGCTTAAATCTTGACGACGTAAACGCCCTACTGCAGGTCCAAAATTGGTTCACTGCTAATAATTTAGTATTAAATGGGAAAAAAACGAAATGCATAAGATTTTCTTTACCGAATGTTAAAAGTAGTGATTGTGACATAGTATTGAATGGGGAGAAACTAGAATTCGTCGATAAAACTGTTTTCCTGGGGATCACACTCGATTCAAGGCTGCAATGGGGTCCTCATTTAACATCTCTTGCAGGACGGCTAAGTTCAGCAGCATACGCTGTGAGGAAAATCCGTCAATTCACTGATGTAGATACCGCGAGGCTAGTCTATTTCAGTTACTTTCATAGTATCATGTCTTACGGTATTTTACTATGGGGACGGGCTGCTGATATCGATTCTATTTTTATTCTGCAGAAAAGAGCGATCAGAGCAATATATGGCCTCCGCAGGCGCGATTCTCTAAGGGAACTGTTTAAAGATATTAACATCATGACGGTACCTTGTCAATATATCTATGAAAACATCATGTACGTAAGGAAAAATCTAAGTCTTTTCAGTAAAAGAGGTGAAAGACACAATTATAGGACTAGAAGTAGGGACCAATTAGTTCAACCGGGCTTCAGACTGGCTAAAGTAGACTCATCCTTCATGGGGTACTGTTTAAAATGTTATAATAAAATACCTCCCCACATACTCCAACTGAATGAAAGAAAATTTAAATCTTGTATAAAACGCACACTATGCCGCCAAGCATATTATAAATTAGGGGATTACATTACGGATAAAAATGCTTGGCTCAGCGCTGGTCCAGCTCCACAGGGCGCATAAACTAATTGATTAGCATTCGAAATAATTATTGGAGCTGCTGAAGATTGTAAAAACTATAATTATTTACATTGTATAAATTCAATCTCCTAGTATTGTATAACTGCATAGCACATGTGTGTGAGCACTATGTACTTACCTAAGTACTTTACAGCTACCATTTACTAGGTACGTCTTTCATTGACTTGAATGTGCCCTGGCGACTGAGAGTATGTCATGCTCACTTTAATGTCTCGCTGGTGGTGGCGTGTGTGTTGGATCATTAAGTTCCCTTCAAAATGGTTGAGCTGAATGGTGCTGATCCATGCGTCATGTTCGTGAACGGGCGCCATCAGTAGGGACTGGTCATCTCTTAGCTGCCACGGCTTATTTTAATTTATTTTAATTTTTGAATTGTTTTGTTTCTTTTTTATCTTTTTACGGACGGGCATTGTTCTCACATGTATAATTTCAACATGAATGATGTAACCAATATATTCTAATAATATTCTGATTCAAAAGAGTGTCCGTGGAGTTTCTTGCCCGTTCTTCTCCATAGGAACGTACGCTTTGGAATGAGCAACTAGCTTCATCTTTCTGACTGACCGACCCCTTGACAATTCAAAAGTGCCTGTAATTGGTTTATTTGAAATAAATGCTTTGAGTTGAGTTGAGTTGACTGTCGGTACCTGTCACTAGTGTTTTTTGATTGGTGGTTAGTGGCAATGATGTGATTTCAAAGTTGTACAAGTACCTAATTTAAAATGTTTCTGATGTCGGTTGTGGTTTGCTGTCAATAAGTAATGTTGTTCCTGTTTTGCAACTGCACAATGCACATGAATTTTGTCCAATAAAATCAAATCAGCATAAACAAGCAAGTTTTATAATTAATAAAACTTGCTCGAAGTTATTTATAAGACATAGCTAAAGATTTATTTAATGTTCAATAATGGGTACATATTTGAACGTCGAAAATTAAAATACCTATGGGTAAAAAAATGACAATGTTCACAACATCGAAAACTTAAATAATGAATGACCATATAACCAAAAATTAAAATAACGTTAGTTTATATTAGAAAAAAATTCTTTCTTCCTACCACCTTAATGCAGATGATTTGCAAATATATAAACAAGCTGCCCTTACGGATTTGGCCGATGCAATTAATTGCATAAACAAGGATTTGGATTCAATTTGCGAGTGGAGTGTGGCACACGGGTTGCAGGTTAATCCATCGAAGACTCAGGTTATTGTTGATGGCAGCTCAAGGATGACCCAAGATAAACTGGTCGCAACTTCCCCAAGTTCAATTTAACGGAACTGCTATTCTTGTAAGTGAAAACGTTAAGCAGTTAAGGAGTTTGGGTGAACAAATATCTTTCTTGGGGTCCCCAGCTACAGGACGTAAGCCGCAAAATTATTGCATCTGGTAAGTCCCTGAGACGATTGCGGAACTTTCTTTCAACTGCCACTAAAACTGCCCTTGCACAATCCCTTTTACGTTCATTCCTTGACTACGCTGATGTCAGTTATCTTGACATTTTGAACTTAGGTATATTTCGATACAATCGATATTTAAATTTTCGATGCTTTGAACAGTGACATTTTACCCGTTAAGGTATTTTAATGGTCGACGTTCTAATATGTACCCTTAATAATGCATCCAATATAACAAAACAATGGCTGGGGAGTATGTGAATGTAGAACTTGTGCCCACCACCAGCGTTAAATACAAAATTTACGATCATTTAATCACTCATCATAATTATAAACATGTGCTAAACTGTCGTCATGTAAATTGGAGCACGCACTGGGAGTCGCAGGTCAGACGTACAAGCAGTATGACGAGGTAATGTAAGCAGCGTCTACACACAGTACAGTCCTGTAAACGGGGCACTTCAACTACTGACCCGCTCATTAAGCCAGAGTTTGACTAATAGTGGCTGGGGAATATAAACCACTGAAGTAAGTTAAAAGATATATTGTATCGTTCAGCGACTACACTTGCTCGCGAATTGGATTTGTATATTACCCACAAAAATACACTACTCAACAATAACTTTCAAAGCAATTTTTATAAATAAGATAATACTTATATAGGTACTCAATACCAGATTATCTGTATATGACTTTATCATACGAATTAAAACTATCGATAATTGTTTACCTTAGTGCATCATCCATAAAATAAATTTGTGTACGAAAGCATCTTCTAATAAGTAAGAGTACACTTTCTGCAACTAAGTATGTTTTTTTGCTCCCTCGTTCGGTTCACCGGCCCGAGTGGAATTAAAAGATGAGTGCTGTTGGCAGCAAGTGTGTCGAGAGGCTCGTCCTCACTACTCGCAGCGACTTCTTTGATTAAAACTTATGTAAATCGTAGGAGCCAGTCAAGTGGCTTCGGCAACTTACCAAACGATAGTTGAAGAGTGAACGGGCCTGAGCTATGAGCAAACGTCGGGTCTTGCTACAACTTAGTCTCATTGTTGAAGTTGTTTTAAATTTATGGTGGTGACACCAATTACAATATCACTTTATCTTGTCGTGATCATTACAATGTGGTAGTTAATTGCGTGATTGTGTGTAAAGTAATACACAACTTTGTCAATTGTGTAAAAAGTTACGCAGTGCGCACTAACTTTAAAGGGTCCGTTATCTATAATACTCTTTGTTTATCGTAAACAAAGAGTTTATCACAGTTCCGTGTAATATCGTCATAGCAACACATAGCATCACCTGAGAGAAACAGCCAATCCATCAAACTTTAAATGAGTTATTACTTTGATCACAAGCAAATCCATTAGGATTTACTGGCTGTAAATAAAGGTAATATCCATTCACTCTCATCTAATTCGACAGGTTGAATTACAGTACGGCCGGTGATATAACTGCGACGTTTAAACGTGAAACGTTAAAACCGTAGTCATTATACTCTAGATTGATACTGTTATTGCGTTTTAGTACCGTGGAGTAAGTCTGCTATTCATCAATGTTTACTGGTTTGTTTATAGTGCTTACTAAAGTTATGAACTAAGTTGATAAATAAAAAAATTACAATATAGTTGGATAGTTAATTAGTTATTTAATTTAGCACCTAGTGTAAATAGTTAGTGTATAATAAATTGATAATTTTCGACCAGCTATTACCTTTTATGTACTCATGAATATTATATTGTATTAGGTGGTAACTGGTTGTCGAAGGCATATTCATCCATACTAATATTATAAATTCGAAAGTAACTCTGTCTGTATGTTACCTTTTCACGCCTGAACCACTGAACGGATGTCGATATTTGGCAAGGAGATAGATGGCATCCCGGGCAAGGACATAGGCTACTTTTTATCGACATACCACGCGGGCGGTGCCGGGGGCGGAAGTTAGTGTTTTATATATCACGGCCACTTTTCTATAAATGTAGTTCCCCGCTTTCGCTTATCATTTGTGCATCGTTTGTTGGCGGCAGCACGATGCTTGTGCTATTTGTGCGGATTTTAATTAAGTTTGCGTGACTTACCCTCGCCACCCCCCTCCCCCTTCGTCTATCCGCGTCAGGCACTCGCGCGCACTTCCATAATATTAGTCAGTTAATATATTAATTAATATAACATATCGGGATGTAGTTTTAAGTGATGCGAAGTCGTCCGCGGCTCTGAGATGGCAGATGACGTCGTTGTTGTCATCACAGGCAGAACCTGGTGGAACTGGCTCGGGAGCGCGGGGATTGGCACAAACTAGAATGTACCTGTGCCCAGCAGTGGATGAAGTACAACTATGGGAAGAATAACAATTAATCTAAACAAAATTGTTTCACAAATACAATACAACATCAATAATTTTGCCTCAAACTGTGTTCTGCTGATATTTAAACAAACAGTAGCATTACATCGACCCGAATAGGTATGAATAATTTCGATGTTCTAAAATTGGAACTAGTTCTAATAGTAAATATAATTAATTTTAGTGATGTAAATAAAGTATCGTATTTGCTTATATTAAACTGTTTCATGTTCTCTGCACCGCTCACCGCCCGCTAGGAAATTAACATTATCCAATTATTTACTCACTGGATTAGTTTTTGATTTATACGGTTTAAAATATTACTTATTTCTCAAAGATTGACATAATACTTAATGAGAAACAAAGTTTTAATAATAACATGTAGGTAATACTTAATAGTCCAGAGTGCTCGTCATGCAGATAGCTATATAATAAAAGTTTTGTTTTTATTAAATCTGGTTTGTGGGTACATCGTAGTATCGTTGTATACATCAAGCGCGCTATTCTTATCAGCACTCTTATAAAGCACCGTGCATACTATACAATACTAGATAATAATATTATATTATATTTTATTTATTTACCTTGGAGCCGTCGAAGATGCCTCTTTAACATTTTTTTAAAATTTTTAGCTTCTTTAATGTTTTTTGGTAATGAATTGTATAGTTGCACTCCCTCATGATTAATATTGTTCTTTCCGTGATTTGTTCTAGGTCAATGGTCAATGTTCTAGGTAATAGTACTAGGTCATTTGCCCAACGTGATGATCGTGTTTGCACTTCATTATTCCTTTTATATGTAATTTCTGTGTGTATTTCTTTTGTTAGGATTTTTGCATTGCATTTATGCACTCTGGAAATACTCGTATATCACCATAAAACGACCTCCATTATTATGATGGGTACAAGAACTACATTGTAATCATGATCATGTTTAATTTATATCCAAAGTCTTTTGAATATGGACTTGATGAACCATAACAATAACTGAATATTGTAACAATCGTCTTGCTTAGAGAGATAGATAGATACCCTCTTAGGCAGGTGATCTCTACTATGAATGACCACTCTAGTGATAAGAAAGGTCTGTATTTACTAAACCTATTGCAAAACTGATAACATAATCAGCCTATAATGTTCGCACTGCTGGGACACAGGCCTCCTCTCTGTAAGAATGTTTCAGGACATGCCGATTTCTTCACAATGTTTTATTTCACCGTTTTGAGAGCAGTGTACTGACGAAATAATTTACAAAAAGCAAAGCGCCTGCCTGGGTTCGAAGTTCGAACATACGACCTACAACTCGTAAGTCGCGGCCGGGACCACTGGGTCACCACTGCTCTTAAGCTGATTGCTGACATACATCGTCTGTTTATCGAGTCTAGCAATCATCATAAATGACTGGCTGTTGATATGTGAACGACTTTATTAAGCGGTGACATTGTAAGCAGCGATCGTTTGCGATCGTTTGCAATCGGAGGTCGCGGGTGTGACCCTTAGGTCGGAGGTCGCGGGTGGGACCCTCAGGTCGGAGGTCGCGGGTGGGACCCTCAGGTCGGAGGTCGCGGGTGGGACCCTCAGGTCGGAGTGGATGATTTGTGTGGTACAGGTTCAGTAGGGCCTCTTCAGAAGTAAAAGGACCGACAAAAACTTACTATTCGTTTACGACTTTAATGGTATCCTTTTTGACATCATTCTGTTTTTATTAGTTAAACGCTTCGCTAACCGCATAGAGGTCGATTCACACATATCAGTGAAGTCACAGTTCCGGCAACGTGTTCGCTCAGGACAGTACCAGTGCTACAGTGTTGCGTCAGTACCAGTGCTACAGTGTTGCGTCAGTATCAGTGCTACAGTGTTGCGTCAGTATCAGTGCTACAGTGTTGCGTCAGTACCAGTGCTACAGTGTTGCGTCAGTATCAGTGCTACAGTGTTGCGTCAGTATCAGTGCTACAGTGTTGCGTCAGTATCAGTGCTACAGTGTTGCGTCAGTGATTTAATTCACACATGTCAATACTCAGTTCACGGAGCTTCAGTGAAAACGTGTCCGTCGTCAAGTATCCTCATTGTTGCTAATGGATTTGTTCAATACTACGGAGCTAGCAATAATAGCTATTGCTCTAGACAAAGTAGAAAAGCAGAGCCAGGAATAAAGAGAAAATGGGTGCATAAAGCATGGCAATTAAGAGAGACAGAAGGAGAATTCATGACATTGTATGAGACAAATCATACAAAACCCTATTTTCACGAACCAATTCTATCAATTGCTTGTCCTCCATTTTGTATTTGATGCCGCGGCGTCCGTGATCCGACAAAAAATATCGTTGTCAACTAATACGATTGCCGGTGTCGGCACTGACACTGAGAGCGAGTGCACTGTGTCGTCACTGACACTGACAAGTGGGAACGCATGCCCACTCCACCTCATAAGGAATATAAATGAAAGAATATTTCACACTGTGCCGGTGCTGTGTCGGAACTGTGGCTTCACTAATATGTGTGACCTTAACTGATTTTCGTTGAAAGAATTAATACAATCTGGATCTTTACTTCCAAACTATTTTCTCTGTATGTTTTTCATGTGATGAAAGAATCTACTGTTCTCACCTCTTTGCTGGCAGTGCGGGAAACAGCAGTGGTCCATCAGTCGTCGCACAATATTAGTCACTTAGTGATCAGGTACCCCGTTACTGGCGCGCTGGCGACACATACTGTCCTCCAATACTATAATGAAGTTAAACAACTGAAACTTTATCATTTAGTTTATACTGTGTAGGTACACTATTTCACGTGGAAAAGTAAAGGACCTACGCTAACTTCTAGAGGTAAATAGATTATCCGTCGTTCTCTGTAGCACCGGGAATAAAGACATGAGCAAAGAGATGACAGATTCTATCGACGAATGATGACGTGATGAATTTCCATTGTGATAAGACTGATAAATAACATGAGCCAGTTAACGCTAAATGAATTTAAAACTTCGTTCTGCTTATGTCAATCGTTTGAAGATGACAGAGTGCTGTTTTAAAATCGTTTACCTAGACCAGACTGTTCATTGGCTTGTAAGACATTCATCATTGAATCATTGACTACTTACGTGAATGTTTTTCTCTCTCACGCTATTAACTACCTAATGTGGTGTTTCCCCTAAAACAGTATATTTCTCAAACGATTGAGAACTGATTAATGATGGTTATGTAGATATTCCATCTTATGGAATTTCGTCGACCAAACGTGGTTTCTTCAGCAGAGCTATATGCTACACGATGCAGGTCATCAGCGTGTCCTCGCAGAATATATTCTGCATTATGAGGAGATAAGAAATTCATATTCTTAAAGTTGTTGACTTGCAACTTGCATACAACTCCACTTGCATTTTGTAGAGCATGCATTTTATTATCTACTTAACTCATTCTGCAGTCTATCTGAATGCATATTTCTCTAGGATCGTAGAATTACAGACCTGTAACTAATGTCGGCTCCTTCGACCGAATGTCTATTCCTTTCATCTGACTTTGAATTAATATTTTGTACTCCTTCAATTTAAGTTGCGATTATTGTAGGAGCATTCTACATTAGTAGCAACTATAGTTCTTATATCTATGGTAGCAACCAATACTGGTTCACTAAAACGTTGTCGGGATATTGCCCCTGCAATCTAAATTCCTCAAAATACCGGAAGTTCAAAGCCCCTAAGCCTATCGACATTTTCGAACGAGAAGGAAAAATAATCTTATGCTATCAGATTTTCTTTCATTTCAGGTACATAAATTACTTGAGTACTATCCTCGACCAGCCATTCGTTGGCCAGCAGTGGGGTGAGGTGCTTCCGACGGCAGATAGATCACCGCGTGTTGGTTTAGGTCACGGCGAAGTTATCGCGTATCGATACGCCACAGCTGCGACCCTGCACACCCCGCCTAACAACTGTGTCGAGGTCATCCTCCAAACACTCCACAATGCACTTTTTGCTATAGTCAATAGAGTATACTTCACATTGGCCAAGATTTCGAAACGTAGACCAAGTTGCAAGCCATTTATTGTCCGTCGTGTGTGGATAGTTTGATTCATATCTTGCGATATTGTCTTATCTTTATCGTTAATCTCTTTAAGCCAGTCTTTTTCATAAACATTCATGGTTCGTTCAATTGTATTACATGCAGCTGTGGACGATAGGTTGAGTTGATTGCTCGGAGATTGAACTGACCTACTACATACTTGATACTTCTCACAAGTATATCGGTTGGTTTGGTAAGGGTGTGTCAATCTTGTCTACCGCCTGTTTATTGTAGCGTCAGTTATAGTCATAGGTTCTGGCTAATATTTAAAGAATGATAATAATTATCATTTTGTTCGTGGACTTCCCCAATCCCCCTTCATAATCTTCTTCTTTTCGTGTGGTTATAACCTAGTGTCAGAGTTTAAAGCCGCCCATTGGCCTCCGACTTGGCTTCACATGCCGTCGATAAATATCTCTCAGGCATGCCGGTTTCCTCATGATGTTTTCCTTTGCCGTTTTTAAAGTAAGTGAAGTTATACAATACGCTCATGAATCTGAAAAGTCAGAGGTGCGTGTTTTGAGTTCGAGTACCTATGACTTGTCACTCTGGCGGTCGCACCACTAGGCTATCACTGCTCGTTCCCCTTCATAATCATTGTCGTATCGTCGCTCTTGGAGACTCTTTTAATAATCCCTCCCCTTTATTCCTCATAAAATATAATTATAATTGATATCTGCTCATAATTTTAATCGAATGGTTATTGTCAATAACTTGAGTGACGAATGATTGATTTGTTGCTGTTTGTGTCGTGATGCCCAAAATGGAGAAAATTTAATTAAGAGTGCGACAAGGACGTGACTATGTTCCTACTGTTTTGTAGACACGTGTAGATGGAAGAGACATTAAATGATCGGAACACGAAGAGCTTGAGACATAATGTAATTAATTATGTGTGTACACGGTTGACTGATTACAAATATGATAGTCTCAGTTTTTGTACTAGAAAGACTCTTTGTGGAAAAATCGTCTCGGAAAGTTTTACTAATTTCTGCTAACGGGCGCTTTGCAAATCAATAACAATCATGTAATTTAATCTGGTTATGATTCATGGTAGCTAGCGTTCAATGATACTCCAAAATACGCCAGTAGGTTGATACGCTTCCAGTCATCGTTTTAATTTTAATACAAATCATGAGAATCAAACCGTCGCGCGATACGAATAATTCTAAGAAAAATAAATTGTCTGTTAAACGCACTAAACTGACCGCCACAGCTACCCTACATACTGACCCTTGCTGGTTGTGCAGCCTCAGCGCCGCGCGTCGTGCTCCACATTCTATTTGCGGACGATCACGTCGACGTAAATAAACCCTTAATACAGTGGCACACCGAGCGGGCGCCACATATTGCACCTATTCCGGAATGATGCCAGCGCTAGCATCGGTAGAAGTGCCGATTTTATAAAGGAAATTTCTGTAGCTTTGAACAGTATTGTAGAACTCACTGTTGCCAAACGACTTCTGACTCTTTTCAGCTTTTAATGATGGTAAGAAAAATATATTATTGTATTTCTCAAAGAGATTTCAAATGGCGAATGAATTGTTGAGCTACTCGTATTTAATCATAACCTGACAACAATTAGAGTTTGCTCTTGACACGGTACAATGGCCGTGAATGATTACCGAAAACACAATGAGTACGTCGATTAGCGACTCTTTGAAGTAATTAGTTAGACGAAGTATAATGAGCCTCTTGTGCTGAGATTTAATCTGAATCAATGGAATAACACAAACACGAAACTATAATATCCAAACTAACTTTCCTACTTAGGTACTCAAAATTTGTTTATTTAAAACGTGGAATATTAACCAATATGAGAGTGAGATCCGCTTCCGCATCGTTGTTTACTTCAGTATAAAGTGATTTATTTATTTACAAACTCGTGAACATTACAGCTAAAACGGGCCAATGCAATGCTATTACTGCTTAACAGAATGGAGCTAACTAAACGAACGGAACTGAAAATATTTATTTGCGGACCAAGTGTTGACAGTCGATTCAAAGTGAAGTTAAATTCGAGTTAAAGACCAGCCAAAGTTGAGAGAAAGCCTCGTCACATATATGGAATTCAAAAAATTCGCCTTAAAGAATTGCCATAGCATGTCTTTTTTTTTGGGTGAGAATCAAATAACTTCTCCCGCTCTGAGAGGGCGTGTCAAACTCTTACTGTCTAAAACCCACCCGTGTTCCTTCAATTGTTTGTGTGTTGCCAGGGGCCACGGTAAGCCTCTCGGATTTTCCCGCGTCCTTGGCAAGCATCGGCCCTAGCGGACCCCGTCATTTGTGCTGACATCTCTTTGCGGTGCGCGTGGAAAACAACGCGCCGTCGACCCGGGCCTGGGTCCTTATCGGATGGCGAGCTACCTATTGCTCACCGTGCGGACGGTGACCAATGGGTAGCCCGCGCCTACGTCGGGAATCAGCCTGGGATTCCCGACGCCCGCCATATCATGCCTGATGCAACTTTTTTTTTTTAAACCACTTTATAATTTTTTTTGAACAGTTACACACGACAGACTACATGAGGGCATGGAAAACGAATCAGCATGGCTAAACGCAACATCAACACCGTGTACACTCTAATTACATCGTACTCCATGTCGCGGCATCGAAATCGCTGGTTTATTATGTCGTTGCGCTAATTACCGGCGAATTACCCGAGATCAGGGCTCCGTACGGCACGGTTTTATGGCTTGGCTCAGTGGCCCGTAAAGTGAATCCATCGAATGTATTGATAATACGCTCTTGGTCGCTAATTGTGTTTATTGCTGCTACGCTTTTAAGATTAGCGCTAATTAGTGTTATCATACGTATTAATAGTCTAGATTGTTTTGTGGTAGCAGATTTTTGTGTTTTTTTTTCTGAGCATTGTGAATGACCTAAAGTTGTTCGTACTAACAAAGGATTCTCCGTTTCACTGCTCAGGATGGTATTCTGGGTGTTTCTTCTGTTGTGATGAAAAATTGACCTGCCGGAGATCCAGTCCTATATGCATAATAATAAGCCTTTACCTTGAAATGTGTTATTTTGAAAGAAGAAAAAAAGAAAGAAAGGAAATATATTTATATTTCGATCAACTGTAGCTATAAGTCACTGAAAACTTTTATATAGCGTCAGATAATTTACGGCAACACTTAAATCCATATTGAGATCTGAGTGTCAGGTAGGCTCAGAAACTTGTAAACTCTGAACTCGTGACGGATCATTACGCACCGACGCCGACGCGGCGACGCTTTGACTTACTTAGAAACTTATAACGTACTGACTGACTGAGCGAATTGATGTGTGTTCTGTATATTACTAGTATAATGGTTTAAACGGTTAGTAATAGTATTTAAGTCAGACAACTTAATCTGAAGCTAATCTATGTTTGCTGAGAGCAGCAGCTAGTACGTACTAAACTATTCTATTGGAAACATTATGTAAATGGCTAGCATTAATATTATTTGTTCAATTAGTAAGTAGCACTTCCATTGATGAAGTGACGCGTTAGTCTAAAACATTGCAATAGTTGTTGCCTCTACATTAAAAAACCAAAAGGGTGTGTGTAATAATTTATAAAACTAAAAGTTAAAAAACTAAAACCCATCTACGGCAAAAATGTCAACTAAAATGGTATAAACAAGACATCACGAACATACAAATTCCGTGGTTGGGTTTTATATTTTTAATTTTTATTTAAATTTTTGGAGCTACAATTTACATATGTTTGAGTTGCGCTAATTAAGCCCTTTTATTTGATATAATACATGGACGCGTAAAAAAAAAAAAAACATTACTTTATGTCCTCTTGAGGGCGCCATATTCAATGTCACCAGCGCACGATCAAGACGCTTCCAACGATACCTCATTTGTCAAATCGTGATTAGCAGTTTAGAAGATATGAGGGAACAGATATATATATATATACATACATACCGATCAAAATCATAACCCTCCTTTTTGCTTCGCCGTAGTCAGGTAAAAATTAACAGAAGTCCTCATCCAACGCTTGAGTTAAGATGTTTAACTAAACGTACAACAACACGCTAGAGCTACCATTTAATGTTGAACTAAACGTGCAACAAGACGCTAGTGCTACCATTTAATGTTTAACTAAACGTACAACAAGACGTTAGAGCTTCTATTTAATGTTTAACTAAACGTACAACAAGACGCTAGTGCTACCATTTAATGTTTAACTAAATGTGCAACAAGACGCTAGTGCTACCATTTAATGTTTAACTAAACGTATAACAAGACGCTAGTGCTACCATTTAATGTTTAACTAAACGTACAACAAGACGCTAGAGCTACTATTTAATCAACGCACAGTGGAACGAATGTATGGGAGCGGTTGGACGTAGACATGTCCGAAAAATAAGAGTAAAATTATGACAAACTAATGATGCCATCTTATTCGATTACTTAATGCCTTCATAAATTGTGGTGATGAATTTCTTCATAACTCCCATATTTCGGGAGTAATTTGAGAAAATGTGAAATTTTACTATGAAAATGAGTGTATTGAGCTCTCTCCCTCCTGATTCCGGGCTTGTTTCAAGTAGCGGTCTCTAATATCGTAATGCTATTACTAAGAGCTATATTTAATACTAAGACACATAGTGCGCCAAATGTGCACTTTCTGGGATAAAAGGAAATGAAAATTTAAAAAAAAAAACGTTTTTTCCCCATTTGTATTTACTTTAAACCGCAGACAGACTTATTAAGAGGTCTATAAATATATTATATATATACAGAAATATATATTAACAAAAATATTCACAAGAACTGATGAGAGTATGACTTTTAAGTAAGTTGATAATAAATTACCTAGTTTCATTAAAAGTACAATAAATAATTAAGATGTAAGCTCTAATTTACTAAGTTACACATTTTAAAACAATAACATCATTTAATTATCTTCGTCATCATCATCATCATCAATTAATTCAAATTCAGAATCGATGTCCGCTAAATCATTTATGTTAACAAATTCGATATCACTTTTCTCAGAATCCGTAAGCTCATAAAATTCCTTAAAAGAAGATTTTTTTACAAACTTATTTCCTTTTGTACGGATACTTGTAACAAGTGGATCAGAAGACAGTAAAAGATTGTGCATAATATCTTCATTGCATGAGATACTGCTATGCTTTCGAGAATGCCCCTCTCTATATTTTCTAAAATCTTTATTTCTAGCCTCAGATGCCTCTTCGGATAGAAAACCAATGGGCACAATTGACATGTTCTGAACTATGTCTGGCCCATGCATTAAAATTTTATGAAGTGAAGAAGGCATATAATACCATGGGTATAACTCCACGTAAAGCTTAGCAGTATCAAAGCAGAACTCTCGGAATTTAGTTACGTTGATCTTCTCTCCTGATGAAATACACTGCAAGATCACACAGATTTTTCTTAAAAGCATAGCATCTATTCCGGTCAGTTCAGCAGATTTAGTGTAGTTTTCAAAAAATCTCCTTGCCGAGTTGCCATTGTTGGTGGATCCACTGCCTTGTTTCACAACATCGAGAAGTAAGCCCGTTTCTCTTCTTACAGCCTCTTGAACTCTTTTCTTCCTGTCATCAACTTGCCTTTTTGCTATATCACCCCTTACTTGCCATGATTTTATGTCTAATTTGTAGGAAATGTGTAATAAGCATTCCATTGAGCGAATCCAAGCGTGAAGGGTGCTTAAGCTATATTTATACATGTCCTCGTTTGCGTGTTTATCTTTGATTAACTCTAAATTATTCATTTCTTTAGGACAAGCCTTGCATATGTCACACACTGAAGCTGCTGTATTGGATATAATGGAATGAATTTTACCATCAATCATTGTCAACAGCAGTTGGTGTTTGACACTAATTCCATCAGTGATGGTGGATGGAGTTAAGGCTTCAATCTCTGCTTCGATTTCAGCCATCTCTCTCTGCACATTTTCTTTGGTTTCCTTTATAAACTTAAACAATATTGGCCGGCAAAATGAAGTGGAAGATGGTCGCTCGTTTTCCCAAATTGTTACACCTTTTGAGACGAGCCGCAGTGGTACAAGACTAATCATAAAATTACTAGCAAGATCGATTTGCTCATCTTCACTCGTCCTTTGATGATAAATGCTTTGGCTAGATGATCCGTCAAAACCCCATTTGCTGGTCAATACGAGCTGTTGATTGGGATCAACAGGGGTTTCTAACGACCTAATAAGTCTTCTTGAGGTTAAATCCATCAAGGCTTGTAATTTGATTTTTGCAGAGCTCTCTGTAACTGTGAGATCTTCTTTGGCCGGATAGCACTTAATTTTTTCTTTAACCAACATGTAGTAACTCGGGTATTGAAGAGCTCCTTCTTGAGTGTTGAAATCCCGAAGAGTGTTATAGCGCCATTTCGATAAGTTCATCGATACATAAAGAGCCAATGCCTTCAAAGGGGATATTTCCCGTACCTGAATTGATTTACCTTCAATGAAGGCTTTGATTTTTGAGGCCTCTTCTGGATTCTCCGTCAAGTATTTCATAACATAAGCTGTATCGCTTTGTCCTGCCTTTTGAAGCGCCCTTTCGGCCGAAAACATAATTTCAGCGCTGCTACTGCTGCATGAAAGACTATCTTCAGTGGTGCGTCTTCTTTTTTGCCGGTTACTAAGGTCCTCAAAAGATTTACGAGGACTAGGATGTGTACAAGTTGAAGCATCAGATTTAGCAGGAGAAATTATGAGCTCGATGACGTCACTTATATTTTCTGTAGAAGGTTCCATATTTTCATTCTGTAATTCCGGCCATTGAATTGCAGCCTGTAGCCAAATCTCATGTTTCTTCCGAAACTTATCTGTGCTTCTTCCAGACTGTGTCCATTTTGCATAAATGCGGTAGCAAAATCGACGACACCAGTCTTTTAAACTTGTTTCAGCACTTTCACATAACTGAACACAACTGTTATCTTTTAAAACACTGAACAAATAGTTAAAGTCGCGTAAATCTTTATGTGCGCGTGCGCATAAAGCAACGTGAATATCAAGATTTGTATTAAAATTTGGAAAATACATTGCGAGATTAGCTTGGATACAACGAGGTGTAAATCAACACTGATTTTAAAGTTACTAATAGTGACCTATTTATATAAAATCCAGGTATCCCAGGTATCCTTTGTTAAATATTGCAAGGTAATTAGTTATTGTGATAATTAGTAAATGATGCATGCTAAATTAGTGTATTAAGAGCCATTTAGTAATTAAATAATAGCAATGTTCTTATCAGTAATCATTAGTGCATCAGTTTTATATGTAAACCTTAAGTCCCTAATTATATATCCTAATTAGCTTATATCTTCTCTAATTGGCTGCTCAGAAATGTTATTGTAATAAGGTAAACCTTTAGAAAAACGGTTTTAATCAACAAAATAAACAAAAAATTAAAAAATTGTGTTATAAAATAAACATCACTCTTTATCCCAGAAAGTGCACATTTGGCGCACTATGTGTCTTAGTATTAAATATAGCTCTTAGTATTAGCATTATGATATTAGAGACCGCTACTTGAAACAAGCCCGGAATCAGGAGGGAGAGAGCTCGATACACTCATTTTCATAGTAAAATTTCACATTTTCTCAAATTACTCCCGAAATATGGGAGTTATGAAGAAATTCATCACCACAAGTTATGAAGGCATTAAGTAATCGAATAAGATGGCATCATTAGTTTGGCATAATTTTACTCTTTTTTTTCGGACATGTCTACGTCCAACCGCTCCCATACATTCGTTCCACTGTGCAACGCCACAAACGATGTTGGAGTTGCACTCAACTAAATCTTGCAAACACTCATGACATCTCCCGTACTTGTAGTACTTGCAGTGTCCGCCTAACTACTTGCCGCCAACTTGCCCCACTGCCTTCCACTGTGGGGGGGCACAGTGGGCCAAGTTCGCGCCACGCCGGAGTTGCTCACAACTTTATGAATTCCTAATCTTAATGTGTTGTTTATGTTAAATTTCATGTCGTATTGAAGCTCGCCAGATATTGCTGAATTCCAGAACTTGGTTATGTGGCAGTTTATAAGTTTTGGGACGAAGCAAGAAGTAGATTAGACTCGTGGCTGTGTTAGTGTTAATGAAAACTTGTAGACTGGTCTGGGAAGGATCAAGTAAAAGAAGAACGTTAATGCTGGCTTTAATCGTGAGGAAATTGTAAAAGTTTGTTGAATCGCTTCATTCGTCCGGTAGACGCAATTAAGGCTGCCTATTGCGAATTTAGCTTTGACGTTAAGTAAGATATTCAACGTTAAAATTGAGTTTTCAGTTAAGGAAAAGCAATAAGACTCGTTCACTGTAAAGTAATTATAAGTAATGGACAAGGAATAATATACAAGTACGTAATATGGGGCTAACTTTCAAGCGCTGATCCATGACAAAAGTAAAGAGCGCTTTGAACCTTGAACATAGGTACTATTTACCATGTAGCATTTGGTGATGTCTCTTGTATAGTTATTCCACTTACACTTCTCGTGTACTATTGTAATACATTATATTGATTGATTGGTATTGCGGTAGTTCGGCCACATACCAACCGACCAGCCATGTCTTCTGTCGGTGCTTGAAGTTATGAGTTGAGAGCCAAACGGATATTTTAATCAATAGTTCCGTTCTATTGATAGTTGGTTTATTGGTTTAGAAGTGGCGATATCAAACTTGAGGGCCTTGTTTTAACTTTAAGGGCGTAACGGTAATTATGAAATGTGTTCTTTGTTCAGAATTTTGGTAAAAGTAAAGTTTTTGGTTTGTACTTTCTCCTGTTGTTATTTATATGTAGTTCTTAACTATTCTTGGCTTTGCACAGCTCATTAATATTCTTTACTTCTCTGATATTATTGCGCTCTCCTGAGTGGAACTAGAGTTAATTGGATTTCTTTCTTTCTTAGAGCCTGCTACAAAACCGAATTAAATATGTAGTCGCCAGGTATTTAAAATCTAGTCATTATTAAAGTTCTCAGTCACCTACTCATATATTGCAAAATATTAACCTTAAGGTGGTTATCGATAAACCATGAGACAGTTCTATCTAGTTTCCAGGTATATTAAGGTATCAGCTGCGTTCCCATCATTCTACAATTACCCGTATTGGAGCCAAATGTGCCAGTTATGGCACTGCCACACAAGCTTTTGGCACTCCATCCAATGGCTTTACAAACGGCTATGGATTGCTGATAAGCGAATTGGCATTGATTAAATAACATAATTTAAACTGTACCTACATAAATGTATTTGCAGCGCTAATAAAATTGTGTAAAACAGTGAACTGCGAACAAACCAAAAAACAGCCTTTCTTTGTGACAATCCTATAAAACTTTTATACTTAATTATATTTCGTAATCAGTGGTGTTAGTGTGCAAGTTTTTATTGATCAGTCCTTTATGATTCGAAGTACCTAATGCAAAACATTGTTGAATTTGAAACTATTTCATTTGTACAAGCGGCTTAGAGGCGCCATCTGGCAGAGTTTGAAACTATTTCATTTGTACAAGCGGGTTAGAAGCGCCATCTGGCAGAGTTTTCTCACAGAAAATGCAGTCGTAGTGAACGAGTCAGGTCGTTTCTGAGAACTGGAGCGTTTTTAGCTACAGCTGTCGCTCGTGACACCCGATAGATGGCAATACTGGATGCATTTAATTATTCATTTCATTTTTTTTCTATGATCGAATTTGCCATTATTAGCAGACTTTCAGAATTAAATATGATTTACTTTTGTAGGATTTAGGGAATCCGTTGTTTTATGAAACTACCTAACACAAATTTATTTGTTTTATATTTTATTTGGATTTTATTAAATCTTTCCATAAGTTTAACACTATCTCATCGTAGGCTCTATTAGAACAATTTTTTTTTTAACGAAAAGTATGACTATTAAAAGCACACAGCTGTTGTTTCGTAACTAAGCGTCCAGAAAGTGTGCCGGAAACTTTTTCACGTCTGTAATTTATTTCCGCGACACATTGTACCTCGGAACACTCGCAACATTAGCTAACAGTAAGTCAGCATCTTAGTTCTTATCTCCCTAGTCATCCTAAATCCTTCAGAAATGAAGTTGTTTACGTTTCGACATTTTCACTCAGGGAAGGAAACTTTATCCTAGAAACTTTATCCTTTCGGGTCTAAAATCCTTAATCTACTCTAGGAGGCTTTCTAACATTGCACTGTTTCTAATCTCTGTTTACTTTGTAATGATCACCATCTTTCTCGTTTGTATTAAGAGTTTGGATCAGAAAATTAAAAAAGAGGATAGGATTGTATCCAGTTGATGAGCGGTTGCATCTTTTGTGCTACAAACCACATGCTGTGAAGATCTTCTTCTTCTTCTTTTAGTGTGGTTAGTGACTATCCTGGTGTCAGAGTTTTAAAGCCGCCCAAAGGAATCTGACTTGTCTTAGGTGAAGATTACATTATACGTATTTACTAGGCTGTCTTGATCAGTAACAATATTCCCCTAAAACTGTGCATGCAGTCTTTGGTTTATGTCTAACAATTCACGTTTCTATTGAACTAGCTAAGTACTGAACGCTATTTCCATTCTAAGCGCTACATCGCTTCTAGCACTAGACAATCATTATATTTCAATATTGTATGTTGCTGTCATCAAGTGTGAGCCGACGTCATGTTGTCTTCTGGGAAATTACGCGTCTTCGTGACGTGTGCGTGTAGCCGACGACGAGCGTCCCAGCGAAGTAACGGCCGACGCGGACACCACCTGACACGAGAATTTATTATCACTGGCGGTGAACGAAGACAGTTTGCAAGTGCTACAGATTTGAATCGTTTCATTTATAGGCAGACAAATTGAGGACAGGCCTTTCTTTTGAGAGGGCTCTTGAGGTAGACTAAGGTAATGAAATTATATCCTTTTCAGGTTTAGATAGAACATTCAACATCAAAATCAAAATCTATTATTTCACAATTCACATAAGCCTACATGGGCACTTATGAAACATCAGAAGCTAGGTGCACGGTTCCAATTGGTCGTTTCAGTAATACCTTAAGTTTAGATTGTCTCTAACTCACTTAAAGCATTTATTTTAAATAAACCAATTACAGGCACTTTTAAATTACCATTCCAGACCAGTCAGAAAGATGAAGCTAGTTGCCCATTCCAAAGCGTAGTAGGTACCTATGGAGAAGAATGGGAAAGAAACTCCACGGACACTCTTTTAAATCAAAATATGGTTACAAAATATTGATTAATTCATGTTGTAATTATAATATGTGAGAACGATGCAGAACGATAAAAGCGTCCATAACCCTAACTCATCTATATACAGTATGTTACCTAACAAAGGGCGTTCCCGGTAACACGCAATAGTGTAGCATCCATAAATGCAAAAAGAAATATTACCAATCAAAACTTTTATTTTATTTTTAATATTAGTTGTGAAATATTCACAAAACTCTTAAATTGATATATAAAAGAAACACTCTGTACACTTGTATTTCAGAGACAATTGTGTCAAGTGTGACAACTGTGCGTGTACAGAGTGTTTCTTAAGAAGACTTTTGTAGAAGTTTTTAGAGGAAAGTACGAAATCCACGCGGACGAAGTCGCGGGCAAAGTGCTAGTAATATTATAAATGGGAAAGTGAGTTTGTTTGTTTGTTATGCTTTCACGCTTAAATGGCTGGAAGGTTTTCCATGAAAGATAACATGGGTAGACTATGATTTGGAATAAGACATAGAATACCTACTTTTTATCCTGATATTCCCACGGGATCGAGATTTACGCGGGAAAAACCGCGGGGCGCACTTAGTTAAAAGAAAAAAAAAGAAACGACTGTTATCAATGCTTTAAAATACTCTCCAAGTGTTTTCGATGTAAGCCGCAGCAGTAAGGTCACTTATTCAGGAGAAAAATACCTAGTGGATCGACAAGATTCACGAAAATGTCACATCACAAATTGCAACACACAAGTGAATCAATCTGACCTATTCCTTCCCAAAAATACTGTTTGAACAAACAAAACATATTCCGTTCCATTTCACAATATCACATGTGGGTCGGTAATCCTCTCAGTTTTTTGAGTATTAAAGCTAGTTGAATACTCAAAGTAAGTAGTATATTCGCGCGTACTATGGTTCAGGTACAGTACACATAATGATGGTCGGTATTAGTCGCCACGTAATGTGAGACCGGGTGGCCACGCGACCACAGGCAGTCGTCGCGGCTGCGGTCGGCTTTAGGCGCTGGCGTGCCTAAAACCCACATAGTGTCGGGTTTTAGGCATTAACCAGCTATGTACAGTCACGGACTTTAATTGATGAGAACTTTCAAACCAATTTTGCTGTTTCATACATTCACGAGATTACATGATTAAACACGAACTCAAATCGCATGCTCGTAAATTAGAAGACAAATTACTAGTAACCGGAAATAGTCTTATCCATAGCGGTTGACTAATAAGTTCTCAATGATAAATAAATACAATGTTTATCCAATCTATTTGATACTGACCTCCTTTGAATCAGAGCTCATTAACTCAATAGTTCTGAAAATATATCCGAAGACAGTACCAGTTGAAATGTCGATGTCAGAAACGTTATATTCGAATTTGTCGAAGGACTAAATAAAATGTCTTCGTACGCTAACGTTACTATGGCTACGCTAAAACAATCGTCGCTAGGTTACGGTTGCTAAACCTGCAATTGGTTGACTTTGGGTTTGGGTAGTCGCTCTGCTGTCAAGTTTGTAGCTCTCAGGTTAGCCAACCGGTACATATAATGTCTTCTTCTTTAATACGAGGACATGACTTTCCGTGTCTTGATGTACGAGTATAACCGACTTAGCCCGATTTGCATTACACGGCTAAAATACAAACAGTGCCAAGTGGCTTATCAATTAAAGTCCGTGAATGTACGTGTAGCATTATTATTATTATTCATTTATTTAAATCACATATCTATTGTAGGATTTTAGGTAAATATAGGACGAAAGATTATTGTTTTCACTGATCTCCGTTCTACTTTTTAAGCAAAGATTATTTTTACAAAAACAAAAATTGTTAAAATCATAAAAATTTCTTTTAACTAAAAAAAATTTGACAATATCATAACGATAAGATTTTGACAGGATAAGTATGTATGTATGTTCATCTGTTCTCGCATAACTCGCAAACTTCTTATCATATTTTGACAAACAAGGTATCGTTAGAAGCGTCATGTCGTTCCGCAGGTATATGACATGTTAGTATAACCGGAGTCACACGCAGTTACTAAATACGTCATGTAATAAGCGCATAAATCATACAGATTACGTGTGACTCCGGAAAAACCGAAATGTTATTTTGTTACCGTCTTGTTTATACCTTTTTAAGTGTTTTTTTGCCTATTGAATTAGCTCTTATTCTATATATTCACAACAACCCAACAACAGTCTTGTGTTGCAGAAATTATATCACTGTGAAAGGACTTTCAGGTTTTTTGATGGATGCAGTCTTTCTGAAAAAACTATCCAAGTTTATGGTTGATAGACAACCTCGTGAAGCTAAAAAAAGCTCGTGGGTTTAAAGATTATTATTTCAGGAATAAAGTTTCATATTTATTTATTTACATATACTTTATTGTACACCAGAAAATAAATTGCAAAAATAAATAAAATTAACACTACAAAACATACAATGGGCAGCCTTATATATATATTGCGGCGCCATATTGTTACCAGTATGGAGGTGTGGCGTCTAAGGTAGCGCGCTTCTAAGTCATCATCCGATCTTGTTTCCAAACTTAGGCAAGCAATAACATCTGTATTTACTACCTACAGCTTTAGTAGTTTATCTTCACCGTTCTGCAAAGTGTCGTGTCTTGTCGTAATTGAAAATACCAGCACGCCCGAATCGATATACCGCTCAGTCGATTGACCCTGACATTGAAGGAACAGCGTCGTCTTCGGCTGTGATAACAAAATTTATCGCACTACTGACAGTTTGATCAAAATAAATTCATTACTACCGCGTCTGAGGACTTGAGCATTTATTAAAGTTTTTCACATCTGTACCTACCTCGTTATGTATCCTCTGGGACCAAAGTTGAATAAAAATAAAAGTTATAAAACTAAAACCCAACTACGATAAAAAAGTCTATCAACTAAAAAGGTATAAACAAGATTTCACAGACAGACAAATAAAAAATCCGGAGTCACACTTATTAGCATAAATCGAACAGATTACGTGTGACTCCGGATTTTTAATTTGTCTGTCTGTGGTGTCTTGTTTATTACCTTTTTAGTCGTAGTTAGGTTTTAGTTTTTATTACTTAATTTTTTTTAAAATTCTTTTGGTGCTATAATATTTTTTAAATGTGCTAATTAAGCCCTTTTATTTGGTATAATATATAGACTGGTAAAAATAAAAAACATGGCTTTATGTCTTCTTGAGTGCGCCATATTCAATTTAATGTGATGTCACCAGCGCGGCAGAGGACGATCAAGACGCTTCCAACGATACCTCATTAATTTGTCAAATTGTAATAAGTGGTTTAGAAGATAGTAGGGAACAGATGAACATACTTACATACATACATACAATACATATATACATACATACCGGTCAAAATATAACCCTCCTTTTTTCTTCGCCGTAGTCAGGTAAAATAAGACAGCAGCCGTGTGTTATATTACATGAACCATTTGGAGCCACTTTTGACCCCTCAATATCACAAAATCTATTTCACTAATACACATAAAATTTGGTTTATTTATTATAACCCCTTAGATTAACTAAACCCCCAAATTTCATAAATACAGCTCTAACGGTTGTTGAGATACGTCTAAAAATCGGCATTTTTGTCACTGACTGACTTACCTGTAGATCAAAAACCTAACCAACTTCCAGATGACCTAGAAAGTTTAAATTTGGTATCCAGCCTGGTACTTATGTGTATACAAAGAAAAAATCAGAAAACAGATTTTTTTTACGATTTGAAATATTTTCCGAATAATCGATTTTTACTCATACCTAGCGCCTTACGAAATTATCATAGCAAAACCTTTTTCTTTCGCAGGAGAATTGGTTCCATAATGAAAGGTCGCTTTCATCGTTTTGTATACCGGATTATTTAAAACTTAGACAACCAATAATCTATACTTCTATACTCATATTATAAAGCTGAAGAGTTTGTTTGCTTGTTTGTTTGTTTGAACGCACTAATCTCAGGAACTGCTGGTTGGAATTGAAAAAATATTTTTGTGTTGGATAGTCCATTTATCGAAGAAGGTTATAGGCTATGTAACATTAAGCTACGACCAATAGGAGCGGAGCATAAATAAAAAATGTTGCAAAAACGGGAACAATTATTCCTTTTTGAGAGCTTCCGTTGCGTGCGCTGCGTAAACGGTTTTAGTTACGCAAATATCATGTATGACGGAATAGTTCCTCTTTAAAAAAAAAAAAAAAGTCCACGACAGCTCATGTCTATCTTTTAAGATTGACTCACTATAACCTTTAAAATAAGAGTTTGATAATCTTGTTTTATTTAAATTAATAAAAATGTGTCAAAAAGCAGCAATTTTTTTATTTAATTTTTCTTGTTTTGTGTGTTCTTAATATTTGGGTTAATAACATATCGAAATTTTTAACTTGGACACTAAAGGGATCGTTTTACATGTAAAAATAAATAAAAATATTTTGACGATTTAAAAAAAAAAAAAAAACGTTACCAAAAAGTCATAAATAATTAGCACTATGACCACCTCCAAGGATATTACGGTTAAACATGCCGTTTAGGAGATAATTCGATTTTTCATACTAGCTTCATACAAATTTTTCGTATATATATTATATATACGAAATTAAAATTTAATTAAAATTTAATTACAATTAAAAATTATATATACAATATATTTCCTTCGTTTTTGGGCAGAATTAACTCGGGTGTCATTTTTGTACATAGTAATGACTAATAGAAGCGATATCCAGCATAAAAACAAGCACTTGCAAATTGAAATTCCTAAGTCTATGAAAGCCGATTTTCAGCCCACCGTGCGCCGCCGCGATGTTCCCTACTCTAGAGAGGATAGGGTGGGCACACAGGTAGACCATGACCTAGAATAGGACATAGGATACGTTTTATCCATATATTCCCACGGGATCGAGACCTACGCGGGTGAAACCGCGGGGCACAGCTAGTTAATAATAATTGTTCATCATTGGCTGTTTAAGTTTTCCGCGAGGCGAGCAGCAGGTGTGCGGCGCGCCCGGGGTCACGGGGATTTAAGGGTTTGGAAATATAGTCATAGTCCGTATCTTGAGGTGAATTTAGGCTTCCTGTATATGATGCTGGAGCCGCACAAGGGCCGGACTACAAGATGAAAAAAATTCAGAACATCTCAGAATGAAAATGAAAAATGTACGCGCTGCCGCGCCTCCCGCACCGTTGCGGTGCCGGTGCATATCGCTCTTGCGCCATGGGCGATATTCATTCGTATATACAAACATGCGGTCTAGCACCGCGCGCCAGTGCGACTGCGGCGTTGTGGACACGAAATCTTAGTAGTTATTTCATTCATTAAGATCTGTGCATTCGATCAAAACTAATTAGGTACTACTTGGTTTGGAATGGAGAGTTTGAGTTTACCAGTGTACTCATTCGACAGCGTATGCTAAAGAAAGAAAGAAAGAAAATACATTTATTCAGTACAGACTGAAAGGCACACAATATACCCACATAATATACAGCACATGACAAATAAAATATAGAAAAAATAAATAAAAAACAAAAACAAAAAAAGGTGTAAACGTGCGATGTAGGGGAGTGTGCCTCACGGCTGCACCGAAAAGGTCCAGTTCAGCAAAAATGCCAGACAACTAAGTGCCTGACGCTGGTTTTCAACCGGACCCGAAAGTGTGAGGTGACGGATGCAAATCAGCTTTATAATATAATAAGTGTATGTATACCTACTTAAATAAAATAAAAAAAAAACAAAATAAATATCACATAATAATAATAAAAACGAAAATATAAAAACTAAAATAATTATAAATAAATGAATGAGACGGACATTTAAAATACACAGAAGGAAATCCTGACGAAATCCTGCTAATGACGTGATTTTCTGAATCGGGTTGTTAAGATTTTCCACAGGATCGTGACGCAGTACGTTCCCGTGGAAAAATTTCCACTCGGGCCAAGCCGCGGGCTAAAGCTAGTGCCCATATAAAAAATAAAAATAAATCGTACTTGTACCGATACGTTACGTATTGTGTTCGAGTGTGTCAAAGCCGATAGTGAGTTCAAAATGTAAATCCAAAATAGCGGATGCGAAGAATTTCTTCGTCATGGGTGTCGTTTTCAAAGTCGAATTGTGCTACGAAAGAAATACATTCTTACACAATCTTGCTACTTATATTTGAAAATAGATTTTACAGATCACTTTTAGTTGACGAATAATAATAATTTCTTTACACAAAGTAACGATATTCAATCAAAAACATAAATGTGAAATGGGATCCAAATTCAATATTGTGGTTGTCGACTTCGCCGACAAAAGAATTGAGATCTAAATGGGTGCCAAGTTATCAAAAATAAAGTAGTTATCAAACATAAAGAAAATAAGTTGATTAGCTAAATATAACAGAACGTCTATGTAAAAACTAATAAGGGGCGCGTAATAAATACCACTACATTGTCATTGTGCGATTGTCGCCATCATTGTTATCGAGGGCTCAGCAAGCGGGCTTATTAATTTAATTGCAACTATTTCAAGGGTTCAATGCACTTTATTGAACAAAATGATGTTTATGTATTTGGCGTGTCAGATAACGGTCATAAGAACACGATGAAATATTCATGTGCAGGCTTCGATCTCAGTAATTAGTAACATTGTTGCAGGAAGATTGTATTGTCTTAATACTTAGAACTGAGGTATGTATTTATGTCACAGAGTTCGCAGTAAAGCGCTTGATCGGAGAAAGAGCCAATCTGTGCTCCGGGGTGTAACCATATGTTGTAACGGGGGCGGTAAAAACATATTTAAAAGAAACAAAATGAAAATACTTTGCGGAAACTTTTTGTGGAGTTTAAGGAAGATGTTACAGGCATGAATTAGCTATTAGCCATGGGAAATCCATGCAGCTTTTGACTGCGACAACTATAGGGAACTTCTTCTTTCACGATCGGCCTTATTGAGAACTAGCTGCACCCCGTGGTTTCACCCGTATAAGTCTCGATCCCGTGGGAATATGGGGATTAAAAGTATCCTACTCGTATGTCCTATTCCAGGTCATGGTCTACTCTTGTAACCCGTAACAAATAAACAAACAAACTCACTTTTGCATTTATACTTTATTTATTTATGTACACACAATAAAATACATAGAGATTTGACATAATTTTAATATGAGTACAAAGGTACTGCTTATTTCTTAAGAAATTAAATATAATATTATATTATATATAAATATATAATTAATATTATAAAATTTATTATATATAACCATTCTTGCCAAGGGGTATCGTATTCCCCAGTTACTGGGTTGTGGCGGTCAGATAGGCAGTCGCTCCATGTAAAATACTGGTATTCAGCTGCATCCGGTTAGACTGAAAGCTGACCCCAACATAGTTGGGTAAAGGCTAGGCAGATGATGATACAGATATATATATATATATATATAACTAGCTGATGCCCGGGACTTCCCCGCGTGGATGTCGGTTATTATATCGCACCTCCGCTCAAATAGTGTCGTAAGTTAAAAAATCAAACTTTCGAGAAAAAGGTGTTTGAAATTTAACTTTCCAAAGAAACTCATTTAAAATTATAAGGACGCTAGTGCCATCTAGGGATAAATATTTAAACCATAAGTATCACACTATCTGAGATAAGTTTTTGAAGTTTTCTGAAACGAATGGTACAATAAAAAAGGTTTTACAATTTTTTGAGTTGTGACACTATTTGAGCGGAGGTGCGATATACTAAAACCTGGTGGAAATAGCATGAACATCGGTGCAATAATTTATGAGTTTGTCGCATACAGGACGACAGACAGACGCGGCGGAGGACTTTGTTTTATAATATGTAAGGATAAGGATATACATATATATAGTTAGGATAATTGTGATTATAAACCGAGTCTTGTAACCGACGTAATCACAGTTACAGCGAAACCCCAATATTGTGATCTGCTCTGAACCTCGAGGCGTCACGGGTTGTGTGTAGTGATGTGCAGCATGTCGATAATGTGATTTATGTTATGTCGACGGGCCGCGGCGCAGCTGTACGTGCTGTGCTGTGTGTGTAGCACACGTATCATGGCCGCCTCATTATACGTCGCTCATTATACATCCAACGCGATTTAAACACTTTATCACAGTCCGTCATCTAGATACGGACTGCCTGTCAATTATTGAAATATTTAGGTAAAAAAAAACAACCGACTTCCAAAATCAAATAATGTAAATATCCGAATTTATAACCTTTAAAAATTCGTTAAAAAAAACACTTAAAAGTGGAAAATAACTTTTATTTCAGAAATCAATGTTTTTGGTTCTGTATTTTCGTTTTTTGCCACCGACTCCCGAAATTTAAGTTTTTTATTTTTCCCTATTCAGTTGTGGTTGACCAATCATTTCAGATGTTTTCCCTTTTACACCATACCCGTAGCTCGTAGCTATCAATAAGCCGTTATACGTATTAGCCCATATCTTGAAAACGAATGGACCGATTTTGATGAATGATGCAATTTCGGAGAAATGCGTGGACAAACATACTTAAATAAAATAGACCTACAAAATTTTGTACATTTGTTTGGAAGCCCTAATAGAGTATTATATTGCAGTTCCAATAATATTATTAAATACATACGACCGTGTCGCATTGATAACCTCCTTTTTTTGTAGTCGTTTAAAAAAGGAATATATTTCGTCGGTTAATCGTTTGGTTGCTACGTTTAAGTCTTACCTGCGTAGTTCGTTCACTGTTTCTTATTTAATGCAACATCCAGAGAAAGAGTTTTGATCATCCTTCTGCCATTATCCTATTTGGGGTCGCGGCAGCATGTCTTCCTATCATCTCCCAACAATTGCTGTTAGTCGCCATGCTTTGTTCAATATGTTATGTTGAGTGTGTGTTGTGGTTGGTTGCAGTACCTGGGCTCGTTCCCGGTGTCCGGCGGCGAGCCGGCGGCGCGCGGCGACCAGGTCTCTGCGCATCTACACCTCATGAAGGTAAGCAGTCTTGCTAGTATCTGCCAACAGCTTCATCAACTAGGTACCCCACTGAAAGACATGCGTCGTTTTATTATTGCAAGTCTCATTGCCGAGCTTGTTTTAGCCCCGCCATTAGAAGGTTCCCCCTGTGCGCCGTTGCGCCACTCGCTAACATACCAGTATCTACATCGAAATACACTCAACTCTCCCTATTTATTACCTTTCATTTAGACTTTTACAATATACGGAGATCGCGATTGTATAACAATTTTACGAGTGAATGAGGAATTTGGCGTGTAACGTGGCTTTAACGGAACATTAGTGGCTATAATAGTGGACAAGCAAAGAAAGAAACAAAGAAAATACGTTTATTTGCGACAAACATGACGCAAAAAAAGAAAATAAACAAAAAAAAATACAAGAGGTTGGGGAAAACATGCGTCACATTCACGCAAAACGGCTATCGCTCAGCATTATGCTGCGACCCTATGCAGGACAGAGCCCCAGCGCTGGTTTTAAGCGACAGCCGGCGCTGACGTAATGACGTCGACCGGTGCGGCACGGGTAAACCATTATTAGGACGATTATTACCCAATAGAATATACAGGTGACGAATATACTATAAGTACATAAACTATACATAAAAAAGATAAAAATAAATATAAATAAAAGAAATTGGCAAACTTATCGTTTGCTTATACAAGCATTGAACTTTGTTTTTTGTAAGGTATTGCAGGCGGATACTAACAAAAGTTACACCATATTTCAGGTTATTGGTTAGTCCCCGCCTGCAATACCCTACAAAAAACAAAGTTCAAAGCTTGTTTTTCTCTTTTCAGTTATATGTTTTTGAAGTCGGGTTTTTTGTTTTTTAAATAATTTGTTTTATTTTAGTGATAGCCGTTCGTCAGGAATAATCATTAAGAATGCATCAGTCAGTGTATCAGTGTTGTGAAATTAGGTAGTACTAGTAGCGCCCCGTGGTTTTACCTGCATCCATTCCCCCCGTGGGAATATCGAGATAAAAAGTATCTGATGTGTTAATTTAATCCAGGTTATAAACTATCTGTGTGCCAAATTTCATCCAAATACGTTTAGTAGTTTTTGCGTGTAAGAGTAACAAAGATCCAATCAAAAACATAAATGTGAAATAGGAGCCAAATTCAATATTGTAAAATAAAGTAAAATTAACAAGTAAAATTTTCAGCTTCAATTCATCCTAATTGCTATGTGTAAATAATTCGACTATTCAATGAAGTTATATTTTTAAATAGCAAACATTGTTATAGCAGAAAAAACAAGAAATTTTGTTTAAAATTAATTTTATAATGTTGTATGTATGTTCTTTATATATTTCAGGATTATCTATAGAACTTGGCACCCATTTAGATCTCAATTCTTTTGTCGGCGAAATCGACAACCACAATATTGAATTTGACTCCCATTTCACATTTATGTTTTTGATTGGATGTCATTATTTTTTGTAAAGAAATTATTATTATTCGTCAACTAAAAGTGATCTGTAAAATCTATTTTCAAGTATAAGTAGCAAGATTGTGTAAGAATGTATTTCTTTCGTAGCACAATTCGACTTTGAAAACGACACCCATGACGAAGAAATTCTTCGCAGCCGCTATTTTGGATTTACATTTTGTACTCACTATCGGCTTTGACACATTCGAACACAATACATAACGTATCGGTACAAGTACGATTTATTTTTATTTTTATATGGGCTACTAGCTTTAGCCCGCGGATGCGCTCGAGTAGAAATTTTTCCACGGGAACGTACTGCGTCACGATTCTGTGTAAAATCTTAACACCGCGATTCAGAAAATCGCGTCATTAGCATACGCTATCGAATGAGTACACTGGCAAACTCAAACTCTTCGTTCCAAACCAAGTAGTACCTAATTAGTTTTGATCGAATGGACAGATCTTAATGAATGCAAAACTACTAAGATTTCGTGTCCACAACGCTGCAGTCGCACTGGCGCGCGGTGCTAGACCACATGCTTGTATATACGAATGAATATCGCTCATGGTGCAAGAGCGATATGCACCGGCACCACAACGGTGCGGGAGGCGCGGCGCCGCATACATTTTTCATTTTCATTCTGAGATGTTCTGAATTTTTTTCAATCTGTGGTCCGGCCCTGTTGCGGCTCCAGCATCATATACAGGAAGCCTAAATTCACCTCAAGATACGGACTATGACTATATTTCCAAACCCTTAAATCCTCGTGACCCCGAGCGCGCCGCACTCCTGCTGCCCGCCTCGCGGAAAACTTAAACAGCCAATGATTAACAATTATTATTAATTATTGGCTGTCTAATTTTTTTAAATAATCTGGTATATAAAACGTTGTAAGCGACCTGTCATCAAGGAACCAATTCTCCTGCGAAAGAAAAAGTTTTTGCTATGATAATTTCGTAAGGCGCTAGGTATGAATAAAAGTCGATTACTCGGAAAATATTTCAAATCGTAAAAAAAATCTGTTTTCTGATTTTTTCCTTTATATAGACACAAGTACCAGGCTGGATACCATATTTCAACTTTCTAGGTCATCTGTAAGTGGGTTAGGTTTTTGATCTATAGGTAGGTGTATAAGACAGTCAGTGATAAAAATGCCGATTTTTAGACGTTAATATCTCAACAACCGTTTGAGCTGTATTTGAGATAGTGGATTTACAAATGAAACTTGTTATGCAATTACGCAGCTAATTATTTTGTAATGTTGTACAGTTTTGCAATAGGTGAAGAAACTACAGGTTAGAGAGCAACGCGCAATAGAAAATGTTGATCGCAGTGGCGCGGTGTGTCGCTACATGAAGACTGTCGCGTGGCGCTCGCTTCGAGCGCGGGCGCGCAACTTATGTGTGTGAGTCGCCACCGGGCGGTTTGTATGTGTGTGCGTGTGCACAGGGAGTTGGCTTGAACAAGCTGTATTTATGAAATTTGAGGATTTAGTTAATCTAAGGGGTTATAATAAATAAACCTTTGATGTGTATAAGTTAAATAGATTTTGAGATATTGAGGGATCAAAAGTGGCTCCAAATGGTTCGTGTAATATACCACACGGCTGCTGTCTATTTTTTAACTTTGGCTTGACACGCTACCGCGTGTCTAGATCCATCCATCTATCCTAACAAACTTTCGCATTTATAGTATTACTAGCTGATGCTCGCGGCTTCGTCCGCGTGGATGTCGGTTATTATATACTAAAACCTTCCTCGAGAACCATTCTATCGATTGGTGAAAACAACATGAAAATCGGTGAAGTAGTTTTTGAATTTATCGCGAACAGACAGACAGACAGACGCGGCGGAGGATTTTGTTTTATAATATGTAAGGATTTTAGTAAGAAGGACTATTCAGGAATGCAAGCAATAAGAAATTGCTACTGAAGGCTGCAGGTGTCGACCTCAGGACGAGCTGCTTCTCACACGTAAAACTGTACGTCGCTTGCTCCCGCGTTACCATCCGTCGCACCAGTCCGCTCTTTATATTTTGGCTGCTGAGACCAAAACTACACACATAGTTTACAGAGAAGTTTTATAATATAAATGTGGCTGTTATTTTAGTATATACAATATATAACACAACTAACTATACAAATAAATACAAAACCAAAAGAACACTTAGGCGTCAAAGTAATCGTCCGCATCGCTGTCATCAAGAAATCTGCCCAGAAGACTGGTAGCATTGCCACGTTAAGGTTCCCACAAACAGGCACGACGCGACAGCGTGACGCGACTTTAACAAAACAATTTCTGAGAAAACTTCGCGCGACAATTCGCGCCAGTACGTAAGAGCCTTAAAATGGCAATGTTAATTCTTTGGCCAAAGAACGAGCCAGCCCTGTGGTCACGTGAACGTCTACCAGTCAGCGATATTTTAGTATATTGTGGTGTATTACGACTTTCACACAAGCGAAGTTGCGGCAGAATAATATAATTTCACACATTTCATATTCATGCTCCCAATTTGAAAGAGTTATATATAATTTGTTTGTGTTTGCATTTATTTTGAACTAATTTAAAACAATTTATGGCCACTCGTAAAGTCAATTTAAAATAAATTATTCATGTCTTGTGTCACTCGAAGCGATTAGTTTCAAAGTACACAGTATCCCAGCATTTAAAACGTGTAAGTAATGAATGTGTGGCAGAATCGGGCAGCAGGTTTGATGTAACAGGTAGCGCAATATGTAACACTAAGCATGTAGTCTACAGCTCAGATTACATAAAGAGGTACACTCGTGACGGATGACGTCACGCGGTGACCCCGATGTCACGCCCCCTTAGCCCGCTTATTACTGACTGTGTAGTGCACGAGACAAGGCGAGACAGTTCTACTCTAACCCCGACAATGATAAATGGTATTATTAAAGCTACAAAGCGTCGCGGTTGTTGATGTATTTTAGAAATACCTATAGCGTACTCGTACATACAATATAGTAGGTATTGATGACTAACAGGTTGGTCTTAATGAAGTTGGAGCCTAATTAATTACCATCGGATTAGGTTTTAATAATAAGTCAGAACGATTTTTTAATTTATTCATCTTCCTTGTTGACAAGGATGCAGCATCTAAGAGTAAAATCTCTGGGATGTCGAGTATGGGACCGCTGAAGCTTGTACGCAGACAGATCAGCAAAACACAAACATAACATATAAACATCTCATAAATCCCAACATTTGATCTTCTGTCCCCCTTGCACTGCAGTGAGCAGCCACTTCATCTATCTCTTCGCTCGTAGCTTACGAGGAGTCAGTGCATAAAGCCGGCTCACTGCTCTGAGTATCACTAGTACGCCTCATTGTGTTAGTGCAGCCAGACATGCATCTTGCATGCGCCTGTGCAACAACACAACAGGCTTACATCAGTTTGCTTCCTTAAAATATGGAAAATGCTTTTCACCTGTAGGTGCGTTCTTTACTGGTTAGAATGAGGGAACGACAGAAACTCAAAAAATTAAATTGTATGAAGCTTGTTGTTAGCTGTGGAACTACGAGTATCAGTTCAAACTTTCGGTTTCACCAAAAAAATAACTACTATACCTACAGTTTGATTTAAAAAAAGGCCCAAAATCGTTAACCCGTTACCCCACTCGTGCACATTGACACATGAACAAAGCGTGGCTGCGCTGCCCCACATTCACGTTCAAATAGAAGAGAGCAGTGTGTCACATGTTTGGGGTCGCGGGATGACCCTATGACCCCTGCTTTCCTTACAGTCTCCTAGTAGTCCCAAGCGGCGAGTAATGTAGCGAAATTATCTGATTGTGGCCTGCAGCAGCAGCTGCTGCGCCCATACAGAGCTTGACCATTTACCTACTGCAAAGAGTTTGTGTATAATCAAACGTCATCGTCACCTTTAAATGTATCAGTATAACTTCACATTGAATGGTGCTTTGCTCTCCTGAAACTTTTCCGTATATACGGACACCAAAGCACCATTTAAAATGTGTAATATAGTCGTACTCGTTTTTCGTGGGCACAGGAACAAAAATAACAAATACATATCGCAGTTACTCACAGGAGCGTGAACAGAGTCCAGTCAGCCTGTGTTCACACTTCACTGCATCTGTGGAGAGCACTTTGTTGTTGAAATATTTTATTCCAGTCTATAGATCTATGAGAATCTCGAAAACACTCACCTTGTTTTTTAAATACAGGTAAATGCGTACTGCATTCAGTTTTTTGATCAATGGTTAAAACTGCAGAGAATTATGACACACACGAGCGAATAAACAGTCTCAGTACAACAAATCATCCGAGTGTAGTCAAAGATTTATAGTTTGTTAGCTGTGACTGACTGCCACATAACTGGAGTTAGTTGTTGCACGTTACAAGACACGAATATCAACTTGCATTGTATACTTTACAACAAGCATCGAATGTACCGAAAAAGTCAAGGTAGTGTAGTGGCACCCCTATCAGGTGGCGTAGGCAATATTGTGCAATTGAACGTCACGGGGTTTGATCAAGACACTGCTTTTTTTGTCAGCGCCTCTCATCATGACAATATACGACAGGTAGCTGGTAGCGTGACTATGAACAGAATTAGGGCTGGCTACGATAAGTACCAAAGCAGTTCAGCTTTGACTAACTTTTACTTGTGTTGTAACAAATACTTCTTTATTATTGTTTTGTGCAGCAAAAAGTAATAGAATGTTATGAACACATGTATCACCATGCATTTTTGACGCAGAGAATAATAGATTTTCGAAGTTTAATACAGAATTTGCTTCTTAGACATTTGCTACGAAAACGTGACGTCTACGCACACTCGTAAAGGTTCGTAGCGCGCTACGCTGCTACGCGGTCGGTTGACGATGATAAAAGAAACGCCGCGCCGCTTGGCTCAGTAGCAAGTCCCGGCTTATGAACTACTATAGCTATGATTGTGTAGTGAGAACTTTATTTACAAGAAGAGTAAGAGTGTAAATAATTTATTTGTTAAAATTAGTTTTAAATATTATAACTAAAATAATAAATATTTACAACTTAACATACATGTTTATGTGAGTTTTCTTATCTTAAGTGGTAACAAAATATTTAGTGTTATTGCAATAAGCCGGACTAGCACACGTAGGGTTCCGTACCATATTAAAATCGAGCAAAAAAACGCCGAAAAATACACGTTGGGGACCCCCTATAATTATAATCTTTATTTAATTTGTGCGTTATAGCAGCAACAGAAATACACTATCTGTGAAAATTTCAACTGTCTAACTATTACGGTTCATGAGATACAGCCCACTGACAGACAGACGTAGGGACAGCGGAGGCTTAGTAATAGGGTTTCATTTGGCCCCCTTCAGGTACGGAATCCTAAAAACAAGCATCATCATTTTATGTTAATATTTTACCAATTTTTAATACTGAAAAAATAATTATTCTATTCTATTCTATCAATCTACACCCAGAGAATAAGTTATAGCTTGTTTACCTTTTTTAATGTTAACAAAAAGAACTCAACACAGTAAATATATACTTCACCTCGTGTTGTTGAAGTATTAAACTTTCTTCATTAGCCAGCGTTGTTTAGTGTTGTTGCCAATAGATGGCGCTATTCACAGTTTTTATGAAATGCCTGCGATGCGAGATAGCGGACAGACGAGCGCTCAGCAAAGATGTTATTATGTTTTAGCTTCACAATAACGTGTTTATTTTATAATAAAGAACAGTTTTTTCGTGTTACAGACAGCTCGATTTAATTCCATTTGTTTGTTAATTTTGAGATAAGATTTTTTGGAGGACTTGGGAGAACTGAAACTAATGGCGAGATTGATAAGTTTGTCTTTATATTGTATCTTTTAGTATTTGCTCTTGTAGTTACGGTTGCTACACGCAAGGTAATAAATGCACTTTTAAATAAAAGTGAACGTTACTTTTAATACATAATAGTACCTAAGTATAGAGAGCGCCGCGCGCCGCCGCCGCCGGCGCCGGTAACTAAAGATGCACAAGTTTGTGCGGGCTCGCTGCGACGAATGTACTCAAATAACTAAGAGGTGCATAATGCATTAGACAACTTTTTACTTAAGTTAATGAAGATTTATATGTTGCAACCTTCATATTTACGAGTGAAGTTAACAGTGCTGGGTCATTATTCCGTAATGGTAAAATGCATCTCGGATTACGTAACTTACCTAAATGTGAACGAACTCTTAACTAATTAATAACAACGTACGTGTTTCGGGACGAATGCTGTGAAGGGATTTATTAATTTCGGAATTAAACTTTGACTTCCATCTGAAAATTAAACTTTAACTACGTATTAGGTATTTACCATAATGTTGTATGTCTGCCTTCAGCTTGGAAGCTGCGGTATAGTCCCCGTATGCAGGCGGTACTTGTATCGTTTTGATTCAGGTTCAGCTCCGACCGTCGGCAGCGCGGCGGGAAATTTATTAATTGGCTCATGAGGCAGCTATCGAACACAAACAGATTCAGAAGACTTTCTCTACCCAATATTTTTTTGTCCAATCTAACTAGAAAATACATCGTAATAAACAAAGAATACATGCCTACAAACCTTTACAACTTTGTAGCTAGATAGGCCTTAGCACGAAAGAGAGACGTAAACGTAATGTAAATTCTCGTCCGGTGTTAGAAAAAAAGGCTCTCATAAAGTTTGGTGAAACAAGTAGACTAAATACCTCAGTAAGATTAAGAAGTAATCAACTTTAAACCTTATTGACAGTAAGTATTTGAAGTTATTCTATTCTATCAAGGTACTGTTTACGTACAAATTCGTATAGTTTTTGGGTGAGTCATCTGCGTTTTCCTGTTGTGTGTCTCCTTGTCCGCGAGACAGGCTGGCTGGGCAAATTGGTGGAGCAACACGGCGGCGCATGCAGAATGGAAGCTAAACGACATACACGGGAAAATATCTGCCGCCTCCGGTCACTGCGCTGCAGCGCGCACCGCGCACCGCGCACGACGATGTTGTTAGATTCTTCTAATTTGTGTTTTCCCGAGACTCGACTTTAGGAATAGATGCCATGTTGGATAACCGTTGTAATAATAAAATATTTTCTATTTTACCTACAATCAAGGTTCAGAGAGGTGTTTACTAAAATGTGCGATAATAACCATAGACTGTATTAATACTAACAGATAAATTTTATAACGATCAGGGGACCTAAAACGGCCACATTAGCAATTCCTCCAAAAGCAATTCATTTCCTGAATTCCCAGCTGTCATTAGCGATTCCTCTAATTTGCCACAAAAGCAATTCATAATTTGTGAAACATTTTACGAATCTCCATAGAAAGCTGTCAAACAGATTTATCACTTCGTAATATGAATCGCATGCAGATCATATTATGAATCGTCAGTTTGTGACATTTTACAATGATTCATAATATTTTCCAATTATGATTCTGCCAAAGTGGCAGTTTTAAGCCCCCTGTTATTATTTTTACGTTGTAAACTAATAAACATAAGGTAATACATAGATAATGTAAAGGTAAAAAGTAGTGCTTCATCGAAAGAGCCCAAACTTACCCTATAAAGTATCATCAGAACACACACAGCGAGGTCGAGTGATCACAAAGCAGCGCAAACAAACAAAAAGCACACTATTGCAGGCAGTCCCCCAAACTGCACAGACCCTCAAGCCGAACCCCGCGCCGAGGGTTGACATGAAAGTAATAACGCACTCCAGCGCTCGAACGCGCGTGAAATGCGCACCGCAGACTTAGACAACCCTCCGCCACGAGTGCCACGAAAAGGGTGCATGCTGTAGGCAAATTAAACTAAATTCTTTTGAGTTTTTAATACCACTGTGACTAAATAAAATAAAGTTATTTCTCTTTAAATATCGTCACACGAAAACATAAAAAACAATATTTCTATTTTTGCTAATCTCTAGTTGCACATCCCGTCATTATCTTGCGTATCAGTGTAGCAATTCCTTTTGTGAAAAGTTAATTAAAACCTGTCGAAACACTCGTATAGTCTCACAGCGACAGCATGCAGACAGCATGTTCATATCGTGCACTACTACTTCAATCTACTTTTAACATTTTGAACTCAACCGACACAAATATGCGCAAAGCTCCGTAAATTAAAAGGAATATAAGGGGGTTGTCGAAAAACCTATTTAGAGTTTCAAGTAACGGAATCATTGTGTTTGAGTAAAAAGATGCATAAAGTGAATTATTATTTTAGCATGTAAGTAGTTTTCACCGCAAGACCTTCGTCTATTTTATTTGTTCCACCGTCTTCTCCGGCCGTATTGTCGTCACAAACCGTTCGCTATTGTAATAATTACTAATTAGTTGCTCTTGTAAAAGAAGACAAACTATTATTACTCGTACCGCCGTGAAATTTCAACAATACGTACCTACCTACTTTGTAAAAATTTTGCTGGAGTTCCATTTAGGCGGTTAGGCCTTGTAGACTCATATTTTAGGCCTAACGTTAAATTAATTCGCGCTTCAATGTCTAGAATTAATGGAAGTAAGTTTGACTATCTAATGTAGGCCTAGTCTTTCTTACAATACTATAAAAGAAGGCTTTAGTACAATGTTTCGTACCGGGAGCGGTGAGCAACTGAGCAGCGTCGCCGTCGGCTACACAGAGATTACTCGACGGCCGCAGAGCGTACACAAACAGACGGACGGGAAATTAAAGTAAAACGACAGTGGGCTGTGGGGCTGGTGGGGCCGGTGGGGCCCATCGGAGGATTCTTTGCACACAACAATGCGTCTATAGAAATAAGCTTGGAGGACTGTAAAAAAAATATAAGTACAGAAGGATCAGTCATATTATACGACGTGAAAGAAAAACCTACATAATATGGTGCCATTTTTCTGTTTCTTTTTATTGAAATTGGAATTTAACTTTTTTACCGTTAGACCACACACCTTATATGTACCTACAGAACCTTCAAGCCCCCATTATAAAACTGTTCATCCAGCTTAGCATTGTAATAATTTAGTTTACCGACACAGACAAAGCAATATCAAAAGTCGTGTGTTGTATTGAGAGGATGTTCTGCATCCATCTACACCGCGGCATAGCTCCGCGCCTGCAACAAGAATGCCATTTTCTGCTCCACAATAGACATTTTTTCTCATTTACAGCCTTCGGCGGTTTATGAGTAACGCGTAATGACTTCTTTCAGTTAGTTAGTTCCTTTCCGCTGTAATGAAAACAATACGCAGCGCAAAGACTGCGGAAATATTTTGTGCAAGCTTATTACTTTCCCAAAAAAATTTTTTAAAAGAATTTGCTGAACAACTTAAAAGCAAAGCTTTGTTGCGCATTTGTAAAAGAAATCTAGAACGTAGTTTTCTATCCTAGCTAGATTTCTAGTTATCCCATTCAATTTTTGTTTTAGATAAAACCCCGAGTTCTTTTTACACAATCAGTGTAATCTTTAACAATTTCCTATAAAACAGTTGAAAGTCATTGGATGCCCCGCAAGCGTATTCAAATCTTGTGGAGCAATAAGTCGGGGTTAGATATTGGGGGATCCAATCTAGGCAATCGTCCCCGCGGCGCGTTACGTAAGGCTCGCAACACACAGGCGCGGCGGCGGCAGCACGCCCGCGGGAACACTCGCGACCTGCCGCCGCCGCCGCTAGGAACACGCGAATGTCTATGGGTGAAACAAATGTTTCAAATATTTTCATCTTAGTAAAATTTGCACAATCATTTTGATAGTTTATTTTTTTGTGCTGAAGTCGCACGATTTCCTATCAAATTATCTCACTGTAAGAAGTGGCATTTGACATCTGTTCAACAACCTAATTAACCAAATCTCTTCTCAGTCACTCACTTAGACACTTAAGATGATGAGTTTCATCGTCACATCCCCTGACCGAGCATCGCCCGCGCCTCCCCGCGCCTCCCCGCGCCCGCCGCCACCTTGCGTGACGTAAACAACACTCAGTTTCACGCTCTACTTGCCCAACTTTATTCTCTCTTACTTCCTCTGATTGTTCCTTAAATTGAACATTTAAATACCAAATGTAGATAAACCGATGAAACTCACAAACGCCGCCGCCCGGTAAGAGTATATTTTAGCGCTTAAGCTGAACGTTTAATTGACTTAATTCCTACCGGTTTACGGCCTTTTAAGATTGTAGACTAAACAGTTTAATTTTACGCAGTGAAATCTGGCTTTCTGACGGTACCGAAATGGTGTTTGGTCACCGGTCCACGTTCAAAGTTTTTTGCCTGTACCATATGGTACACATTATCTCTACGTGCATACTAGCATACTTACATCCCAGAAGTAAGATAGGATCAGTAAAAATAAAATGGTATCTATCAAAGATAACGGTCTCATACCAGACGGTATGATGCCGGCCCGGTCGATGGGCGAACGATATTGGATCTCGATAGCGGCCCGACTGGGCCTGACGAACGGCCGTCCGGCTGCCGGAATGTTGCTCTTATCATCGTTTCTATTACGGACTGTTGCGAGTCCCGAACAAATCCGTCTCAGACAAAAACTGTAATGATAGCAAGGAATAACTTCTTACCCGAGAGATGAGAATCCAGATATGAGAAACTACACTTCTTTGTCATACTTTATGTCTAAGGAAGAAAGATGAAACAGACATAATAAATGTCCCCATACCATGTCATTGCCAAACATCACAAACTCGCATAATACTCGTAATAGGTACAACTTATTCGAATTATGCTTCCAATTATCATCCTAAATGACTTCAAGCGCCAGCGTATTCCCTACTTAATCGCGCCACACTTAATATGAACCGTCTCAAAACATCGTAAACTTCTCTATGGTTGTCACAGCGGCAGCGGCGCGGCGGCGACGCGCGGTCTTTAAGGATGTTACGATTATACCTGCAGTTAATTTGGCAGTTATCGATGTCAACAAACTTTAGTGATGCACGATGAAGCAACCCTGGTGTGGAGACAGGGTTGACAGGACTCATGACAGCACATAAAGGTATAGCTTTACTAGGATCATTTGACGCGTGGCCAAAATCAGAACTAACGCCACCAACTTGATTTTTCAATACACTTTCCCAAACGTTTACCAACAAAGCCTGGGAGGTCAATGTCATTAAAGAGCCAAAAAAAATCACTGTAGAAAGCGTTAAAGCTTAGAAGTCATACAAAAATTAAAATTAATATTTGACAGAGTATCTATTAATTAAATATAGTTTTAAGACAATAAGTCTGCAAGAACACGGGACTATTTGATGGAAACTTTGTGAAAACTCCCCTTATTCTCAAACTTTTACTGAAAACATTTAATTTCATCGAACTCTTCTTAAGCATTATGGTGGTTGCACATCAGAAGGAAAATGCGTTGCATCGTGTATCATCGGTCGCGTAACGCCGCAACGGACAAATAGATAATAAAACATTCAACCTAATACCCTCAACCAATGATGCATTAGTGCGTCGAGTTTACGAAGTTACGCTCGACGCATGTTCCATGAGATGTGCGACCACTCTTATAGTCGATCTTTCCGTTAGTTTGAATTAGGTTTAGTTATTCGTGAAGCTGATTTATACGTTGTGTACATGGTTCGCGGAAAGCGAAAACTCATCTATATTTGTATTCTGCCCGTCCTAACTTTTCAAAGAGCTGTGGATTTTGTGAATAATAAATAAATAAATAACCTACGGTGCCCAGACCTGGTCGCACACCGAGTCGCAAAAGTTCCGCCTTGGGGTTTGCCAAAGAGCAATGGAGCGCAGCATTCTGGGCGCAAACCAAACTGACAGAATACGAATCACCACGTTGCGCTCCAAAACGGGGATCCTAGACGTAGGCAAAAAGGCTGCCAAGCTAAAATGGGATTGGGCGGGTCATGTCAGCCGCATGCATAGCGACCGCTGGGCAACAGTCTCCGCACGGTGGGTGCCTGATGATGGACGGCGCCGCCGAGGCCGGCCCAAGAAGAGATTGCGAGACGATTTAGAAGCGTACCGCAAGGGATAGACCGAGGTGGCCCTGGAAAAGGATGTTTGGAAAGATTTGGTCCAGGCCTTTGCTCAGAAGTGGTTTTCTGACGTTTCATAAGTGCCCATGTAGGCTTATGTGATAGTAATATAGATAGATAGTAATGCTCGTTTACTATCATAATCATTGCGATACTAAAGTCACTCACTAGTAAAACACTTAATTAAGTACTCGTAACAACACAATTTCTTGGTGGTCTAGAAAGTCTCTCCTCATTCTTACATATTATAAACCAAAGTCCTCTGCCGCGTCTGTCTGTCGTCCTGTACGTGATAAACTAAAAAACTACTGCAGAGATTTTCATGATGTTTTCACCAATGGATAGAGTGGTTCTCGAGTAAGGTTTAAGGCGAAGTCGCGGGCATCAGCAAGTACATTATAATTATAGAATACACGGAATGAGGAAAATTTATATTTTTACCCGACTACGGCGAAGAAAAAAAGAGGGTTATGCACTCAGTGACCTCATTAAAAGAAGAAATATAAAGTGTGTTGGTGATAAGGATGAGCCCTTCTGTTCTTCTTCTTCTTTCTGGTAAAAATATCAACTGCTCATAGGAGTAGGTAGGTACTTACTTACTTTCTGATGCAGGAGGCCAGTATCTTCTGACTTGTGTTATAAAAAGTATGTGACACCGTAATTATTGTCCTTGTCCAGACACGTGTAGTTACGTTAGGTATCCTCCAAGTTTACGTGATGATGAATACTGCAGCGGTGGTCGCAGACGGGCGCGGCGCGGCGGGGGGCGGGGGGGAGCGGCCTAATACCAGATAGTATCCTTTCACAGTGATTGGTGCGCCAGACGGTAGACTGGCCAGAGACGGACTGAAGAGTAGGTGGTTCAGTTTATTTATTATTAAAGGTGCTCCCTCACCGGGAGTATTCGCTTGTAATGTAAAAGTTCTGCTTCGAGAATTGCATCAGTGAATGAGGAGAACCGACAGTACAGTACAGTAATTAATAAATTGCAGGCGACACAGGCCCATAGAAAAATACCTTAACCTAAACATAAATATTCTTAAAACAGTACTTGTGTTAACAAATAAGGCTTAGACTATGGTAGTAGCACTTCACTTAATGTAATAATGTTCACTAATACTTTGAAGTAATGCTCCAAATCGAATCTTGGATTTAAAAATCAATTTAAACACCTATCTCAGATATGATTACCACGCGCAAGCAACTAGCAATACACCCGTGTTTGTCACTGTTCAGCACTCCACTCTTCCTCAACCTGTATCCACCCAATACGGCCCTGCTTCCCTACCCCGGTGGGGACAGTTCATACAATAAGTTCGCTCCACCAGACGGGGCTATTGAATGCGATAGACGATAGACTATCTAGGATAGCTCTGGATATAGACTCTGATATGTATAGCCTCTGCCGACGAGAGATAACACGCTATTGATAACGTGAATCACAATGGAAGACAATTGGAAAGTGATTCCGTTGTAAATATTTAAATAGATATAGATGAAAGAAAGTTTATTGAAGAAGATGAAAGCATCCTAACTAATATTGAGAAAGAAAGTGAGTTTCTTTGTTAAACTTTCCCGCTAAAACAGCTGAACGGATTTGGATGAAAGGTATGGGGATACTTTGAAATCTGGAATAAGACATAGGCTACTTTTTATCGACATACCAGGCGGGCGAAGCCGTGGGCGGAAGCTGGTATTCAGACCATGAACCTTAATGCGTTAGTAAATAACTTCTAGACAATGTTAGTTCATTCATCAGAGTAGTCGGATAGCAAACGCCAGCCTCATCTCGTTCTTAAAATACGATTGACGTATAAGGGTCAGTTCGGACCGCGACTTGAAGCGACGCGACGTTGCGCGCATTTTTTAACAATTATCGACCTTATTTTTGCTCAAAAAGGTATAATTTCAGTGCGAGCGTGTACGCGTGTCAAAGTACGCTGAGATACGCGTTGCGGCGCAGCGCGTGAACCTTATTGTGTAGTAAATAAATTCGATATTGTATCGGATCATAAAAAAGTGCGGGTCGCGTCGCATCTCGGTGTGAACTGATCCTAAAAGTGTTTGTACAGACGTTTTAAAAATAAGAACAAAAAAATTATGATTGATGAATCAGTATCAGAATAAAAAGTCATTTATTCAAACTAGGCAAAAAATCAGATAGAGAACAAAACAGAAAAAAAAAAAACTGCAGTTTTCGAACGTCAAAATGATGATTTGGTAAGGCACGTACGCAGGAACGAACAAAACATAATTAACACGAACATCGAACACGGAACATTTGGTTCGGACGTGTGGACGTAAATTAGCAAAGCCAACACGAACCCCATACGATCACAGTTCGCGCTCAAGCGCCCCGCTCTCTTTAGTAACCATGGATTCGAAGTTGGATCGCAACGAACATGTTTGACGTAAACAGTGTTTGATGTTCATTAGCGGTACGCACATGCGAACAAAGTGCTCGGTTCGTATTCGCAATGTTCTTGTTCGTTCGTGCGTACACGCCTGTTGACAGGTAGATAATATTTGAAACCGTAATCCAACAGCAGAATCTGAGATGGTAAATAAGATCTTACTATGAAGTAATCAACATTCGTTCTAAACAGAGGTTTATATCCTTGTAATTATTGATAAATATTTTTTTTCTAACTTTGTATCTGTCGGAAACTGATGCGAGAAACCACCTCTTAACACTTCACATCTCTTCACTCTTCACATCCGTTCATCGAGTTTAACAACTCTTAAAAAGTTGCACAATTATCGGCGCGGTTCCAATTACGAAGTCCTCATGATGAGGTGCGCGTGATATATGACCGCAAGCGCCGGAATTGAACCCGGGACCACCGCTAATGAGCACGTCACATGCTCATCATTCAGTTACTGTTAATTGACGTGTCTGGTTCGTAGTTAACTGTGGTCAGCGTGACTTATGTATGTTGTTTATGTGTAACAAGTGTGTAGTTGTACGGGTAGGATGTCAAAGTTTGATTCTTGCGTACGCCTACGAGTATTATAAAGAATCATTCCAAAATAAGCTACACTCAGATTATTCAATTGCCCAAAGAAATATGGGCTAAGTGCGATGAATCACCTAAGCCTAGCCTACGACAGTCAAATCTGCTCTAACTATCGCCTTTCATAAGTTGCCACTAGCTAGTTTCTTGCAAAAAAAAAAATAGTATTCTGTAACGCTCCGTGGTAAAGACACCATTAAACAACCATAATAATTGTATAACTATTTCAAAACCTTCAGATAACAACCGTGCCGGTCATCACAATAGGTCATAAAGCACCGCATTTAGTGCTAGACTATACCTCTCCCAAACCGGTACCATTCCTGTAACACGTTCCATTCATATTGCTAACCCTGTTGAATTAAACGCCATTGAAACTGGCACAAATGGTACAGAAGCCAGGCTAAAGTGCTGGATCTAGAGCGGCCATAGATCCTTTAGACACAGGTAGGTGTAATTAGTCCGGGAAGGATGTGGCTCTGCGCTATTGTACAGTCAGCTTCACTGTTTAAAATGTCCTAAACAATCAAGAACATGAAACTGTTTATTTTCAACTCTCGATTATTTGCTTTTGTGGACTAGCAATGAACAACAACTTTGCCGATATCTCTCTACTATTATAGACGATCAAACGATGGGGAAACTAAATCTTAATTGTTTCTGAATATTTATTATACTCCCTGATTCTAAACATACCTAGTGTTTAGAATCACGGAACTTATAAAGAATGAACACAAGTATACGACATTATAGATTTTACGTTAATTTTCTTATTTGTTCTGATCATTTTGAATACTCTGTTCGTCGCAGTATTTTTGACACCTACTGTAGTACGTCTTACATGCGGGGCGTGTTCATATAATATGTAAGACATTTTTAATAATAAATATGATAAAATATATACTTTGGAATATATAAAATCATGTAAGTTCATTATCCAATCAAAAACATAAATGTGAAATGGGAGCCAAATTCAATATTGTGGTTGTCGACTTCGCCGACAAAAGAATTGTAATCTAAATGGGTGCCAAGTTCTATAGATAATCCTGAAATATACAAAGAACATACCTACAACATTCTAAAATAAATTTTAAACAAATTTCTTGTTTTTCTGCTATACTCGTAACAATGTTTGCTATTTAAAAATATAACTTCATTGAATAGTCGAATTATTTACACAAAGCAATTAGGATGAATTGAAGCTGAAAATTTTACCTGGCTAGTAGCTTTTAAAGAAAGCCTTTCATATATTTCCGCGGACGCAACCATAAGATGCACCTTCATTTTTTAAAGAAACTAATATTTGCTGCGGCCTGTCCTACCTCCTTACAAGGTCTACTTTGAAAAGTCCTAATTGAATTACCTGCAGCACCGCGTCAACCTGAGCAATATCCTTACAATTACCTGCAGCACCGCGTCTGACGTCACCCTGAGCAATATCCTTTCAATTATCTGAAACACCGCGTCTGACGTCATCCTGAGATATATCCCAACAATGACCTGCACTATCGCGTCTGGCGTCACCCTGAGCAATATCCTTACATCTATAAATGCCAACTTTTAGAACTTCTTTTACTATGAAAGATTTGTTCGGGACAGCTTGAGTCAGGGATAGATTCGTAATAAAACTGTCTGTGCCATCCATCCGTAATACTGCAAGCGTTTTATTTTCACCGCTCATCCTCGTAAACTCAAATAGAACAATGTTTTATGTACGGGCGACATTCGTTATATAAATATTGGGCTGTCTCTCAAATCTAATAGATCGCTCATAAAACTGTTTATAGCACATACACAGATGTTTGTTTGTATTGTTTGAAATCTATTTGGTGTTATTATTTTGGTTAGTTTAATTTGAAATCATACCATGTCTGAATAACAACATTCAATTGTCTCTCTTTATCCACACATATTATAAAAACAAATCTTCCGCCGCGTCTGTCTGTCTGTCTGTTCGCGATAAACTCAAAAACTACGTCACCGATTTTCATGCTGTTTACACCAATGGATAGAGTGGTTCTCGAGGAAGGTTTAAGTATATAATAACCGACATCCACGCTGGCGAAGCCGCGGGCATCAGCTAGTGTTATATAAATTGAAACAGAATATTTTAAGTAGGTGGTAAGGTTTCATTTTGGAATTTCAATGTAAATATTTTTTTTTAATTGGACGTGATATTATTCCCCAAATGCTCCTGTGATATCGCTATTCACGTGGTATCTTTTTTTAATATCTATCTGTATTTGAAAAACAAAACGAAATGGTTTGATAGTTTTTTTTTCATTTTTACACCTTGACGTGGTAACACATTTAAATTGTTTCCCTCCTTAAACTGGTATTATTTACGACGCTCCTGACTCTAGTCGGTAGTACCCCGGAAGTGAGAGAATAAAACATTAGAGTTGGTCCACATAAAGTTTTCCAATGAAATGTCGTAAGTATAGCCAACTTACTTGTCAGGAAGAAACGTTTACCAACTGGAGGGTCGGCCAAGGTAAGCTGACCTGCGCCCGTAGCGTAACTCTTTACAACTCATTCCACGTTCACTTTATTCTGTGGTTTATTATGTGTCTGCGTAAACTGGTTACTCAATTATGATACTATTAAAATTTTACGTTTATTGATTTTACAAGGTTTTCCTGAGTTTGGATGTAACTTATGCCTATTTGATTTTTAGACAATTAATGAATGTCGGATTCAAGTTGCTTTTTGAACAGTAAAATGAAGTTGACGGAGCTTTATAGGACGTTTTAAAGACAAAATAACTAACATTTTCAATTTAGATTACCTTTACTATAGTATTATTTTATGCTCATAAGATTCCACTCATGTCATTTATGTGATGAAACACGCACAACCGCATATAACCTCATCACAACATCGAATAACATCCACACATCAATGAATAAGTAACCATCCCGTAATCCCTAACCTAGATCTGGTCACGCGGCCACGTCGCCGTCGTCGCGTCGCGGTCCCTGCCGCCTGTCTCTCCTGTGGACACGAACTAATCAAACGGAACCACATCTGGGCCCGACATTACCGAGATAACCCAGTCCGAACATTCAAGGGTAATATACAAATATCATTTTCTTGGAAATACAAGGGTAAGAATAGAAAAGGTGAAAACAGACTTGTTGAAGACGACGTTAGTTGTGTTTTGATGCATTGAAGCACGGTCCCTTGCTAAGTCAATAATATGGTGATTTTCATCGATTCAGTTGGTATTAAAGTTTACTTTGCCGGGACAGGTCTAGGATGAGGAGCCAGACCAAGATAGATACAGAAACCTGCAGGGCACCATGTGGCGAGCTGCTGGGCAGTAGCGACCCCACGGACCCTATCTCCCGGGAGAAGTCTTGTTCCTCACCTCTGGTTTGCCTTTATTGGCCGGCTGGAGTGAACACTGACGAGGAACAGAGCTCCCACCTCATTCTTGCCTTTATTGACTGGCTTGAGTGAAGACTCGCAAGAGGAAACGTGCTCGGATGCACATTAATCTGAAACGATATTTTGATTCCTTTACCACGAACACCTCTAATAGAAAAGCTACTCTGTCAGCTGTGTGTTGGTTTTGTTGCTTACTCAGTATCGTCACATTGCCATCAAGTCGTTACCAGCCGCAGCCGTCTCGTGCCGCGCCGCCCTCTGCGACGTTGACGCGACGCGACGTTGACAACAATATCGCGCTGATGGCGAAACAACGCTACAATCACTCGCGACTTTCACTCTGCCACGTTCGAGCTTTTTGGATAAAACATAGAGATTTCAGAAGGTTCAAAACACACAGTTGTATGACTTACTGCGCGAAAAGGCTTCGATTTTGTTAATCAATAAAGTCCACAGCTGGCAACAGCAGCATATTTCTAACTACAATATGTATGCCTAGCTGCATTTATCAAAGCACACAAAGGACGTTGCTTACTCAGCACTCATAATCCTTTTGGAGAATGGTTATATGTAAGTATACTGCCAATCAAAATCAAAATTAATTTATTCAAATTAGTCTAAGAATCAGCACTTTTAGAACGACAAAAAAATACATAAGACAGTCCCCCAAAACACCCGCCCTTCAACACTTCCTAGTGCTTTAGCTGGGAAGAAATGGCGCAAAAACTCCCCGGCAGCACAGTTGTGCTGCTGGGGAGTTTTTGCGCCATTTCTGAACAGACATAACTGAACAGGCAGTTGTCTGTTCAGTTAGAAAACTTGATTCTATACAATAGTATGCAAAATAATCAACACTACGCAACACAATATATTAAATTAAATTATTTGCCATAAGTCAACTAGCACACGCCAATTAAAATACCAACAAATACAGTGAAAACTGCTCAAGCAAAAAGCAAAAACAAAATTTATTAAAACCAAAACTAAATAAGTGCCTAAATAAAAGCATCCAGGCATAAAGGGCGTGCCCTACATATTATGCAATACTGGATTATGTTCATATAGCTGTAACACATATGATAAACTAGGTACATCGAGATTGACATTGTGGTTCACAGTTGAACCCCTCAGTCAGTAACTATTCTAAAAATCTTATAAAACTGTTTCGATCATCCCAGGATGGATTTAAACGACAGATGGCCTGAACCTTCTGCACCCTTTAGTTATACTACGTCTCGGGGTTAAGCGATACTCCTGAACGAACGAACCGTTTTGCTGTAGAGAGACGAGTGTCGACCATTACATGAACAGTTTTAAACCGATCCAGCAATGTTTACTGTTCCACTGAGTTCGTGTTTTGAAGCTGACTGTTCTTTTGTAGATATTCTGAGTTCATCTGTTTTTATGGATGGAAAAGTAGCTTGTTTTGTGCTTATATCTATACATTAAAATATTTCCTCCGTTGCTAATGTAAGTGTTATTGCTGGCTTTAATACTGCGAGACAGCAATAATACTTTAAGATTATCGATTGAAACCAATAGTCAAGATTGGTAATTCGTTTCGAAATAAGGGAAAATTAGCAACAGGTGTTGATAGCACCTTTCAACAAATTGGTTTTAAAATTGCATTTGTTTTCAAGAAACATAATTTATGCAAATCAAATTGCTATGTGTATTTTGTTAGCAGTTTCGCGTTACAGTTTCACGTTACAAACAAAATGAATAGAGAGCACGACGCGAGGCTTCCCCGGGACGTTCGGTGAAGCTTGTCGTAACAAGGTAAACGGTAGTTCGTTTTGTTGCGACTACATAACCGTACAAATGTATGGATGCGCTCTTTGCTTTAACAGTAGAAATACTTTCTCATTGAAACGTTAGGACAACAGTCTTATTAGCTAGGGCTGCTGACTTAGAGAGATTTGGGAACGCAATTGGTGACGCAAAAAATAGACGGGTCAAATTGCAAACAGGGCTAGAGGTCTATTAACAAATTTTGATTATTGTTACACAGCGACACATTATCGACAGTAAAATGTTTTTATTAGTATCGTCCAATTGTATTCACCTCTACATTTAAATACTGTATCTTATTGTTCAAAAAAACTAAAAAAATACATAGGATAAGAAAGTGTCAGATTGAACCAAAGTTTTTTAAGTTTGTGTCACTCAACCCAACAATCCCAATAATCCTTTCCACTGTTGAGCTGAACCCCAGACTTTACTCAATAATAATAATATTCTCCCGTCATATACGCCAGACGTTCGCGTCGTCGATCGCGAGTCGTCTGTGCACCGGAAGCGCTAAGTACACCTGAAATACTTTCTGAAATGAGGATATTACGAGCATTTAAACTGACGGAATTTTGTAAATAAAAGGGAAAAGTAGAAGGTGTTTGTTGACGGAAAAGAGTAAGTAAGTAAAGAGTATTAAATGTGGCGTTTTTATAGTTTCAAATTAATCTTTTATTAATCAATTACTGAATACTCTAAAACGTGTAATCTAAGTAGTGAAAAATATTTGCTTAGCGGCATTGCTTTAGTTTTTTTTTTCTACAAACGTTTTAAGCCCGATTTTTCAATAGTCAGAAAGTTTTATCTAGAGAATAAATTAATGTGACAGTTTGACATAATTACATATTTTCTATACAAAACCGTAGTATTATTCCCCGTAAATAATCAGCCCTTAGAGAATAATTATATATTGCTTATTAATTTACACGTGTACCTATGTACTGAAATTGTAACCACACAAAATGTAAACATTCGAGCGGCTCGTGTGTCTAATGTAAATAACGAAGACATATTTACTGTTAACGAGCGGCGCGTCGCGTCGTCGGGACTCGGGCGACGACGTCGCTCCGCGCTTGTTCTCTAAATTGCACTTTCAGGCCCCAACCGGTTATTGTCAACTCTCCACCACACTTTGCCTCCCAAACGACATGTTTTAATGGCTAGTTGCTTTCAAAAGTTATAATTAGTGCTCACACTTCTGCCTAAATATTAAGATCAAGTGTGAGCTTTTCGTCAGGTAGTATTATACGTAATTCTAAAGGCTTGAGGAGAGGAGAAAAGTCGAGACGAAGACCTTAGAGAAAGTGTCAGTAGTAGGTGTATATAAGACTAAGCGCTCTGTAAGTAATACACACAAAGAAAAAAAAAGAATTGGAATTGATGTTGATGATATTATCGTTTTTGTTTATAGCACCAAAGCAGCAAGTGAATTTTTTGCCAGATACCTTAAGCTTGCAGTTATATTAATATAGTTTTATGAAAAAATAAAGTATGCGTTAAAAGGAAAACTTTGGGCGTTACAATGTTAATAAGATTTCATTATGAAAGAAATGTTCATAACTTTTCGAGTTGTTTAATTAAGGGGTGGCATTGATTGCGGCATTCGCTTGAATAATGCATAAAGTCGCGCCTCCCACGAATATTATGTTATATATATGTTAAGCAGATAGCTCTGGAAGTCTTCTAGAGACGTACTAGGGATCATTTGCTAGCTGTAAATATGATATTGTAATTTACCGCTGGAACAAATTGCCCAGGACATAAGTTAGTTCGGAAATGCTTGACGCATATTATTTTTGCTGTACCATTTAGAACAATGTGGAATTAACAGTTTCTTGAAATTAATTATGAACGTAATATTGCATTCTGTAAATGATAAATTTTTGAAACAAATAATAGATCTGTGGCTGAATATTCAGTGAAATAGGGGTATGTAGTTACACAGTTATTGTTTTACTTCTGTCTGTCATGCACTTTACAGTAAGCGGTCAAAAGTGCATAGACGCGATAAGAATCGTATTCGTTTGAACACACGATACAGTCCGTACATCTGCATGTGTAAGCAACACGGTACGCAAACTGTCGTATCGTCACGTATTCGCGCGCGTCGTGCTACACGATACAAAAATATACTTCGACCACGCACGCATACACGTCGACACGTATCATGCGCATGACATTGGCCAGTTTATCGCATTGCTTAATTCGGGTGAATCTAATACGTTCTGATAATAGTGAGCGTCTTGCATTGGACTGTGATGCAAATGGCTTAGGTTCTAATCTCGTATAGCGCAGCGCGTTTATTTGCAAATATTTATATTTTTGTTTGCTATTATAATAATATTCATAAGAATTGCTGCCTTTTTTATGGGTACACTACATAAATACGAAAAACTTTATTCTGTCATTCACAAATACGAATTTCAAAATACCGATTTTCATAATTCCGAATGGTTCAAAATTCCTAATATAAGAACTCCGATTTATCATTCAACCTGTTTTTATAATTCTAAAATTTCAATATTCCTAACGCTTATAATTACTATTCTCAAAATACCGGGTTTCAATAGATCGAATAACAAAAACTCCGACTTAATGATAATTCGAAACATCAAAAATACGAATTCCGAATATTAAAGTACCGATTAATTAGAATTCCGAAATAAAAATGCAATGCATCGGTTCTCATTTAAAACTATGATTGTTTACTTTTGAATTAAAATATTTTCTTTTGAATAAAATATTTTCTTTTGCTGGTCAAAGTTCTAACTTAACCTAACCCAAATGATTCTACAACAATAGAGGGGATCTGCAACAATAGAGGGGGGCATGCAAAAAAGGATGCTTGCTTCAAGCATGCAGCATGCAAGCAGGCATGCAGCGTGCAAGCAGGCATGCAGCATCCAAGCAAACATGCAGCGTGCAAACAAACATGCAACATGCAAGCAGGCATGCAACATGCAGCAAGCATTGTTTCTGTCACGGCTACGGCGCTGCGGAGTTTGGGCCATCTGTAACTATAAGCTCGCGGGGGGCCCCCGCGAGCTTATAGTCACAGATGGTTTTCAGCTCGCGAGCCGCCCCACCCCTCCGCGCCTACGCGGGCTTAAATTACACTCTAGGGGTAGGGCAGACAAGACTGCGTGAAGTCGGTTTTGCAGCGATTCGTTTCTGTCACTCATAAAGACGTCGGTCAATAGTTTTCAGTAAAACTAAATTCGAACAAAAAAAAAATCGGAACGGTGATTCCCTATTAATACTAATTGAATCAGAATCAGAATCCTAATTTTAGCAGTTTATTCGAAGTATTGAAAATCGGAACATCGTAATTCGGAATAAAATATTTCGGAGTATTTGGGTGTTCCCCTTTTTTATTAATGTTGTTATTGCAATAAAGGGTTTAGAATAAAAAAATGCGTGATAAGTGGTAAGAAATATAAAAAATATTTATTCGTTCTAAGTAGGTATTTATTTTACATAAAGTTGACAACCCGCTACAAATAAGTATTTATTATTACTTCAGCTGAATAACATGTGAAATTTAAATAGATATACAGAAACTTAGAAGCAATTTTGTCAAAGATTTCAAGTAATATCTTTATCAATGAAATTTGTATTATTTTGATATAAAAAAGTTTTAAATTATTTACTTATTTATTTATTTCACCATAAACATTCAGTTTCAATCATAATCGATGTAATTAAATAATAAATAAGAATATTAGACTATATTCAAAATGTAAAACAACTCCCAAGTAACAACATGTTTCGAGCGTGCTATACTTATTTATTTTTTTATTTTTATTGAGAGGAACAGCAAACAGTTACATCATGAAAACTTAAAACTAGTATAACAATATTTGCATTTTGCTAATAATGTAACCCACAACACTGTCCACGGGGGTTGTACGTTTTTTTATAGAATTTCGTTTCATATAATTTTTTTCTTATATTATCATATTATAGAATAATCAATTCGCAGATTATTTACTTAGAAAAAATTTAAATCATTGATTTTTGTTACCAAGAAAATTATGTGTTTATTTATTCATATCATAGAATGACAAATCAAATATTCTTTATCCTCCATATTGTTTAGTCTATATAAAACATATAACAAAGAAAAACATTTCATCGAGTTTCAGTTTCTAAACGTTTCAATTCATACCTTTGACAAAATGCATCAGTACCCTCTTATAAGATAACAACACCGCGTTCACAAAAACAATACGGGTATATTTTAGTCAAGCAAGAAAACAATCTTGTTATTCTCTTATTTTGATACTGCGGCCAAATTCGACGTAGCGCTCGCCGGCCGCTGCTGCTGCACCGCTCGCATTCGCTCGCACGGCTCGCGCGTAGTTGCTCACAGTTCTTACCTAACCTACCCTAATTAGTCGGAGTGCCCTAATAGTTATATTACTGGATTATTATAAAAATATGATTTAATAATAATAATTAAATTAAAAACAGTTGATTGTGAACATGTGGTTTTTTTTTCCTGTAAGAAGTATGCATACAAGCATTCACCATACATGAAGCAAGAATGCAGCATGCAAGCAATCTTGCAGTATTCAAGCAAGCATGCAGCATACAAGCGAGCATGCAACATGCAGCAGGCATGGTTTCTGTCACGGCTCCGGCGCTGCGGGGCTCCGGCGGTCCCACGCGAGCTTATTTATCGTCGCAGATGGTTTAACGCTCACCACCGCAGCTTCGGCTTGCGGCGGCGAGTGTTACAACAACCTGCTCCTCAACTCGGGGGCCGCCTCGCCCCTCCGCGCCTACACAATTTTAAATTACACTCTAGGGGTAGGGCATACAAGACTATGTGGAGTCGGATTTACAGCGATTCGTTTATGTCACTAAAACCTAATATTTAGCTAATGTTTTAGGACTAACAATGAACATTTGGAATAATACACATTATATAATACAATACTTAGGACATAATAATATGACTAAATAATATGGCTTTATAATGAATAATATGATTAATTTATTAGAGTACTCAATATTATGACCGAATAGTTTTAGAAGTAAAGATAATTATCTAAAACAAAATTTCGAATCTTTGAACATTATGGTCACTGAGGTTTATAGCAAACATGTTATGGATAATGATTTTAGGACAAACAATATTCGTTAAAAAATAATTCTACTGTTTGAAAAATAAGTTAAATAAAAAAAAAATATAAAATTCATTGAATTGTGTTTATGTGAAATATGTTTCATTCAAGTATATAGTCGTTAAAACAATAATATTCGAAATAAAAATACAAGGACCAAATATTATATGAAACATTTTCTGCGAAACGAAATTCTATGAAATTTCTGTCTACGAAACAAGGGAACACCGTCCACGGGTTATCACTTCTTACTAAATAAGTGATTTTAAGGTAAAGTGTGGGCAGATTGTTTACATTTTATTTGGTTTTAGTAAATGGGTACTGAGGTTATAGCTTAGGTGTTCATTTTCTTTACGAAAAGAAAATTTAAACTCAAAATCAATCTGCCTAGCCCTTTCCCAACTATGTTGGGGTCGGCTTCCAGTCGAACGACGAAAAGAAAATTGAAACTAAACCTCAAATTTTAATCCCTAAATAATAATATTATTACTAAAATTATGTAAACATTTTTTATTACGGTTAATATTTTGTAATAACTCCCGTTATTCTCGATAGTTAAGTAGACGTTGAATTGTCCTAATTGAAGTCTGGTCTTCGATGATGCAAGACAGCTCAGTGTTGAGTGCACGGTGAACAGTTAATAATGACGTGTTGAATGATTCAGCAAAATGTCTCGTTGGTATGAAACCATTTGTTTCATATTCAATCACCATGTGACGTCACTGGTCCTCGTGAATTAGCACCGGCCTTCCACCTCGCCCTCGACTAGCAAGGCTACCATCTTCCTCATATAATTATCTTGACCCACAGACTCACAGTATTTGTCTAGAACAAAGAAATGGAATACCTACTGTTAGACATCTCTAAGCAAAATACTAACCCCTTTATTCATAAACGTTGCTTAAAGTTAAGTAATGATTAGCGACTGTTTAACCATACATTTTTGACGTTTGAACGTTACTTAACTTTAATCATCGTTTATGAATAAACCCCTAACTGTTTACTAATCATAATAAAATAAAAAATATAAATAACATTATATACAGGAAAAGTTTTTGACCAGTGCGCAAATTTTTTTTGGTGGTTCAATATCAGTAATAGAACACATTTCCATTATTTATTCAATACTTTTTTTTGTTTTTTTATCCTACTTTAAATCAGCAAAATATGGACACAAACTATTCGTAATAATATCAATGGGCGCGTGCGGCGGCCGGCGCACTAGCGGCGGTGTTGCACGGGGGTGCAACCCCCTCCAGGGCGGCGCCGGGCGCTGTGGCCGACAGTTTGCTCATCGCACGCGCTGTCGTGTGACGTCGTGTCTAATCGCTTTCCCACGCAAGCGCCGCGCCGCACGTGTATCGTGCTTGTACCTACCGGTCACGATGTCGGACTTCAGTAACCGCGAGTTTTACGAGATGGTGCGAGTGTATGTACTGAGTGGTGAAAGTTTGCGAGCAGCTCGCAGAATGTATGCGACGGAGAGCATACCTCTAATGTGAGCCTATGGAATCCTTAACCCCGCGGTCCCTAATGAAAGGACAATTTTAGCGGCCACTCAAAGGCTGCTTGATTACGGACTGTTCAGAACCCCGAATCATGCACGAGGGTCTGGCAGACCCCGACTGGCGATCGAAATCGAAGAAAGCATTTTTGATTTCTTTGAGCGAGATCCAAGGGCCAGTAACCCACGTAAATACCTACGCCGGCGAATCGAGCGACCGCACAGCTGATAGATAGGTACTTTCGCGCGTTCCGCATCGACGCGCGCCGCCGCCGGCGCCGGTTAGCCATACAACCACTTTTAAAATAAACATCTTTCGTTAACGATTTTTTAATTTTTTTGTATGAAGACGCATCAAAATAAAAAAATTATGTTTAATAAAACTGGTTTAAGGTTAATATGTCAAAATTTCCGCAGTGGATAAAAACTTTTCCTGTATAATAATTATTTATTATTGATTCATAAAGATTTAAATTAATTATGAGGTGTAAATAAAAGAAAAGAAAAATATAAAAAGGTAATTTGAAAGATTATTTATTTCGAATATACGCTAACACATTAAAAATGGATAGTTAGGGTTTGGCTTTGTAATATATTGTTAATTTTAATGTAAATTCAGGGGAAGGGGTTTTTTTTTCAATTATCAGCAAATAAAAAACAATAGGAAAATATCAAAAAAATAAAATCGAAATGTTTTTATGTTTTTAACATAAATATATACTATTTAACACTAATAACTAATAAAATACACACCATCCCATACATTTTTTTTAAACCACAAGCTATATAATGCTATGATGTCATGGGGGCCGGCTCCCATCGACCCCCGCCGGCGAACAAAAACGTGTTCATAGGTACCTGTAATTTCCTCTTACGCCGACACCATCAGTTTTGTGAAATAAATAGCTTATCTATGTTTCGACCACATGCATAACGCAGACAGGGTTTCAACTATTAAAATTATCATTATAACACCATAATTATCACTTCACACACTTCAAACACACAAAAACACTTTGCACATAGTTCAATTCTAAAGTTACATTCTAATGTAGGATGTTATTTATTATTGGAAAACTCAATGCAAAGGCAAACGAGCATCATTATTATTCCTTCATTCAATAAAATCTAACAACAAAATAACATACGTCCGCCATTATAGGCAACGATGAAGCACTGACAAAAAGACATTTCGGGACGAACAATCGACAGATATCTGACATTTGAATTTATATGCCTTTCCTTTTCCCTACACTTCGTACAAGTTTGAGCAGTACAAATATGTATAGTTTATGCATACAAAAACCCGTTAAAAAATCCGCCAGAATACCCATCTGTCGAGTCATCACCTGATGATGACTCAACATGTATCCTATTTTTGGCAGTCATCACCTGGTGATGACTTCACAGTCAAGAGGATTTTAGAGTATAAGGATTAACAATGCCTTTGATTTCGATTTATGTTTAGTAAAATATGATATATTTAAATCTTAACACTCACACTTAGTCCGGTTTCATTAGATATTTATGTTATATTATATCCACTTTTACGTAGCGCCATAATATTTATCCTCGTTTCAATATTTATGTTTCACTGCATTTTGAAAATAAGAACCACAACACCGCTAGTAGATTTAAAACACTCGTCACCAACAATTCCTAAATAACCACGAACCAACAACGATCTATTAGGTGAATACTATTAGGTGAATACTCAAACGGACTGCATCAGCTATTTACCTCACAGAAATCGAAATAATTTACTTAGTTTTCTATGGTGTACCTACAAAACTTTTATTATTTATGTGAAACAGTGGAAAGAGACAAAACACTAATAATGACTGAACTACTACTAGTAATTTAAAAAAAAAACAAATACTTACTATATTTAATTATCGAAATACTACTAGATAAAGAGCTAACAAAAGCTATAAATAGTAATTATTTAAAATAAAAAAAGTAAACCGCAGGCGAAATTCGATCCCGGCTCAACATAGTAGCACGTACCAAAGCACATTTAATTAACCACTGAGCTAGTATGCCAATACTATATTCGTTGAAATAATAAACTACTATTGGTTGCAGACAAAGTGAGTGTGTGTGCGTGTACATAGTATTGAAACAACGTAGAGAAGAAGATCGTAAGTCAAATCGACACGTCATTCCATTGCTCTGTGAGTTTGTCTATGGACTTATGAGGCCTACTGTATCGACAAAGAGCACTTCGCCTTAGGTATAAGAACACAACACACATAACTACTTAATAATTTGACGCCATTTGAATGTATAGTCGGGACAATCGAGTGCCTGACCGTTTTATTGACTGAGTAGCATCACTAGAGTCAAACTGACAATCAATAACTGTAATCCGTTTCACGTCGATTTTAAACTACTCTACTGTCTCTAAGCGAGATAATGCAAATTTAAAAATGGGATTAAACACAGAAGGACCTGCTGCAGCGTCAATGGTACATTTTGTTACATAATAAAAACAGATTTAGTAAGAACCTCGAACTGTAATTATATAATGCAATTTTTTTTCTTTCATAAAATCGTTAAATGAATCAATTTAGTGCGTTATCAAAATATTATCTTTTGTTACGATTTCGAGATTCCGGTTAGACTTTATTAAAAAAATCTACCATTTAAAATGATAAATCGGTAACTTTTTTAGGCATATTGCTATTATTAGACGTTACAAAACATTGGGCTTAAAAAAACTATCTCCTTTATACAAATTATATAGCCTATGTCACTCTTACAATCAAGACGAACCTAACGACACCTCGTACTATGTTAAAATCCATCGAGCCGTTTAGGCTACAGAGCGTGCCAAAGAAATAGATATACATACATACATACAAACACACATACATACTCTCGAAAAACATTACCCTCCTTCTGGGGCAGTCGGGTAACAAACGGGTTTTATGGGGTACTGTGTAAAATGTTATAATAAAATACCACCCGATTTTCTTCAACTAAATGAGAAGAAATTTAAAACATGCATTAAACGCACACTATGTAGACAAGCATATTATAAGTTGGATGATTATATCGTAGATAAAAATGCTTGGCTTAATGCTGGTCCTGCTCCACAGGCACTTGGACTCAATAGTTAAATTTCTTATATTTGGAAGAGTGGCTTCCCCTTATTTTTAATTTTTTCTGACTTTAGGTACTTAATCTTTATTTTTTATTTAAATTCTATTATAATATTTATCTCTCAAGTACATTGCGAACTATAGTTTTGTATGATTTAGAAGCACTTTTTCAATTTTGTAAATGTGAGTACCATGGGGCCGTTTCATATGGTACTCGTATCATGTTGTATGTTGACTTGAAAGAGCCTGGCAGATGAGAGTATGTCATACTCACTTAAATGTCTCGCTGATGGTGGCGCGTGTGTTGGATCATTCGGTTCCCTACAAAATGGTTGAGCTGGATGGTGCTGATCCACGTGTCATGTTCGTGAACGGGCGCCGTCAGTTGAGACTGGTCATCTCTTATCTGCCAGGGCTTATTTTTAATCTTATATTTTGAATTATTTTTGATTATTTTTCGTTTGACACTGTTCTCACATATAGAAGCACGAAGAATACTGTACCCAGGATTTTGTAATATCTACAGGGTTACTGGTAACTCGACGTATTCCTTGCAGGACGTCATAGTAGGGTTAAAATGCCACCAAATGTTCTACCGAAATTCAGTAGTTTTTGAATTAGTTAAGAGTTTTAGAGCTAAAAATTACAAAAAATTAAATGTTTTGTTAGTGATATTTGCCAAAATTTTAGGCATTATTGAACTTTTAATTATTAACAAAGGTCTGCTACGGCGTCAACTATGATAATAACTTAAATTTCAGTACAGTCGCGCCGTAAATCATTTTTAAATTGGTTTCAAATGGTTTAATCTGGGATTTTCATTAAAAAACTAAAACTCTTAACTAATTCAAAAACTACTGAATTTCGGTAGAACATTTGGTGGCTTAATTTGTTGCATTTTAACCCTACTATGACGTCCTGCAAGGAATACGTCGAGTTACCAGTAACCCTGTATATACATTTTTAAAAGAGTGTCCTTGGAGTTTCTTGCCCGTTCTTCTCCATAGAGATCTACGAATTTGAATGGGCAACTAGCTTCAACTTTTTGACTAACTGACCGACTCTTTGACAATTCAAAAGTGCCTGTAAATGGTTTAATTGAAATAAATGCTTTGAGTTTGAATTTGAGTTTGAAAAAGTCTGTTTCATACCAATAAGCCTAATAGTTGTATTACCCCAGTATTGATATTAAATAATGTATGTCAACACAAAGCTATGGTCGCGAGTTTTTTGCGGTCCCGTCCAAATGATGATCGATGTCCCTCAGTGGCCCTTTGTGTTGCCTGAGCTGTTAGGTTTGATTGGTGGGTTCGGCTCCTGCTGGCGTGTGAATGGTTGGTGCGACTTTCGTTTTTGTTTTATGGCTCCCGTTGTGTAGTGGTTTGGAATAAATCCAGCCGGTCGATTCTGTAACATCACGCCATGAAAACTTAGGTGAAGTGTGCGTGGAGTGAGCTGTCAGTGTCACTGAAGCTAGGGATGCCCGCGCATTACATTTACAATCATAATCGAGATTTTTATAATATTTGTATTCTAATTCGATATTCAGTCAGAAACTCAATTTTGTTTTACTTACTCATTTTTATCCTAGACTAGTCCTTAGGCCTGAGGCGCGAGCGCGTTACGCACGTACCTACTTACAATAATTAAATAAAACTAAGTAACTTCTAAAGAAAATGCGCATCGACATAAGTTTGTTATTATGAACCCATTGTTAAACTCTTTATATACTTAAACGCAATCCCATGACCCACCATGAACTGCAAGTCAAGATTCCCCGCACCAGCGCCGCTTCCCGCACCGCGCTACCAGTGACTCAGTGCGGCCAAGCATTCAGTAATCGCGTGCTAAAAGTGTGCCTGGCTGACGGGCCATACCTACAATTTAACCCCACACAAACTATGTGCCGTGGCGTGCCTAGGGGTCAAAATTAGGGCAAGCCCACAGATTTTTTACGATTTAAAAAAACTGCCAAGTGAGCGATTTAAGGAGTTTCTTTGTTTCTTTGTTCATGGTAACACCATTATTATAATTTTGGTTAGAAAACCTATATAATGCGAAATCTACTTATTTCAAGCATCAGTACATAATTGTCGTAAGCGCCATCTATATTAGCGAACGCGCGTCACCACACCGCTTAGCAGGACCTTTTCACCATAATAAATTCATATTCGCTGTCACATGAGAAATTATTCAATCGAAAGCCGCTAGGTGGCCCCCAAATTATAGATTTGTTGTTCTATTACCATACGCATACTTAGTTTTATATGAATTGTCTTAGTTTTATGAATTTTATTTTATGAAATGTCGATTGAAAATGTTAAATGAGATATTATATTTTATAATTAATCATAATGACACTAGCCAACTCTAATCTTTATTTAAAAACACCTAGGTATGAAGAATATCTTTGATACGAAAATGATTGTGTTTTGTGATCTTGATGAGATGTAGTAATAATAAGATGGTTTGTTTTTCAGTGGTTTAACGAAACTACAATTGCCATACAAACAAAACTATACCTACTTTTGATGTCTTTCATGGCACCAGCTACCTAAGTTTGTCATACTCATCAACTTATTAAACAATCGAATGCCAATTTCAATAAATATTCTTCAACTGACAAAAATACTTGTTTTTATATCCGAGTAACAGTAATTTGGGGTTGATTACGGTGATGCAGAGTTACTTACTGTTAGAAAACTCAATGTATTTACATACCTTTTCGAACACAGTTTCCAAATTCACATTTTGATGATAAAAATAACACTATAATCACTTACTAAGCTTAGGGAATGATATAGCCGCAATAACTAGGTACCTATCACATCATTTTAAATAATAAAACTAATTCACTACTTCAACACTTGGAAAATAAAATACTGATCTCAAAATTTAATTTCAAAACAATAACAAAATAATTGAGTCGCGTCGGCCGTCGCGTCGCAGACTTGCAACTCACTTTACGCGGGTCAACATCGGGGCTACTGCGTACTGCGGCTACAAAATAAAAAGTACTCTGTGCTCCCAAAAGCCCGGCTTTTCATTTCATACAAATCTACGTAGTACTTACCAATATATCAACAAATGTAACCGTTTCTATAGCAATTTGAAGGCGAAAACTGCTAGACAAAGAAAGGTAAGGCAAGCAGCTTTTAAAGCCGACGAGTGTGAGTGAAAAGGCGCATTTGAATGCAATGTAGTCAAAGAGAATTAAACTAATCATCATCGTACATTAGGTACTAAGTTCAACCGAAATTTTTGCAACGCGCGCACAGGCTCAGTCCACCTCGCGCCGAAGTGAAGTGAAGTTATCAGAATCGGGTGAAGGGAGATTCGGATGAAGTGCTCACTCCACGCAGCGCATGCGCGCTAAGCACTCAAATATAAAAAAATAATTTTCCACTGACATTTGCAACGCGCCGAAGTGAAGTGTAGTAACCATGGTTACCAGACGGGTGAAGTGAAGTGTACACTTGGCGCATGCGCGGTAGGCACTCAATTTTTTTTAAATATTTTTCCTCATTGAAGGCCCTTTCCATAGGCCTATTCGTATTTGAGTTCAGACACAATAATTAGCACCTATTTATTTCAATGTCTAAATCCAGCCGCTTTTAAATAAGTAAAACAACAAATGGATTTTACTTGAAAGGTGAGATTGAGCAACTTCGTAAAATTTGTGCTAAACATACTTGCTTCCCACAAATTTTATGAAGTTGCTCAATCTCAGTCATCAATAATTTTTTTCAGTGATTGGTGTATTGTTCGTTCACCTAAATACATAGGTATTATGTAAAAATCCGGCCAAGTGCGAGTCGGACTCGCGTATGAAGGGTTCCGCCTTACCATTATTTATAAAAACCGGCCAAGTGCGAGTCGGACTCACGCACGAAGGGTTCCGTACCATTATCTATAAAAACGGCAAAAAAAAATCACGTTTATTGTATGGGAGCTACCTTTAAACATTTATTTTATTGTTTTTTAGTATTTATTGTTATAGCGGCAACAGAAATACATCACCTGTGAAAATTTCAACTGTAAAACTATCACGGTTCATGAGATACAGCCTGGTGACAGACAGACTCTAACAGACGAACGGACATCGGAGTCTTAGTAATAGGGTCCCGTTTTACCCTTTGGGTACGGAACCCTAAAAAGCACAAAGGTAGTAAGTAATATCCCATCATTTAGATTGGTAGATAAACCTTTTATACCTAAATATTTAGGCACACCAATAATCTAGTTATGGGTGCTCATATGATCCATACCTACATAAACACAAATTGCCAATCACTCTTGCAAACGAGAAAAATTAAAATTGTTATAATAAAATTCATGTTTTTATTATAAACTGATAAAATTATGTGTGTTTAGGTTGGTATAGTTTTCCTGCGTAGATACCTACTATTTTGACACACTATGTAGTCTCATAGATGTAAATTGACGCTATGTTTGTCATTCAACTCTCCTGTCACAGGTCTGCTGGGAAAAATATCTAATGATAAATCTTTATGTATTTTACTTTATTAAGTGTTTAGTGTGTACATTAATAAATAAATAGATAAATAGAATTTATTCATTTGTATCACATCAAAAAGTTTTGCTAATACATTTTTGCTACTGAGCCAGCGGCCTCTCGTCGTTCAACTTCTTGATGGAATAGAGGAACAGAGGGGCGTTGGATGTGTGTGGACTGCACTCCACCAGCGCTGGAAATAATGGTAAGCATTTATTACTATTTAGTTTATTTCATTCCTACACTCATCAGAGTACCTATATTTTTATAAACAATTAAACCACTTTAAATAATATGTAGTACTTTCAATAAGAATTCAAAGCGGTATGATTTATTTATAACAAGTACTCATTTCAATCAATCATTTTGAGTACAATGAGTTGAAACATTTCTTAATTCCAAGGTGTGTGAAATAATGAATACTTACCACGATTGATGTGATTAAATCAAGTAGAGGCGGTGTTCCTTTATTGTCTTCAATTCTTTTAAGGCCTTAGCAATTTGCAGGATCAAATGGGCTCATCTGCTGAGAGGTAGAATATTTATCAGATTAATAATATACACTTGTTTAAAATGTCTACTAATTTTTTTTTTTAGTTAACTTATTTTGTCCTGGTACTGTTGGGCAAAGGTCTCCCCCATACTTTTCTAATTTTCCATAAGTTGTTCCTTCGCCGGCCGATCGGTCAGGAACGAGGCCAAATCGTCACGCCAGCGTTTCTTAGGCCTGGCTGGGTGACGACTCCCGTCTTCGGGCACCCACTGTGTGACGGTCCTGGCTTATACTTCTAGATAGCTACGTACTATTTTACCTGACTGACAACCACTCCTTGCAGTTAACCATACGACTGACGATCTAGTTAACATAATATTATGAACAGTAACACAGGAATTTTAGAGTTGAGGAATCCATTGCATCATCATCGTTTCATTCAGTCGCAAGAAGACCACTGCTGGACATGGGCCTTCCCAAGCACCACCACAATCCATTGAGTTTCGGATAATTTTAGAAAAACTTTTACCTACCAGTACATACCAATATAATTAATGACTACTTAACCTATCACATTCACAATTACACACTAATATTAGTTGCGTCCCTGACAAACTTATTCAAAGTAGGTACTAAATACAAACTTTCATTTGTTTATTTTGTAGATTATTTTTGGAAGGCCAAAACTAAACGGGAATTTTGGAACTAGGGATGGCGATTTGAGATCGATTAATCGAAGAATCGATTTCTCGAGCCAAAACAATCGATTTTTTAAATCGATATGTAGTTCTGAATCGATTCAGTGAATCGATATTTCACCCTTGGAAATCGACATTCGATTTTTTCAGTTTTGCTAAAAATCGTAAAATTATTTTCAATTAGGAATTTAAATTACGCGCTTCGCGCGCTATAATTTTTCAACCAATAAAGAATCAGGGACCATATTTTTGCGAAAATTCGATACTCAGTTAACTTTACACTTATTTTGAATTCAATACGTATTATTATTATTATATTATATATATTATAAATCATATATAATATATAATATAGAGGATAGAGGATTGGTTGAATGTACCCGTAATATTACTGTGTTGTCGGTTAAAGAGTTAATGGCTCAAAAATTCGCAAGATGGCTATGTGCTTAGTTTCCAATTGGGAACTATAAGCTGAATTAGCTATTTTCTTCACTTTTTAATGTAACAAATACATTTAGAAAATAAATATCTTCTTTTAAACCTGACCTGATACTTTAACATGGTAATAAAAATAATTTAATAATTATGAAATAATTTTCTATAATTGTCATTATCGAATTTCCTGAACTAATAAATTCCGTGATTCTACTGATAAGAGATCATTTATTATGGTATTTTTCTTGTTTTTCATAAAATGGATTTATATTTACATTGTAAAGGCAAACGTAAAAAAATCGATTTTTAAGGAATCGATCTTTTGGACCTCGATTTTTTTGTGAATCGATTTATTAGGTTATGATTCGAATCGATTTAAAAATCGATCTTTTTCGTAAAGAATCGCCATCCCTATTTGGAACTTCATAGAGGTATTTACTAGACATTTAGACATTTCCATCACAGATGATAGAGATTTGATGAAGTTTAGTTATTTTAGTAATGCATTATTAAAATTAGATCGTTGTCACATTTAAACCTATCAAAGTACCTAGGTACTAAATTCCAAAAAATCTGTTTGTTTAATTATAGCTGCAGTTATTTTTGAAACTTGGAACGCGTCGGCGCGTGTCATCAGTGTTGACAACAGGCAAGAATTTTAAATTAATTTGATATTGATTGAGATACGCTGGTGTTTTTACTCAGATTAATAAAAATGCTTACACCTGAGTCACCTGACAACGATTTCTGATGATGTAGCAATAAAATAAATAAAATAATTAAGACCTTATGTACGTGGCGAAATAAGGAACTAGGTACATGAAATGAATGAATACTGAATTTGACAGAAGTTAGACATCATCCAGTAAGTCTTGGTGTTAGAATATGGTTGTTTACTGTGAAACAGGAAAAAGTAAGGAGTCCCCATCCGCGATGGTTATTTATATTTATTTATTTTGTTTTTTTATTTATGGTTTTTTATTATTTACTTTTTTTGGTTATTTATTTTTATTTAATTACTTGGACTTCAGACGTCATATGAAACGTAATATTATTTTGATTTTACGGTATTTTTTTCTATTTTATAGTCTGCCTATAAAATAGAAAAAAAATCCAAAGATATCAAGGAGATTTACTGCGAGAATTATTGCGTTATTTGCAGCACTACGATCAACGTCAAAGCCCATCATCGCCTTACCGTGCGTTTATTTACACTGGCGAAACATTACAACAAAACATTATTAAATCTCTAGTTCCTGTCAAAAATTGTATGGAACTGGAGATTTCAACATGTGTTGTCGTTAATATTCGCTAGTGCAAACGCACGGTAAGACAAAACGTAAGTGTTGCCGCTTCATTCAACGCAATAATTTTTGCTCTTTGAACTGTCTAAAATACCGCTATCCGAGTATAAACGCCAATGTGAATGGCGTTGTCTAATTATCGCAATACATTGTGGCTACACCTACGGTTACCGTCCATCATCGCGATAATAAACGGCGTATCCCGTTGATGTAGCCCCAGCATAAAAAAATAAATTCTATGGTTGTAAAAACCATAGACAATTTTAGGCGGTTTTCGTTTAGGAAGTTTTCTGATAGTACTAATGTTCTGTGTTTCCGACTGTTTCCGACTATTCTGTGGTTTTATTTTGCCCTCGTTCCCTTGCCGCATCCGGCGTCAGTTTTGTGTTGTGGCGGTAAAGCTGCGAAGAAAGTTTGCGTTGCTTTATTTCCGTTCTTAACTTTTCAATTATATATATTATAATAGTGTATTTTGCATTAGTAGTGCAATATGTACAACAAGCACATTACAATTATAAAGGACAGCAAGTGTTGTATTGAACATGGCGGTCCTAATTTCCTAAACGAAATTATGAAAATGCATAATTACGTAATTAGTGCTTGTTTGCTGTTAAATGAGATCGAACACAAAAAGTGGCTCCTGAGTAGTGCTGAGCATTAACAAGCTGAAGATCTTCACAAACTATGTGTGTGCCAGAAACACTTTGAAAAAGGTACAAGAATGAAGTAGGGCTAATCCTTGATTGTTTTCGGCCGAAGAAATGACCACAGGAATAGTCACAAAAGTTTACGAAGGTTCGTACATTATCAATACTAGTTGCTAATCATAATGAGTATATTTTCATTCCTATCCACTGAAGTTTTAATTGCTAGCATTGCTTTTTGTTTTTGCTTCTAACAGGCTGTCCAACTTTACTAATAAGTTATGAGTTATTGGCAAGTTTATTCAGGCGGACTGCAACCCTCACAATATAATGGCAAACATTATTGATCACTACTCTTATCACCCCATAAATATGTGAAAAGCCTTTTAATTTATTTCTAAGAATACTAATGTATACATGTCTTTTTCAGATGTATCTCAGAATTATGATCAAAACTTTTCTTGGAAAATGAAAGATGATGACCATACATAATATATGCCCGTCTGCCTGGTAAGACTGATATTTTAATTAACGTTTTAAATCTTTAAACATTCATCGCATATAGAAATGTTAATGTTTTCATTTACTAGCATTTAGACAACCTGTCCTAATAATTAAAATAAATCAATCAATTTTTGTTTTTATATTCTCATTGTGGTGATTTTAATATTTCTGATGTACGTATTTTCTGAAACTCACTTTAATTTTAGCTCACAAAGTCATTTTTTTTTTTTCAATAATTTACTATAATACTCCAATTTAATTTAAGTGTCATTTGTTCCAGCTTAACATGCTGATGAGGGAGGAGTTAGCACAACTCTCAATGAAAATACTGTTGAAACAGTATAATTTTTTGACTATCTGTTTGACTCAATAAATTATGCTAGTTTAAATAGTAAAACATCAAGATGGAAACCCATGCACGCATATTGTACATCCACACAACTGCCACTTTAAAATTAATGCATAGATGTTGAATATCTATACTAACAATGATTATTTTTACAAAATTCAAATTAACTATGTCATAAATAAACCAACGGATTTCAATCAATTCCAATTTCAATTCAATTGAATCTTATTTGGTTACCTATCGAGTCATTTTTGGAAAACACAGAATGTGACTTGTCCAGCTCTCTGCTTTGGTAGAGATGATTTAGGAGCATAAATGTTATTTTTAAACATTTTACAAAAAAAAACAAAGACTGAAAATTAGTTTTAATATCGAAAGTCGCTGGCAAAAAACGAAAATTGAAAAGCAAAGACACCGACTTCCGAAATTATAGTTATTGTACAGTTATTAGTGTTTTTTTTTGTTTTTGTAAGTCGGTTTTTTGTCTTATCGGCTCTCTGAAGAGTCTGAACCGAGCCAGGCCTAAGAAACGCTGGCGTGACGATTTGGACTCGTTCCTGACCGATCGGCCGGCGAAGGAACAACTTATGGAAAATTGGAAAAGTATGGGGGAGACCTTTGCCCAGCAGCTAGGACAAAATAAGTTAGCTAAAAAAAAAAATTGGTAAACATTTTAAACAAGTGTATATTATTAATCTGATAAATATTCTACCTCTCAGCAGATGAGCCCATTTGATCCTGCAAATTGCTAAGGCCTTAAAAGAATTATTATTTCACACACCTTGGAATTAAGAAATGTTTCAACTCATTATACTGAAAATGATTGATTGAAATGGGTACTTGTTATAAATAAATCATACCGCTTTGAATTCTTATTGAAAGTACTACATATTATTTAAAGTGGTTTAATTGTTTATAAAAATATAGGTACTCTGATGAGTGTAGGAATGAAATAAATTAAATAGTAATAAATGCTTACCATTATTTCCAGCGCTGGTGGCGTGCAGTCCACACACATCCAACGCCCCTCTGTTCCTCTATTCCATCAAGAAGTTGAACGTCGAGAGGCCACTGGCTCAGTAGCAAAAATGTATTAGCAAAATTTTTTGATGTGATACAAATGAATAAATTCTATTTATCTATTTATTTATTAATGTACACACTAAACACTTAATAAAGTAAAATACATAAAGATTTATCATTAGATATTTTTCCCAGCAGACCTGTGACAGGAGAGTTGAATGACAAACATAGCATCAATTTACATCTATGAGACTACATAGTGTGTCAAAATAGTATCTACACAGGAAAACTACACCAACCTAAACACACATAATTTTATCAGTTTATAATAAAAACATGAATTTTATTATAATAATTTTAATTTTTCTCGTTTGCAAGAGTGATTGGCAATTTGTGTTTATGTAGGTATGGATCATATGAGCACCCATAACTAGATTATTGGTGTGCCTAAATATTTAGGTATGATAAAAGGTTTGTATCTAGTTCTCTGGTTTGTCTACCAATCTAGATGATGGGATATTACTTACTACCTTTGTGCTTTTTAGGGTTCCGTACCCAAAGGGTAAAACGGGACCCTATTACAAAGACTCCGATGTCCGTTCGTCTGTTAGAGTCTGTCTGTCACCAGGCTGTATCTCATGAACCGTGATAGTTTTACAGTTGAAATTTTCACAGGTGATGTATTTCTGTTACCGCTGTAACAATAAATACTAAAAAACAATAAAATAAATGTTTAAGGTAGCTCCCATACAATAAACGTGGTTTTTTTTTGCCGTTTTTATAGATAATGGTACGGAGCCCTTCGTGCGTGAGTCCGACTCGCACTTGGCCGGTTTTTATAAATAATGGTAAGGCGGAACCCTTCATACGCGAGTCCGACTCGCACTTGGCCGGATTTTTACATAATACCTATGTATTTAGGTGAACGAACAATACACCAATCACTGAAAAAAATTATTGATGACTGAGATTGAGCAACTTCATAAAATTTGTGGGAAGCAAGTATGTTTAGCACAAATTTTACGAAGTTGCTCAATCTCACCTTTCAAGTAAAATCCATTTGTTGTTTTAACTATATAAAAGCGGCTGGATTTAGACATTGAAATAAATAGGTGCTAATTATTGTGTCTGAACTCAAATACGAATAGGCCTATGGAAAGGGCCGTCAATGAGGAAAATTATTAAAAAAAAATTTAGTGCCTACCGCGCATGCGCCAAGTGTACACTTCACGCGATTCACGTTGTCATAGCAACCACCTCACTTCGGCGCGAGGTGGACTTAGCGGCGCGCGTTGCAAATGTCAGTGGAAAATCATTTTTTATATTTGAGTGCTTAGCGCGCATGCGCTGCGTGGAGTGAGCACTTCATCCGAATCTCTCTTCACCCGATTCTGATAACTTCACTTCACTTCGGCGCGAGGTGGACTGAGCCTGTGCGCGCGTTGCAAAAATTTCGGTTGAACTTAGTACCTAATGTACGATGATTATTTTGATGAATATTATGTTATTATTGGCAACGCGTAGGTAGGTTATCTACCTACAATAAACTACAAGGCAAGTAGGTACATAGTATAACCCGCACGTCTTTTTATTTTAAATGACATTCACACACATCCTTTATGTATGTTCCCACATAGTTTGGGGTTAAATTGTAGGTATGGTCCGTCAGCTAGGCACACTTAGCACGCAATCACTGAATGCTTGGCCACACTGAGTGTGGTAGCGCGGTGCGGGAAGCGGCGCTGGTGCGGGGAATCTTGGCTTGCAGTTCATGGTGGGTCATGGGATTGCGTTTAAGTATATAAATAAAGAGTTTAACAATGGGTTCATAATAAAAAACTTATGTCGACGCGCATTTTCTTTAGTAGGTATTTAGTTTTATTTTATTATTGTAAGTAGGTACGTGCGTCACGCGCTCGCTCCTCAGGCTATAAGTATTAAGGACTAGTCTAGGAAAAAGAAACAGTAAGTAAAACAAAATTGAGTTTCTGACTGAATATCTGTTTCGCTATTTTATTTAAAAACTCTCTAAATAGTACTAATGATTAGACACTAAAATACTAGCTTTAAAATAATACAAAATTATCAATAGAATTAGAATAAAAATATTATTAAAATCTCGATTATGATTGTTAATGTAATGATTGGGCATCCCTAGCATCTTTTGGGATGACACTGACAGCTCACTCCACGCACACTTCACCTAAGTTTTCACGGCGTGATGTTTACAGAATAGCACTGCTGTTCTTATCCCGTGTATGTGTAAATCCTACGCTATAACGACGCACGGTTCCTTTACTATTGAGATGCTTGTTGGTTTTAAAGTAGATGTTAAAGTGTATCGGCGTTTTGCTTTTGTAGTGTCTTGCGATGGCGTTCTTGACTTCTTTGTTGATTTACTGTTTTCTGTTACAAATCTTTTAAAAACTTCTACAAACCTATTCAACCAGAAAAATTTAATAGACGCACATATTTTTCATACAAATATGGAACCGCGTAAAAAGATTATTTGAAAATGTTATTTTAAGGAACCAATTATCCCAAAATAACAACGCTTGTGCACGTCATACGCTGTGCGTGGACCCGTACCTACTAATATTTCATATTAACAGTGAAACGTTGCAATTATTTATATTTCAACAAACATTCGACAATATAATATGTTATTTTTAGTAGCAATAAAGCCTTTATAATAATTGGGCGTCTACTAGTTCAAGATATATATTTCAACATAACATGATAATACATTGTTCACTGGCTGTATAAAATATGATGCCCAAGCATCACACAGCTCCGCTGGAGACGCCCTGGGCGTCGGGAATCCCAGGCGCATTCCCGGCCACCATAGGCGCGGGCTTGCGGACGGGCGAGCAACGGGCAGCTCGCCGTCCGATAAGGACCAGGCCCGGGTCGATGGCGCGTCGTGTTCCACGCGCGCCTCTAAGAGATGTCAGCACAATTGACGGGCTCCGGTAGGACCGATGCCTGCCAGGTTTGCGGGAAAGTCCGGAAGGGATACCGGGACCTTGGCAACAGGCAACTGAAGGAACACGTGTGGGTTTTAGTCAGTAAAAGTCTGACACGCCCTTCCGATCCGCCCAGATCGGGAGAAGTCATTGGATGATTTCTCACCCTTAAAAAAAAAAAAAGCATCACACAGCTGGTATATCAACTCCTGAGTGATTTTGTATTTATTCTAGGCACTATCTCCGTAAGTTACAAAACATCTTAGCTAACAAATTAGAGTATTTTCATAATTATAATATTATATACCCGGCAATATCATTTGTAATAAAGTTTCATGCCTTCATTATGAACCTAAAATTTGTATTAAACTTGACTTTACAAAGTAAAATAATTACCTTGACAGTAATGTTTCATATAAAAAAACAATTACCTGCGTTCCGCCGTATGTCACGTCTAGGGCGGGCGGGCTAGGGCGGCAGTCGAAGGTCGCGAGCCGCCCGGGCACCACGCGCCGCCTGTGTTTAAATGCACTCGGACGTAACTTCGGAAAAGTTCGAAACAACACGAAGTTCGTAAATACTGTATGTTCAGGACGTTGGTTTTATTGCTTGGGAGACTTCATTGGTAAGTTATCAGTGGAATAAGTCAAATACGTAATAAAATTGTTTTTATATTATCTTTAAATATTTTAAGTTACTAGTTATGTTATTGCTGTATAGGCAGCCTCAAGGACCAAATGTGTGATATGTTTTGTGGATATACTCTTAGGGGCAAAGATCGTAAACAATATTAAATCAATTCTTGTCAATGTATTTTTTTGAGGCTGACTGTACGACAGAATTTTTCAATTAACTTAAGAACGTTTAGAAACTTTCATTCATTCAGAATTATCTTCATAAAAGTAATATTAGCCAATTTGAAAACCGTTGAAAATATTGTAACCCACATTGTTCTTCTACTACTAAATCACAGACGGACGGTTCCTTTCCAAATAGACACATTTCCGAAGGGAAAAGTGCAATTACGTTTTTCTGTTACATATTTTTTCAGTTACAACTCGGGATTGGAATTTGTTCCAATAAATTGTGATGGGCTCGCGTGCTATCTCGTTCGACCCTTCTGCCACTGTCGAAGACTATAGATGTTGCCCTTTTTCTATCCCTTTGGGGATCAATGTTTGTCAATTACATAACATTATATTAAAAGAGTTATAAATATGTAGTTGTTTACTTTGCTGTGACAGTTTATTCCTTAAAAAAAGTGGAGACTCAATTTCCCAAAGTTGATGTCTTACGAGTTGTAGGTCATAGGTTCGAACCCTGTTAGGCGCTTTACTTTGTCTACATTATTTCATCACCACTCTCTCTCAAAACGGTGAACGAAAACATCATGAGGAAACCGGCATGTGCTAGAACCAAAAATTAAAAGACATGTGATATCTACCAACCCGCACTGGGTCCACGTGGTGAATTACGGCCCACTCCCTCTCACCGAGAGGAGGCCCGTGTCTCAAAAGTGGGAACATTATAGGCTGATTATAATGTATGTTATGATTTAAAACAACACACGCAAAGTCAAATAATTTATTTCAATTAGGCACATAAAAAACACAATAATGCAAAAAAAACAATAACGCAGACTACAATAATTATTAGGTTGTATGTTGGTTTAGATAAAGCTTGCGGTGTCCAATAAATTACGAATGCATTATGCAGCAAATAACTGAACCAATCTGCTTCTTTTCTGCCAATCTTGATTAGAGATCATATTACCGGACGAACATGAAGTGCAAGCAATACGGTATGAACCACGTCATCATCTGCCTAGCCTTTTCCCAACTACGTTGGGGTCGGCTTCCAGTCTAACCGGATGCAGCTGAATACCAGTATTTTACATGAAGCGACTGCCTATCTGACCTCCACAACCCAGTAACCGGGTAATACGATACCCCTTGGTAAGACTGGTTGTCAGACTTTCGGGCTTCTGACGACCCGTAACGACTGTCAAAGATCCACAAATGACAGCCGGGACCAACGGCTTAACGTGCTTTCCGAGGCACGGAGGAGTCTCGATATGTAAAGATGGTCACCCATCCACCGACCAACCCCGGCAAGCGTAGCTTAACCTAACGGATCGACCCGTGCGGCTGTTATTACGTAGCCACGAGCTCCTACGGTACGGTATGAACCACGTACTGGCATGATAACCCGCAGTGGGTTACTCGACTATTAGCAGGTAAGAAATTAAATCACACACTTACACTGACTCGACACAGTTTTTATTACTGTAGCTACTTCTTTTGCAAATTATTATTATAAATTTTTAGATATGAACCTTATTACCTTCTTAATTAGTTTAATAACAATGTTAAAATGCTTATCAGTTTATTCTTTTCAACCGACTTCCAAAAAGAAGGAAAAAAATAACATAAAGTCGAATACACAACATGTTCGACTTTATGTATATATTTTCTTTTAATTATGTTCATCGATATTTCCGTCAAATGTAGTCCGATTTTGAAGCTCGCGCGGTGGTCCCATAAAGGTCATGGCCCATATCTGACCAGGTTGATAAAAGTTGCCGTACAAAAACCAAAAAAGTTTTAAATTATAGCCCTCTATCCCACTTTTTATTTTATGTAAAAAATATTGAAAATCCATGGGAGAACACGTACAAAATATTGAAAAGATTTGATATAACATATTTTGAAATGTACTAAAACCGCATTTTTTACATTATTGTAGTTGGCTTAAAGTCAAATAAATATCGTAACACTCGTCCAGAAAATCTGCGCAGTCAGATATAGATACTGCCATCCACGAAGATGCGCCCCACTCTGCTCCGCTCCATACTAAAGTACAGCAATCGCGGAGAGGGGTGCGTCTTCGTGGATGGCACAGCTGTAGAATAGTATTGTTGTGTTCGCGCAGTATTCACCAGTCATTATCCAGCCTGTCCCATCTTGCTGTCGCCCCCCCCCCCAGCGGTGCCCTAAGCCGAGGTTCACACCCCACGGGGGGTGCCCTTAGCGAGAAGTCGCCTAGTTTATAATTAGTATTATGCCCTATGTGGAGGCTTAAGTTAGCTTAAGGCAACCACAGGATAGCCCGGTAGAAGTAGTCACGACCTCAGAGCACCTCGAGAGGTTAAGAGGTACCATTTCCAAAAAAAAACTGCAGTATTCAACTCGCCTCTCGCAGTCCTCTATCATTTTTTCGTTGCGAAAAAAACAAATAGTAAAAACTCGGTAAACATATATATATATGCTTAATGGACTTTGTTTGCTTTTGGACAGGGCTTGAAAACGTTACCAATTCACATTAAAAGTAACAACGTTAAGTAACGGTATTTCCGTAGAGATATCTGGATATCGGTACGATTTGGTAGCGTTACTTAGTAGCATAACATAATAATAACGTTAAAAATTGTGGTAAAAATTACCGGTATTTTTAATGTTTTTGTAAAAATAGCGGTAAAACATTACCGGTATTATTTTTATTTTATGCGACGTTGCCGGCCCGTTTTCTCAAAGGCGGCCGGCGGACAAACCAACCAAGTATATTCACAAGAACAAGCACAACACAGAATAGCAAAGAGAATACCTATTATACACACGCGAATAGTCATATGGCACAGTCTTAGCATCGATGCAGTCTGAAATTTTTTACGATATCCAGAGCGACGGTAACAAAACTAAATCATAACAATAAAATTTTCGATAGCGTAGATTTTAACGTTATGTATGTTTAACGGTAAAATGTGCCAGATATAACGTTAAATATTATGACGTTATTTCATAGTTAACGATATCTGCATCAGAAGGCTGTAACGATACCATATTTTTAACGGTATTTCAAGCCCTGCTTTTGGATAAGGATCTTGTTAAAATAGAAAAACTGAAGCGTGTCGCCGACTGTGTTACGTCGCAGAAAATACAGTCTAGAAGCTTTTCTCGAAAGTTATTCGGATCACGCCGGATTATTACTACAAGATATAATGCCCCGTAAGATAAGTTACGATTGTTTTATTTAAACTTTAAGTTTAGTGGACGCTGTTTTCTACTGAACAGATAAGTTAGTGGCACTCTACACAATAGAAACACCGAACAGAGACATCACAACGATTTTAATGTGTTTTAGGTCTGCTCCAAACATTTTTTAAATATTATGAACTTAAACATAAAGACTTTAAAAATATGTGCCCACGCATTTCAGCTTTAAGCTGCGCGAGCGTAGCCGCTGACATAGCTAGTACTTTAATTATTTTGTAATTATTATATCAGATTCCATTTAATGGCTCAAGATCAATTTGTCATGCATAAAGGGGCAAGCCTGGATCGTGCTGTACAATCAATCAATCTGTCTAGCCCTTTCCCAACTATGTTGGGGTCGGCTTCTAGTCTAACCGGATGCAGCTGAATACCAGTATTTTACATAGACCGACTGCCTATCTGACCTTCACAACCCAGTTACTGAGTAATACGATACCCCTTGGTAAGGCTGGTTGTCAGACTTTCGGGCTTCTGACGACCCGTAACGACTGTCAAAGATCTATGAATGACAGCCGGGACCAACGGCTTAACGTGCTTTCCGAGACATGGAGGAGTCTCGGTATGTAAAGATGGTCACCCATCCACGGCCCAACCTCGGCAAGCGTAGTTTAACCTGATGGAACGACCCGTGCAGCTGCTACTTAGCCACCAGCCATCGTGCTGTACATCAACACAATATAAATGCACTTGCTGCCTTTTTGAACTTTGTGACCTTACCCTTAGATTTAGATCATGTTGAATAAAACTAAAATAATAATAATGTTTTTTTTTTTTTTTAATAATTAATTCCCTAGTTCCTTAATTCCCTAGTTTTACAAGCTACCTTAATGATAATAATTATAAAATAGCAAAGTCGTCCTCTAGGTGAACTATAAACTCTGTATAAATAGAACCATATGTCATTTCTGTACGGCGCGCGTGGGTATGGTTTTTTATACTTCACTTTTTAGCTAATCAGTAATCACCCATAAAATATGATACAACTGTATTCACTATTTTTATTGTTTTTCTTTTTTTTAGCACAATGTACAATCCCCACAGTAATGCGACACATACCATTGCAAACTAAACATATTTCTCTGTACATCCAGCCCTTTTTCATTTCTGTACGCCGTAGGTATGGTTTTCATACTTTGATGGGCCATGGGTAGTTATGAGTTAGCTTCAATATTACGTATTTTTCCCACTTAGTCTATGTGGATGATATTTTATTGAGTTGCTGCCAGTGTCATTTAAATAGCAGGTAGTGGTATTCGAATTTATGTGGGGCAGGTACCAACACAAAAAAATAAAAATAATAAACCCACTTCCAAAAAAAGCACTACAAAGTGAAAATTACTTTAATTTCGAAAGTCGGTGGCAAAAAATGCAAATTCAAAACCAAAGACACCGACTTCCGAAATTAAAGTTATTTTGCACTTTGTCGTGTTTTATCATTAAACAATTCTAAGGCGTTTTTAGGGTTCCGTAATCAACAAGGAACCCTTATAGTTTCGCCCTGTCCATCTGTCTGTCTGTCCGACCGACTGTCCGCGGCTTACCTCAGAGACTCTTAATACTAGAAAGCTAGCTAGTAAAAAAATCGGGCTCCCTCTATCTGTCAGAATCTTGATGCTCTGATTATTTGGCACAACACACTTGGCATAGTCTTCTATATACGAATATTTTTAAGGCATAAAAATTATTTAATATAATCATTGTATGACCGAATGCTGGCCAATTTCATCAATGTTTGAATTTGCAATGGCATACTTTTAAGATGGTAGAATTTTATTAGGCAAAGTTAAAATTCCGCATAATTTCTTTTAGCATAACGTCGATTTATAGCGACGATTATTTGATATAATTTCACTTGGCATACTATGAAGATGGCAGTATTTAATTTGGAATAATATTATTAGCCATATTGCCATTTCTATGGGTACACTACATAAATACGAAAAACTTTATTCCGTCAGTCACAAATACGAATTTCAAAATACCGATTTTCATAATTCCGAGTGGTTCAAAATTCCTACTATAACAACTCCGATTTATCATTCATCCTATTTTTATTACCGACTTCAAAAAAGGAGGAGGTACTATGTTCGGGATGATTGTTTTTTTTTTTTTTTTTTTTTTTTTTAATTCCAAAATTTCAATATTCCTAACGTTTATAATTACTATTCTCAAAATAACAAGTTTCAAAGGATCGAATAACAAAAACTCCGACTTAATGATAATTCGAAACATCAAAATACGAATTCCGAATATTAAAGAATCGATTAATTAGAATTCCGAAATAAAATGTATCGGTTCTCATGTAAAATTATGATTGTTTACTTTTGATTTAAAATATTTTCTTTTGAATAAAATATTTTCTTTTGAATAAAATATTTTCTTTTGAATAAAATATTTTCTTTTGCTGGTCAAAGTTCTAACCTAACCTAACCCAAATGATTCTACAACAATAGAGGGGATCTGCAACAATAGAGGGGGGCATACAAAAAAGGATGCTTGCTTCAAGCATACAGCATGCAAGCAGGTATGCAGCGTGCAAGCAGGCATGCAGCATGCAAGCAAACATGCAGCGTGCAAACAAGCATGCAACATGCAAGCAGGTATGCAGCGTGCAAGCAGGCATGCAGCATGCAAGCAAACATGCCGCGTGCAAACAAGCATGCAAAATGCAAGCAGGCATGCAACATGCAGCAAGCATTGTTTCTGTCACGGCTACGGCGCGGTGCTGCGGGGTTTGGGCGGCCCCACGCGAGCTTATCATCACAGATGGTTTTAACGCTCACCACCGCAGCTTCGGCTTGCTGGCCGGCTTCGCCGGCTAGCCTCAGCCGCAGCGGCGGGCCTTCAAGCCACCTGCTCCTCAGCTCGCGAGCCGCCCCACCCCTCCGCGCCTACGCGGGCTTAAATTACACTCTAGGGCAGACAAGACTGCGTGAAGTCGGTTTTGCAGCGATTCGTTTCTGTCACTCATATTATTTTATGACCCTATTTTAATTCAATATTGAAAATGCTATTAATTAACCGACTACATATTTGTGACCACATATTTGTGACCACATAATATTACGTAAAATGTTGTTTCGGTGTAGTGAAAATATGGCAAATAAAAACGTTCAAAAGAGGCTTCGGCCAATAGCAAAAAGTTATTTTTTAAATCAGGGATTAATATAGTCGGTAAATATGACACATGATACTTCTATGATCTAAAAATAAGACAAATAAGTAATGCATATAGCAATTAAGACGTCGGTCAATAGTTTTCAGTAAAATTAAATTCGATAAAAAAAAAATCGGAACTGTGATCGGTTCCTTATTAATACTAATTGAATCAGAATCCTAATTTTAGCAGTTTATTCGAAGTATTGAAAATCGGAATGTCGTTTTTCGGACCGAAAACCCATCGAGCATTTGATTCTTCGAACGTATGAAAACCGAAAAAACAAACAAATCGCATTTACGACTTTCGGTAAAATAAATTTCGTGATTTTTAATAATCGACATTATAATTCTTAGGTATTATGAAATTCGGACTTTTGAAAATCGCAACACCGAAATTTATTTATTTGGGTGTTCCCCATTTCTATAAATAGCATGTTTAACCTGCCGCAGCAATAGTTTCACAACTGTCTGAATGTATGATAAATGAGTGTTTGCCAAACGATTTTCTGTGAAATGTTTATGCTATCCGCTGGTATGCAAAATAATATTATGACATAAAAAGTTTTGCCATAAAGGGTAAACCAAAAAAAATCAGCTGTTCCCTACATTTATGTTCGCATAAGTCGTCAAAATGTAGTGAACAGCTGTTTTTTTTTTTCGCACTTTCAGGGTTGGTCCCGCAGTGAAGGTTATTCATAATGATGAGTACAATGTCCCTTAAGGGAATGCCCATGAACATAATTTCACCCTGTATGTTGTCGACATCCGGAACATCAACAAAGTTTTTCATTCATCAACTAGCTTCAGTCTTCAACTAGCTTCAACTTTTTGACTAACTGACCGACTCTTTGACAATTCAAAAGTGCCTGTAAATGGTTTAATTGAAATAAATGCTTTGAGTTTGAGTTTTGAGTTTATTTTTAACGTAACTGAAAGCCAGCGAAATTATTTTTAACGAAGTTTCCATAACGTGTATTTCATAAATCCGTGTTTTCGTAGGATTAGAACGTTCACCACCATAAAACATAATACGAACCCGTGTTTTATTCACATAAATCTCTTGCGCCTGACGGACGAATAAAAGACGGAGGACTTTGCTAACTTACATAATATTCACCAAGGACTTTATGTCGTATTCCCAAGGGCTATATTTGAGCGGCGGGATCGCACTGCTATTGGTGTAGAGCCAAAAGTTAGTCTGTTATTGCGTAACTTTTCCCATTGTAACGTGTCACTAGAGCCCCCCCCCGCGCCTGTCCCGCACCCCTCTGTTTCCCCTTACATCTCAACCTGTCGTCTCGAGTAATTAGCTGGGGTACAGAACGACACAACTCAATGTTGTACTTTTCTCTTAAAGTCATTTAAGAAAAATAACCTTTTGCTCTCGCTCTCTTTGTCATCGGCACTTTGACTGCCGTCGTGTCTTTTTTGCGTGTTTTGAACTTTTTTCCTTTCATGACTTTACAAACGAAAACGATACCGAATGCCTAAAAAAAGCGGGTGGGTTCGAACTAGGGATGAGTATGAACGAAGCTACTAAAAGTTGCTCCGTATGTGTATTCGAATAGGATACCTAATATCTAACACTGCTGTTATGGATTGGATTTTTTTTTGTATATAGTTGGTAGTTTTATTGTTATAAGTAATAAAGTTTTCGACCCAGATTTGTCGATACAAATAATACTATATCTTGTGTACCTTAAGACACATTACTATTCCACATTGTAAGTTAGTAGCATTTATCGTCTTCCGTTCCACACTTACGTACCTACTCTATTTTAATTTATACCAAAAATATAAAGAAAACCGGCCAAGTGCGAGTCAGAATCGTGCACGAAGGGATCCGTACCCTTATCTGTGAAAACGGCATAAAAATCAGGCTTGTTGTATGGGAACCCCCTTAAATATTTGTTTTATTCTGTTTTTTCGTATTTGTTGTTATAGCGGCAACAGAAATACATCATCTGTGAAAACAAATGTCTAACTATCACGGTTCATGAGATACAGCCTGGCGACAGACGGACTGACGGACGGACGGAAAGCGGAGCCTTAGTGATAGGGTCCCGTTTTACCCTTTGGGTACGGAACCCTAGAAACTATGATCGTTCATAATACAATGGAAAATAGTCGTCGACTACGCGAAACGCACTTTAAACGAGCGTACAGCGTAGTGCACTTTGGCGTACTCGTATTAAAATACGCGATCAATGCGTCGTTAGACTGCGATCCGTTCAGCATCAATTGTTACACTTGACTGTGAGCTAATACTTAGCGAGCGAGAGGTTTTTTATGTTCCAATGATCGAGTCGAGTGACTCGAGTGATTGACATGCAGCTACTTCAAAATTCTGGGGACACGGCAGTGCCTCAGCCAAGTCGAGCAAAAGAAACAAACAAAGGCACAGCCGCCTAGCCGTACCATCCTTTCTCGAAGCCATTCATGACATTTTCGACCCCCTGTAACTTTATTGTGGACAAAGCTATAAGCCTGAATTTTCAGTGACCAAGAAAACTTAGTATAATTAGATATATTAATTTCACTTTGAACCTATAATTTAAGAACTATTGCAGGTCAAAGTAAAAATATACCCCAATTTCAGTTCCGTTTTCTAGATAAATGAACTGCATAAGTAACTTTGTAATCCTATAAAAATATTAAGCAGTTACAATATTAATTTTGCAGTTAATGCAATTATCCGTCATTTACACTACCTAAATAGATAGAAGTTAGAAAAACAGTGGATATAAGTATGTATATATTTCCCTCCAAAAAAAACAAGAACCCATGAAAAACATAACATGTAAAAAAATGCAAGTCTGGCAACGCAGTTCTACCGCAAAAAGATGTGATATTTAATGTAAAACCAAGTCTGTTAATTTATTTAGTACCTACCTACCTATTTGTCATCTTCAAATATGACTGAGAGTTTTCAAGCTATTTAAGAAAATAGATGAAAATTTTTCCTTTATTTATACTGAGCCTAAAATCTTGAAGTAAATAGTAGAAATAAGTACAAGTAATAATGTAGATAAAAGTTTTTCAACTACAATGTTAAGTTTGTTCTTGGGATAAATTCATCCCAACTACGGAACCCTTCATAGTGCGCGGTTCGACACGCACTTGGCCGGTTTTTTTTTTGTATACTTCCTGCCACTACCAGTGATTACAAAGTGGTGCTGCTTAGAGCCATCAGCGTAGGCCAGCAGTCTGTGGCGGTGCGATTGCTTGTGTTGTTAGCTCCTTAGTATCATTGCATTGGTTTGGTTACTTTCTCTTTCTTAAAATTGTTTTCTTTTATTTCTTTGTCTTCTGTTACCACTCGGTGCGAGGGCGGGTAGTCAGTGGTAACTCGTAAACTTGTATCGGTGCTCGACTGCTAGCTCCGCACTAATGGATCTGCACTATTATATTCAGGGTTGAGGGGAGCGCGAGAAGCTATTTTTTTTTTCTTGATGTTGAAGCACAGCTTTTTCCTGCTAGTAGGAAATTTTGGCTTCACACCGCACCGTAGTAATCAAACAAACTTGTCGTTATAGTTATCGTTAATTTACTGATTTCGATTGTAGTTAAAGGTAGTGTTTGTCCAAAATAAAACCTTTCACTAATCTAATTCAAATCCGATTGTTCAAAGTTTTTCCTTTCGATAAATTATAATAAAAGTAGTCAGTAAATCTTCAACAGATATAGTCAAGTCAAATGAATCCCTAATTTAGTAATCACCTTTACCAACATTTACAACTCAATGAGCACTTACAAAAAGAGCTATCAACCAAATAGTCGTAAGAAATAAAAACGTTTTTACAAAAAAAAAATGTAAAAAAGTTTTTATTTTTCGCTTTTGTTGTTGTGGCTTAAATTTAATACCTACCAAATTTTGCACACAAAAAGCACCTACTGAATTTTCAACTGTGAACCGTCACAGTTGAAAATTCAGTAGGTGACAAATCAATCAACTCCAGTTTTTCTTCCTTTAGGGGTGGATTTTAGTTTTCAATTTTATATGGGACCAATATAGAGGTATACCCTCCCCAATAAAAAATCGATCAAATCAGACCACTCGGTAAAAAGATATGCATGATCAAACATAAAAAAAAAAAACCTTTTTTTTTCGTCGGTTAAAAAACGACTTTATAGTCTGCATATTTCTCATAACTCGGGCCTACTATAACTTAGCTTAGAGGCTGAAAGTTAATTGTGCGTTCTTTATGTCCGCTACACTCTCGGCGCCCCCCGTCTAAGCAGCTAAATATTTCATCTTACTTTCGACGCAACTAGAGGCAGGGATTAATTGAGATTTATAGTACTTTAAAAAAAAAAACCAAAGCTTCTAATGTCTAGAATTCTAGATGAAATTTCTCAACAAAGATAAGTTACCTACACAATTTTTTGGGAAAATATTTGCCCCACATAAACCTAAATAAAGTGATTAAAGTTATCTTTCATACGAGACCCTTAAAATTTAAGGCCTCATAAAAAGACCGCTACATACTAGAAGGTCATAACAGTTGACATGTTATACGACAACTACAGATATCAGACAATTGTATGGAAAAATTGTCAGCGAACGTAATGTGGCGATCATAACATCGCCTGTGTGCCATGTGATCCTGGTAATTGCGCTCTTCAGTTCACTCTGTTGTGTGCGGGATGATTGTCATACTCCTCACCCCACTTACCCCCACAGTCCCAACAGACGTGCACTAAATCACGGAATTAACCTTGCCGGTAGAAGTTAGCTGAATGATGAACACGAACTTCAGCCATTATAATATTTTGCCTAATCGTGTGGCTGTTTTCAGAACATTAAATAGCTACGAGGTGGGTACCAATCGTATGTTCCACATAAATCCATATAATGATATTGTGATTGCGACCCAAATACGGGCATTAATTTAATAATAGGTACTATTATAGGTTTTTGGTTTCATATTAGCATAGTGAGCAAAATATTGTTGACCAAACGATGTGAATACTCAATATTTTGCAAAAAAAAAAACCATGCACAGTCCCAAAAGAAAATTTATATTCCGATGTTAACATAAAAATGTAGGTATGTGGTATGATCCTTGAAAGAAATAGGCAATAAAGGTTATGTGACAATAGGGTCGGCTCTGTGGCCACAAATGTCATTGGCACTCCTACGCGGCGTCCCCCAGGGGCGAGCACTGTGACTGGTCGCGATCGCTTTTACACGTTACGACCATAACAGCCATATTACGCACATGTGCACGATCACTTATGACGATAAATTATTGTACGGCGCAGTGCATGAAGCTCTGAGGAATCGATTTCGTTGTTAAATAGAATAGAAAATTAATTATTGGTGTAAGATGCATTTAAAAGCTTCTTGTTTTCAAAATAATACATTTTCACTGTCAACATTTATTTTCCCTAATAACAAAGAAAGGGGTACATTACAATAAAAGAATTCCTTTCACCCATCAATCAGAGCCGAAGTAAATGTCAAAGGCTTGGAGCCGTTAATCGAACGAAATCGCAGGAAACAGCGAACCGTTCTGTATGTTATTATCGGAACAATCAAGTCCACATGCTCATTGTAGCGAACTCACGACGACGTCATCAGGAGCGAGGCAGTATAGACACGAAATAGAATGGCACAGAAGTATAACACCATGCGAAACATGATAACGTGAAAAGAAAAGAAAATATCGCTTGAGTTACGAGATGGACTTGGGACTGCTCCAATTTACCCGTACCGTAACGCATGTAAGTTTCTTATCACGTTTTGTTAGGGGTTGATTTTCTGTAGCTATACATTTCGCAGTCATGATGAGCGCGACACTAAAACGTAGCACCAAGGTCGCAATAACCCGCACCACGAATAATTCACCATTTACATACAAACTGCCGCCACCCCGCCATCATACGCCGCCGAGCGCGATACTTCTCTCGGGACCCTTTACATCGCTCGCTGGCGTTGAATATAAAAAACTCCGGACTGATTAAAAACGACCGTGAATAAAAAAGGAGATGATATCTCGCTACGGTAAAGTGAGGGCCTTTACCTGGCGATATCGCTCGTTTGCTTTGTCAGCAGGAAAGTGTGTTAGTGGAGAATGTAGGGAGGACGCAGCTGCGCCC